>OW569408.1:5016656-5462868 GCA_937654795.1 Cistogaster globosa | reverse complement strand
TTTTTATCCTCTTTCGATCGTATATAGCGGTATATGTGCACGCGGAACAGTTTTCGAAATATAAGCAAAAATCTAAAGTTATAAATTTGAGCGATTTTTTTAATCTTAAAAGCTTGCGGGTTAATAACTTTTTTCGTACAGTCTTTCAGAAAACAAGCTATACCACGGTCGATTCGTATTTTTGTCTTCTTTCGATCGTATATAGCGGTATATATGCACGCGGAATAGTTTTCAAGATATAAGCAAAAAACTAAAGTTATAAATTTGAGCGATTTTTTTTTTAATTTTAAAAGTTTGCCGCTTAATAACTTTTTTCGTTCAGTCTTTCAGAAAACAAGCTATACCACGATCGATTCGTATTTTTATCCTCTTTCGATCGTATATAGCGGTATATGTGCACGCGGAACAGTTTTCGAAATATAAGCAAAAATCTAAAGTTATAAATTTGAGCGATTTTTTTTTTAATTTTAAAAGTTTGCCGCTTAATAACTTTTTTCGTACAGTCTTTCAAAAAACAAGCTATACCACGATCGATTCGTATTTTTGTCCTCTTTCGATCGTATATAGCGGTATATGTGCACGCTCAATAGTTTTCGAGATATAAGCGAAAAATTACTCTAAATAGCTTGATGTGTAGCACCTTTATTTCTTAATTATCAAAAGTGACAGTTGCAAAATTTGATTCTATCAACTGTAGGCTTTTAATTCTTTTTTTTTTGTATTAAAATTAAAATTAAATTAACGAATGGAGGTCTAAATAAAAAATGCTATATTTTGTTTACCTTTTTTAATTTAAAACATGAAAGCACGTGGCACTAATACACTCTCAAAAAAAAAATGCTCACACGCATAGGAAAAAGTAATTTCCATGCAACTCTGAAAAAAAATTGCCAAAAAGTTTGTTTTCTTCTCCTCGACTATAAAATTTGAATTTCGTGACTATACCGACGGTGTAGTACAAAATTGCAACAAATGTACAAGACATGTTGTAGAGAAAACAACAAAAGAAATGCTTTTTTTAATTTTAAAAGTTTGCCACTTAATAACTTTTTTCGTACATTCTTTTAGAAAACAAGCTATACCACGATCGATTCGTATTTTTATCCTCTTTCGATTGTATATAGCAGTATATGTGCACGCAGAATAGTTTTCGCGATATAAGCGAAAAACTAAAGTTATAAATTTGAGCGATTTTTTTTTAATTTTTAAAGTTTGCCGCTTAATAACTTTTTTCGTACAGTCTTTTAGAAAACAAGCTGTACCACGATCGATTCGTATTTTTATCCTCTTTCGATCGTATATAGCGGTATATGTGCACGCGGAATAGTTTTCGAGATATAAGCGAAAAACTAAAGTAATAAATTTGAGCGATTTTTTTTAATTTTAACAGTTTGCCGCTTAATAACTTTTATCGTACAGTCTTTCAGAAAACAAGCTATACCACGATCGATTCGTATTTTTGTCCTCTTTCGATCGTATATAGCGGTATACGTGCACGCAGAATAGTTTTCAAGATATTAGCAAAAAACTAAAGTTATAAATTTGAGCGATTTTTTTTTTTAATTTTTAAAGTTTGCCGCTTAATAACTTTTTTCGTACAGTCTTTCAGAAAACAAACTATACAACGATCGATTCATATTTTAATCCTCTTTCGATCTTATACAGCGGTATATGTGCACGCGGAATAGTTTTCGAGATATAAGATATAGTTATGCGCTTACATCTCGGAAACTATTTTGCGTGCACATATACCGCTATATGCGATCGAAAGAGGATGAAAATACGAATCCATCGTGGTATAGTTTGTTTTCTGAAAGACTGTACGAAAAAAGTTATTAAGCGGCAAACTTTTAAAATTAAAAAAAATCGCTCAAATTTATTACTTTAGTTTTTCGCTTATATCTCGAAAACTATTCCGCGTGCACATATACCGCTATATAAGATCGAAAGAGGATTAAAATATGAATCGATCGTG
Organism: Cistogaster globosa; assembly: GCA_937654795.1. Taxonomy (NCBI): domain Eukaryota; kingdom Metazoa; phylum Arthropoda; class Insecta; order Diptera; family Tachinidae; genus Cistogaster; species Cistogaster globosa. The sequence continues at coordinate 5,460,893 of OW569408.1, read as the reverse complement.
GTATAGTTTGTTTTATGAAAAATTGTACGAAAAAAGTTATTAAGCGGCAAACTTTTAAAATTAAAAAAAAATCGCTCAAATTTATAACTTTAGTTTTTCACTTATATCTCGAAAACTGTTCCGCGTGTACATATACCGCTGTATACGATCGAAAGAGAACAAAAATACGAATCGATCGTGGTATAGTTTGTTTTCTGAAAGACTGTACGAAAAACGTTATTAAGTGGCAAACTTTTAAAATTAAAAAAAATCGCTCTAATTTATAACTTTAGTTTTTCTATTGTCGTTCTGGTAGTAGAAGTTTTTTTTTCAAGTGTACCACCTTTCCAAATAGTTGTTTGCTATGGTAGCCACTTGCTGCCCTTCGATGTGTTGATTTAACAATGATGGGAAACGTAGTTTTGGTGATGGAGGAATAAGATATCGGGTCTAATTTTGTTCTAGTTACTGCTAATTTTTCGTCTTTTTCTGCTTCATTAAATTGTATAAGACGTGACACAAACGTCTTAAGATGCCCTTCGACTGTAGCCACAGATAATATTAAATCAAAGCTATTGCCTGTTTGTAATACAATTTAGGATTTTGTTGAATTTAAAGAAAAAAATTGTTTATTTGTTTTTGTTAACACACCTACTAACACTTGACATAACACACCCAACAAAGCTTCTTGAAATTAGTTATATATAGTCTGCACTTAAAGTCTTCAAAATTCCGATAGTATTTATTCGTAATCCAGTCAGTATGAAGACCATACTAATCACCGAAACGTACCTTTTCTTGTTTTATTGTTTAGTTCTTCGTATCCTACAGTTGTTTCTTCTTCTTTCTTGGATTAATTTCCTTTGAATGCAAGTTGTATTTTGTTGATCATTAGTCCACCTCACGGTGTTCCAAGTTTCTGCCGTTCAGAAATTCTAACAATAAAACTTTATTTAATTTTTTTGCAATTCTACCTTATTTCATCGTGCACCTAGTCGTACAATTTATAATTTTTTCTTTTACATATGCATATGCTGGAATTTTCTTGCAAAACTACAGCATATCACATTTTTATAACAATTTAACAATTAATTTCACTAGCACTATATTTGTCTCGTGCTTTTTACTGCCATCCCTAAATTAGCGCGTAAAGCGCAAGATATTTGTCAAAATTTCTCATGTACATACAAAATGTATGAAGCATCCCTAAATAGCACGGCGTCAACGCTTAGCAATTGGAAAATCCAATTTTGACAGCGCGTAAGGTAATGCAGTTGCCTGCAAGCTACTGTTGTTTACATATTTTTTTGTAGTATTTAGAGAACGTTACAAAACAGTAATGACATGTTTGCTTTTTTCGGGCTTATATAGCGTTTTTATCACTGTTTTGCGTTTTATTTTATAGAGTTTTATTTAAAGTGATAGGTTAACATTACTGTTCACAAAAAAACGTTGCGCTTTTATTTAGGTATGTCCTTTCAGCGTAAAAGCCATGCGTTATTTTGCGTCGCGTCTTGCGCTCTAATTTAGGGATGGCAGTTAAATGCCAAGGGTTTCACCTCTGTACACCCTGTGCTATTGATGAGTTAGTTATGAATGTTAATGCGCAGTACCTTGCGTGTTTTTAAATTATTTTATAATTTTAGTCCCAGCCAGGGGTTGAACCAGTGATCTTCATAAATCAATTAAAATTTTACTTTTTCAGTTTTGGTTCATTTTTAATTTAACTTTTATTAAGAAAAATTATTTTTCGAATGTACGCGGACGTTCTCAAAAAAAAAAAAAACAAGAAAAATTAGACGCTAGCAGAATGTAATGCTCTTCTTCAGGACCGCCAAATCTATCTTCAGCATTCTTTGCATCCAACACCTTGATTTAAGTATATTGTAAATATTATCCATTTAACCAACTAATCAATATTAATTTGGTTTGACGAAAGTCATACACAACTCAAAGCATTTCTTTTGTTGTTTTCTCTACAACATGTCTTGTACATTGGTTGCAATTTTGTACTACACCGTCGGTATAGTCACGAAATTCAAATTTTATAGTCGAGGAGAAGAAATCAAACTTTTTGGCATTTTTTTTCAGAGTTGCATGGAAATTACTTTTTCCTATGCGTGTGAGCATGTTTATTTTTTAAAGGGGGTATTAGTGCCACGTGCTTTCATGTTTTACATTAAAAAAGGTAAACAAAATATAGCATTTTTTATTTAGACCTCCATTCGTTTATTTAATTTTAATTTTAATACAAAAAAAAAAGAATTAAAAGCCTACAGATGATAGAATCAAATTTTGCAACTGCCACATTTAATAATTAAGAAATAAAGGTGCTACACATCAAGCTATTTAGAGTAATTTTTCGCTTATATCTCGAAAACTATTGCGCGTGCACATAAACCGCTATACACGATCGAAAGAGGACAAAAATACGAATCGATCGTGGTGTAGCTTGTTTTCTAAAAGAATGTACGAAAAAAGTTATTAAGTGGCAAACTTTTAAAATTAAAAAAAAAATCGCTCTAATTTATAACTTTAGTTTTTCTATTGTCGTTCTGGTAGTGGAAGTTTTTTTTTCAAGTGTACCACCTTTCCAAATAGTTGTTTGCTATGGTAGCCACTTGCTGCCCTTCGATGTGTTGATTTAACAATGATGGGAAACGTAGTTTTGGTGATGGAGGAATAAGATATCGGGTCTAATTTTGTTCTAGTTACTGCTAATTTTTCGTCTTTTTCTGCTTCATTAAATTGTATAAGACGTGACACAAACGTCTTAAGATGCCCTTCGACTGTAGCCACAGATAATATTAAATCAAAGCTATTGCCTGTTTGTAATACAATTTAGGATTTTGTTGAATTTAAAGAAAAAAATTGTTTATTTGTTTTTGTTAACACACCTACTAACACTTGACATAACACACCCAACAAAGCTTCTTGAAATTAGTTATATATAGTCTGCACTTAAAGTCTTCAAAATTCCGATAGTATTTATTCGTAATCCAGTCAGTATGAAGACCATACTAATCACCGAAACGTACCTTTTCTTGTTTTATTGTTTAGTTCTTCGTATCCTACAGTTGTTTCTTCTTCTTTCTTGGATTAATTTCCTTTGAATGCAAGTTGTATTTTGTTGATCATTAGTCCACCTCACGGTGTTCCAAGTTTCTGCCGTTCAGAAATTCTAACAATAAAACTTTATTTAATTTTTTTGCAATTCTACCTTATTTCATCGTGCACCTAGTCGTACAATTTATAATTTTTTCTTTTACATATGCATATGCTGGAATTTTCTTGCAAAACTACAGCATATCACATTTTTATAACAATTTAACAATTAATTTCACTAGCACTATATTTGTCTCGTGCTTTTTACTGCCATCCCTAAATTAGCGCGTAAAGCGCAAGATATTTGTCAAAATTTCTCATGTACATACAAAATGTATGAAGCATCCCTAAATAGCACGGCGTCAACGCTTAGCAATTGGAAAATCCAATTTTGACAGCGCGTAAGGTAATGCAGTTGCCTGCAAGCTACTGTTGTTTACATATTTTTTTGTAGTATTTAGAGAACGTTACAAAACAGTAATGACATGTTTGCTTTTTTCGGGCTTATATAGCGTTTTTATCACTGTTTTGCGTTTTATTTTATAGAGTTTTATTTAAAGTGATAGGTTAACATTACTGTTCACAAAAAAACGTTGCGCTTTTATTTAGGTATGTCCTTTCAGCGTAAAAGCCATGCGTTATTTTGCGTCGCGTCTTGCGCTCTAATTTAGGGATGGCAGTAAATGTCAATTTTGGATAAGACCAAATAGAATTTTTTTAAATTCTTATCTTGCATCCAGTTTTAATATTAAAATATTTATCAAATTTATTTTTCAAGTCTTAATGCATGCGCCGCGAACTACCAATACAACTTTGGAATAATTAAAGATTTTTGTATTTGTATTACACGTTCTTTATTAAACTACTATTCACACATAAAATAATGTTCAAAATCCCTTTATTTTATAATAATAAATTGTTAAGATGCGATAAAGAAAATGATTATGGCAAATGCATAAAAAAGAAAAAAAATTTTGCCACAACAATTAACAATAAAATCCTAAAATCGAGTGCCGTGTTTAATTTACTGATTTTGCTGTTGTTTTTGTCATTATATCGTAAGCTGTTCGATTGTTTTTAAAGAAAACCATTAGGAAAAACATGGGAAATAACAAACTTAAGATGACATTTTTGGCGACGGCCCGTATAAAAGCTCTTTGAAAATGTGGAGTTTCAGCAGGAAAGAGTAAAGCACGCATTTATACTCAAGCCCATAATATATTTGCCAACCGAGGCACCATTAAAGAAGGTTGTTAAAAGAGCCTCATATAAACATACAAATAATGCCCTTTTTTAAAATGGAGCCACAACATATTCATAGCCACCGTTACGATTTATAATCTCCGCTTGAGCTTGGTCATTTATAAGTCTTAAGCCAAACCCATTAAATCTACCCACAGGTGCGCCTGCAGCATTAAAGGGAGGATTTAAACTGTTTGCATTCAGTGGTGGTTGAGCATTTTGTGTTGACGCAGCTGTCATTTGTAAACCCATACCGGACATAATGTTGCCTGGTGCTGGTTGAGAAAATAATTGCGGGTAGGAAGATATAAAATACCACGGAAACATGGCCATGGCATTTTGTGAGATTTTGGCATGTTTTACCCATTCATTTAAACTGGCAAAATAGGCCTCCTTAGTGGAAATGTCTCTGGGCTGCAAATCTGTGACTGCATCTGTTGGCTTTTTCGCTGTACCTGTAGTTGTTTGCGTTTTTGATGGAGTTGTTGCCTCATCATTTTCTTTAAGTTCCTCCTTTTCGCTCAAATTTTCTTGATGTTTGTTGTTTGGCCTTTTAGTTGTCTTGACTAAAATTTGTGTTTCGCATAAAAAAGTACACGTTAGTATTTTAAATTATTTATTAACCCTCACCTATTTGTTTTTAATCACAAAACATTTTAGCTGTGGGTGTACAAGCCCCCTTAAGATGAACACCTTCAAGGTTAGTACGTAAGCCCGATGGATCTTCGAAGTTACACCCTCGTAAATTAGCACCTTCCATGTTAGCGCACAGCCCCTTAACAGACACAAGTTGAGCGCACTCTAAGTTCGCAAAGGCCAAATCTGTGCGCTCCAAGCAGCAATATGTTAAATTAGCGTGTGACAAATTGCATCCGTTTTTTTTGGCGCAACCACATACAATAAGAAAAAAAAGCAACAATTTTGACAACTCGAAAAAGAAAACAGAAAACATATGTTGACCGTATGGCGGGATGCAGTCACCTGTTTCAATTCGCCTTGGTATCTGTTAGTGTTAAAAGATTAGTGTGGGTTGTTGTGTCAGAAAAGGCGTTGAAAGACGGGTTAAGGGGTCCGAGGAAAAAATTGTATTGGAAAAGAAACGGCCATGGTTGGGATGGGCGATAGGAGGTTATCATTAACCTTAGGTCAGCTGTAGGGTTGAGAACTTCCCCTAATGGAATAAGCCGCCAGTAGCTAGCAGGGACAGTGCAACAGTGATTTAGGCGTGGGATGTGAGATGCGTCACGTAACAGAAATAGCGCCCAATCGAAAAGTAGGAAATGGTCACACGCAAAAAATTCGTAGTGCAGATAGAATTCCTGTTCTTTGTTTGTAGAACTTCAGAGAGCGTACAAAAAAAGTACTAGAAGAAAAAGCGAAGCCCGTGTAAACGAACAAAGTTTATTGCACATGCTCACTTAATGTTTCTTTTTTTTTAAGATTTGTTTTTAGTTTCAGTTTGAAGTTTTGTTTGTGGAGCAGAAGTGAATAAGATTGACATCCGCTTAATCGTGTGGTTTGAGATCTGTTGTGTATTTACTTACTGGGCTCTGAGAATTTTGTAATAGAGTGATGTACGGCACAAACAGAACTGATTTTTTAATTTTCTTGCTTAAAATTAAATGTTTGGAGCCATGAGACGGCTCTAGCGGGAGTATCGCTGACAACAACAGCCCCCTAAATATATATATATATACATATATATATATATATATATATATATATTATTTTGGCTTTGTTCGTGGGAAATATCAAAAACACAAAGAGAAATAAAAGATATTTGCTCTAAATGCAAATGTTTGTTGTTGTTATTTTTAAAAATCGTAAACAAACATTTTCAACTACAAACCAGATGGGCGGACGACACTACCTACAAAAATAAATATACCATGGTGTTGATATCACTATAAACTATAACTAGGTGGTAGGGCAGGCGAATTTATCCTTTTTTGCCGGTAGCTTAAATGTCGAGTTATGTATATAAAAAATCTGACATTTGAGAAGAAATCAATCTCTGAGAAACTTAAAATTTTCAAAAGAATTGCAAAAAACGACTATTTTAAACTTGCTGGACTGCAGCAAATGGAAAAATGTACGATGAGGTATTGAGAATGCATTTTGAATTTATTTTTTATCAATAACGCCAAAATGATTACGCGCGCACTTTTCGCACCACCTGCATGTAATAAAGGACAAAAATAGAAATCACACGTGCTTCCAGTTATTTTCTGAGAAACTTTCTGGAAAAGCGCGAAAACTGTGTCGCGTGCACATATACCGCTATATACGATTGATAGAGGATTAAATCACGAATCAATCGTGGTATAGCTTGTTTCTTGAAAGTCTGTTTTTAAATGTAAAAAATAGCTCAAATTTATAAGTTTAGTTTTTCGCATAGGTCTTAAAAAATATTCCGCGTGCACCTATCCCGATCACTATACTATTGAAAAACGAGTCTATCATGGTATAGCTTGTTTCTTGATAGACTTTACGAAAAAAGTTATTAATCAGCAAACTTTCAAAATGCAAGAAAATCCTTTAGTTTTTTTTTTATTTTTCACTTGGTATAATATACATCCTGAAATATTTGCATTCAGAAAATATACAGTAACTTGCTTTTGCTAACAAAAGAAAGGAACACAATGCTTGGAAGTAAAAAACGATATGGGTTTAGCGAACAAACTATAGTAAAATGTAAACAGATCTTTGATATTACTGTGTACATACTATTGACAACTGGTAGAACAACGCTCATAAGCGCGATTGAAAGGTAATTTTGTCCTATTGATTTGTGCTAGCCGATATATGGTACCACGAACAGTAAGCAAACAGTAGCTAACTATTTGTATAAGTTTAAACGATTCGTTAAATTTTCGCGAGTTATGTCTTCTGAACGTAAGTATTTCCGAAAATAATATATGCATACCACTTAAACGTGTTATAAGTTTATATCTGAAAAACTCTCCAAAAATCGTCGAAACTAGTATTTCGTTCTTTACTACGTTTTCAAGCGCACATATCTCACTACCCATATTCGATAGAGGACGAATTAAACGTGTCATAAGTTAATTCCTGCAAAAAACTTTCTGAAAAAAAGTTATTAAACATATAACTTTCGAAGGTTACGAAATATCGTCTGAAGATATAATTCAAGGCGAATATATTATAAGGTGGTAGTGATGGCAAATTCACTAGTTTTTGCAGGTAGGCTAACTGCTAAACTACATATATAAAAAATCTGTATTCAGTTTTTTATATGTAGTTTGACAATTGGGCTAACGGCGAAAATTAACGAATTCGACATAGCTACCAGCTTATAATTAATTCGCCCTGATATAATTCGTAGCAGTATGACATACTTATGCAAGTAATTAAAGAAAATGATTTTGCTGTTGTTAGGATGTTTTTTTTTAATAATAAAACACAAATCTAAATTTATTTTTTTATAACCAACTTTTGACAGAACTTGCAACCTAAACATCAAGGCGAATTTATAAAAAAAAAACCTGGCCGGGCAACTAACACCCAACGATTATTTCACCCAAGGCGAATAAATTATAAGGTGGTAGCGATCGCGAATTCGTAAGTTTTCCCCGTAAGCCCGAATTTCAAACTACATATAAAAATAATTGTATACAGATTTTTTATATATGGAGTTTGATAAATCAATGAATTCGCCATCGCTACCACCTTATAATTGATTCGCCTCGATTTCACCATGCATCAGTGGCCGTACTCTGTAAGTCGCTTACGCTTAATCTCCAATGCTACAAATATCTAAAATTATTTTGGAACTTTTTAGCTACAAATGCAATTCTCTAACGAGCATTGCTAAAATTAGTTATCTCTTAAAAATTAAATTCGCCGTATTTTTATCGTTTGTTTTCATCGTTAAAATTCTCTTATTTTGTATTCTCTTACAAATAAACAGCTGTTATTTGTTATGCTTAATTTTTAGCAATAAATATTTTGTGCCGCTAAAAAATAATTTAAATTTTGTTGAGAGTTTACCATGGTGGAAGTAAGCAAAATAATAACAATTAACTGCTATAATATATTCCTTTTTCTCATCTAGCCTTAAGTAGTTCAATGAAACGTTCATTTCTAGTAATAAAGTTGTTTTGTTTTACCTTTATGCTTTTTTGTGTTTATTCATTGGCCTTAGCGTTTAAAAAAATAATAAGAAAATATTACATTTAGAACATTTTTTAATTTATAAAAGTTCTAATTCTACTTTTCTATAATATATTTATACTTTTAATTATAAATAGTTTACTTAACTACATAGGCTTTCAGCTCAGTAATAGAAATAAAAAATATTTATTGAAAAAATAAAAAAATATTTCTGAACCAGCAAATTTATTGCTTGGAAACCATTTCGGTCGACCCTTATTTGAATGTCAGCTCCATCTTCATCTTCAATATCAATATGTTCAACATCATCATCATCAATTTCATATGTATCATCGTTTATCTCATTCACTCCATATTCAATGAGTATCTTACACTTCGCCGGTAAAAGCCACTCATATTGTTTAATAAATTTTTTTTCTTTAATATTGTGATTATTTATTTAAAAAACTTAATAACAATATGGCCACTAAAATATTTTTTATTTTACAGAAAATAAACAAATCATTCATAGTTTTGCCAATTTTTGACGCTTTTTATACAATATCAACATTGGCGATTTCTTGAAAAAATAATGTGTGTAAATAATGAACTATATTCTTATCCGAACAAAAATATTTCCAAATAAAATAAATTTTGATTATTATATTCAAAATTATTTTAAATATTTTACGTGCTACAACATATATAAAACAATTTTGGCGCGAAATGAATAGAACCAGTGGTGCCAGAAATGTTTATAGAAAACTCACTCGTCTAAAAAATGTCTTAATTTTAGAAAAAGATCTGCAAAATTTTTTATACTTGATTACGTGTTGTTACTTTTAATGTGTTTACTATAAATACAGAAATCTACTATAAATAATTAGAAACAGATTTTTCGAAATTTGAATTTTGGAGAATAAGAAAATAAATGCTGTAATTAGTAAAGCCCTTTTCATACTACAATACTGAGTATTAAGATTTGTCAAATACTTAAGTGTTATGAGAAAGTTTAAAAGCAAATGTAAATGTCAAATAGCATTAACGCATATGTAAATGTCAAATAGAAAATTTTCTAAACGCTATGAATTTTCATTTTATCACAGTTGTTATTCTACTTATAACTTTTATCTTACTTAAAGTGTGATTGTGTAACAAAATATGTAATGCTAAACTAAATTTATGTATGGACAATCACGACAATTCTCACTTGATTTCCTTCTTACAAAATCCAATGCAAATCTTAAGACTTAAAATTTAATGTGTTACGGACCGGTTGGCCTGGCGAGGTTTCCGTCTAGCTCGAAGGAATATTTCTCAGGTGGTCCCGACCCTTCCCACCAGTCGCGTATCCAAACACAAAAGAAAAGTTCACAAAAAATAAAACAAACTAGCAAACTAATATCACCACATTACACATATATTTTTTTTATACAGAAATAGATGTTCTCTCCTTTCATGCCCTCCCAACCTAGTCGTTATGTTATCCACGGAATATTTATTAACGACCCAAATTCCACCTGACCTTTTCCCCACTTACCTCTCCATCATTGCCTGTACCTTTAATCTGATTAAGCCAACATGGTAAGTATCATATTCACTTTAAATATAAAAACATTATTTATTTAACAAAAACACAAAAAATATATATAACTATAAGTAGGTAACAAAATAGAATAAATTACTAATAAAGGCAACAATAAGGTTATTAAATTATTAAAAAAAAACTTAATTTAAAATGCGAAATTTTCTATTAATATTCTTTTCCTTTTTTTATATATATATGTCAATTTTTTTTTTTTTTTTTGGAAAATATTAAAAGCTCGTAAGTATATAAAAAAACTGACTCCTTGAATTCTTAGGGCTCAAGCTTAACGTTTCACTATATTTTTATCGAATCTTTAATCTTATGTTCTCTTCACCTAAAGGAGCTCCCTGAGGCTAAACAGTTTTGTCTGCCATTGTGCAGACGGTTTCAATAATATCTTTCGCGCTTCGCTTTAGCACTAAGTAAGTTCAATCTTTTCTTTCAACCTTTTTTTTTGCGATTGTCTACCTTTTAATATTTTCGATTTTTTTTTTTTATATTTTTTTTATATTTTATTTCACTTAAATAAACTCTTTGCTTTAACTATAGAACCAAAAAAATTACTTAAATATTATAAACAAAAAAAATTACGAAACTACAAAAAACAACTTAAAACTACTTTTTTAATATTTCTTCTTTTTTTATATTTTTAGATCGATATTACTTTTATTTAGTTTTTCTTTTCTTCCAGTATTTACTCCTTCATTAACTTAAATTGAGTTTATGATGCAAGGACACACAGTATTTGCTTTTGTTTCACAATAGACAAGGATTTTTATTTACGAACACGCTTATCAACAAGTTTTTACTATTATTAAAGACGTTTCTAAGGCTACAGCTCTTATCCTTTTCTCTGCTCTTTATAATAAAAACTGCGGGTTTTTCTTTAGTAAGATTACAAAATGATAAGAAAACTATTACCTGGCTATTAATTCCTGCTGTGTGGCTTGGGCACTCGATCACAAAATTTTGCCTCTTTCTTTAAGTCCTCAGAGAAAATAGCCAGTTGCAAGGGTAAAGAAACAAATTTTTCGTCACCTTTTTAATGAACTCAACACTTTATCAGAGTTTTATCTTAAAAAAAAAACACTTACGTTCTGCTTAAAAAAAAAAAACTATTTAAAAAATTGATTTTTCTAAAAAAAATCCACAAAATCGCCACACAATTTTAAAAAATTTTTGTGTTCAAACTTTTCACTGTTTTTTTTTTAACACTTGTTCACTCTTGTAACTTTGCACAACTAATATTTCTTTCTTCTAACAACGTCTCCTTAAATACTTGTTTACTATTTTCCTTTTCCAATTTATTCCTATGCTGGGATTAAAATGAAACATCAAGGGTTTTTCCCGCCATGAAGGTCATATACCATTTTCCCGCTTATCGCGCAAGTTATTATTTTTCCGTATTCCTTTTTTTTCTTATAGCTAGTAAATAGTATATAAATAGGAATTGCGCCTTTTGCCTATATGCCTCTTAAAAAGAAAAAATCTGTTTTACATATTTAAATTCAGATTTGAGCAAATCGTTTTTTATGGCATCCACTAATCTTACTTAGTTTGTTTTAGACTCCTTTGTCCTATCTTTCCACACAGATCTATCAACCCACAATATCAGGCATCCATAGAATTAGATAGTGTGTTGTTTACATTAATATTTTAATTTTTTTAGTTTGAAATTTGTACTTCCTGAATGAAATTACAAAAAAACCGTTTCTATTTTACTACACTTATTTGCATTGCCAACCTAGCGATTTTTACAAAGAACAATATTAACACAGAGCCACACTTATTACTAACACAACTAAAACATACATTTGACAAACAGCTGCTTCATTTTATTTCTTCGTGGCCGCATGTAAGTATGAAAATGCTAATTCTGAACAAATATCTTTATTTTTCTTTCTAGGTTGCATCAGAGGAGTTTTTGGGTAAGCTTTTGTATTGTTCCAGTATTAAATTTGCAAGGAATAATAATATTTAATATTTTCTTTTTACAGTGTAAAAGCAAAGACAAGCAACATCACACAAAAACAAAACATAAGACAAAACCTAACCAAAGAAATAAACTATAAAGCAATATTATTATTAACCGGAGACTCGGGCAGGAGATGGTGTCTCCAATGGTCGTAAGCCCCTCTTCCTATTTACATTATAATAAAGTTACATTATATATGGGAATTGAGGCGTTAGGGTGCAATAACCTCTTTCCCGGCACAGATACCATAAGGCTCTGCCACGAAAATTTTTTTTGTGTCAGCTTAACTCGCCCGCAACAAATGTGAAGCGGGTGAAACAAAAGACTAGTATGGTTAGATAATAAAAGAATATAGATTCTGATAATATAGTTTTTTGATAGAGTATCAACAAAAAAAATACTTTTAGTATATCGGAAGTCTTCTGAATAAAATCATAAATATCTTGTAGAAAGATATAAAGAAAGCTGACATTGGTCATAGGAAATACGAAGATACATTTCATTCTGCTTGTATCTAATTTTTACTACAGTGTTTTTCGTTTATAGTCCATTCCGCTTAAAGGCCAAAAACGGATGTAATCCAAAACAGTCCTATTCACTTGCAGGTTTTTTCGAATTTCATACAAATTATTTGTTCTTAAGTCCACTTCGCCTATAGTCCATTTTCGTTTAAAGGCCAACTTTTCTTTGCATGCATAGCTAATATTGTATAGAAAAAAAACTTTCATATAGGCCACCCTGTTTTTTTAATACCTTTTTTAAACAAACTGGCAACCTTTTTTATTTAGACTTCTGGCAACTTTTTATTACAATAAGCTTTTAAAGCATTTGAATTACAATAAATAATAATATGTTAAGGTTTTTGTTTAAACTATTGATTTTATTTAAATCAATATTTGCTTATATTTTAAATAAAATTTTATTTTGTTAAAAAAAAAGTGGTTTTATTGAAGAAATCGCATACTTTGTATATAGTCCAAAATGTGTATTATATCTGGATTCAGTTATAGTCCATAAAGTGGCTTAAAAAGAAATTCGGTTATAGTCCTAATTCGCTTATAGTCCACAAAAATTGTGCAACTGTAGTTGTGGACTATAAGCGAAAACTACTGTAATCGTTTTACAGTTACTTACTTTTAATAATGAACATTACCAAATCAGAACAATAACAATAATGATATTTATTTATACATATATAAGTACATAAATATATTATTATATTGCTTTTTTCTTTATTTAACATTTTTTTTTAAAGAGAAGTAGCACTTCAGGCAATAATGCCTATTTAGTTATTTTCGTAGCGGTGCTACATTCTTTAGGAAAGGGATAGATGAGAGATAAGACAGCTGGTGAAAAGAGAAATATAGATATAGCCCTTTTATTAGTTATTTTACTTCGCCGGCGAATATGCTATGAAGAAGTACCGACGAAGGAGGCTGCATAATTAATTCTGAATATGTATTTATACCATTAAACAGAAAAAAACATTTTTTAATTTTGGTTGCCGCAGGGGTTGAACTCTGGTCAACCAGGTGTAGTAATACCACCTTAATACAAATATAAATATTCACGCTCATAGTAGAACCACCCTAATATAAATATTATTACTTACAGTTGATACAATAAGAGGTTTCAAATAACCCAAACAATTGTTTTTGTTTTTAACAAACTTATCGTAAATACAGACACAAATTATAGAACGTATTAAACAAGATCATTTTACACTTTTCGTTCCCATAATAATAATAATATAAAATATTGCAAATAAATTAGTATAAGTATAATTGTATTTAAATATAACAAACTCTAGACTAGTAACAGCCTTCTCATTCGCCCTTTATAAACGGCTATGATTTGGCTGTTAACACATATATGAATGTTAGCTCCACGTTGAGCATAATCTAATTCTAACCAGGAGCTCCCAGCTGAGCTTTACTAAATTTTACAATAATAAAATAAAACAATTAAATACAAAATAAATTGAAAGTTATTACATGGCGATCCTGCCAGTTCTGGAAGAAAACTAAACCAGGCACCCCTGGCAAAAAATAATAAAAATAAAACTATTTAAGAGACAATTATTTTTATTCCTGGCGCATAAGCAATGAGATCCGCCAGCTGCGAAAAAAAGGAAAAGGAGAAACAACAAGTAATGAGCGAAGGACCGAAGAGGCTTACCATAGAAGAGTATAGAGCCAGGAATAATCAACAACCACCAAAGGACTGGGCCAAAATCCCAAAGACAAAACCCCCAAAAATGAGAGGAGGCTTCATCGCAAAAAGTAGAAGAGAGGGACGTCTCCTGCAGACTATGGAGAAAAATAGAAAACATCGAGGAAGCCATACAGGCTTATAAATTAAGTAAGTTAGAATAAATACAAAAAAAAATTTCCTGTCAAATGGAGTACGATTAAGTTACGCCCATGTTCAAAAAAAAATTAAATTTTTTTTTTTAATCTAAAAAATTTTTTTTTAATAAAGTATAAAACTGAATTTATATGGTTCTTTGTAATGGATTTTAGAAAAACAAATACTGCCATTAATGCAGACATTTTGTTATGCGAACAAGACGAATTACGAAAGATTCACAAAATGACAATTTTAGCCTTAAGGAAGCTTGCCAAAGACGAAGACTAAAACTTTGCAACGTATAAAAGAGACCAACAAGGATGACCTATGATTATCACCTTACACACGGGAAGAAAAACAATTTTTAAATCTAAATTAAATTTTGAATAGAATAAAATAACTTCATTTTTAAATTTAAATACTTGCAACAAAAATGGGAAAATCCCAATCTAAGATAGAACACCCAAACGCCAATGAAATAGAAATACAAGAAGGAACAAACTTACAAACCATAGAATTTTGCCTGATAATAATAACAACCTTAATGTTACTACATTTTGCCCTTACAGTATATGCAATGTATGCTAGACGATTAAAGAAAAGGTATGCTAGTAGAGCAAATGATCTTGACAAAGTTTAAAGCCAAATGGAATGGACAGACATTATAAGAAAACTTAGATTGATTAAAGAAGAATTTAATAAATCATATAAATGCCTCAATATAGACAGACCAACTACAAACGAAACACTACAAAAACATATTAAAATTCTTTTACAAAGATTAAAACAAATTAGAGTTTTATTAAACGTAAACTATAATAGACTAACATTTGCACATAAAGCCGGCACTGAAGCATTTTTTAAAGATACCAGAAATAAGTTATTACAAATTTCTGAAAGAAGGTTTTAACATTACGATACCAATAACCTTACACGAACAAATAGAAATATCACAGTTTTTCACTGAGCCAACACACATCAACAAACCAAAAATGGCACAATCACCTGTAGATTTCCTGAATACAGCTGCAAAGCTCATTTCTGATTTCGATGGAAAATCTGATAATTTGAGATCATTCCTCGATTCACTTCTTCTAGTAGACTCCATCAAAAGTATTAACGAAGTACTAGCAATAAACCTCATAAAAACTAAATCGAAAGGTAATGCCCGAAATCTTAAAAGTAATGAAAATACAATAATAGAGATAGTAAATAAATTAAAGAACACGGTAAAAGGCGAGTCGGTAGAGATACTAACAGCTAAAATCATAAGCATCAAACAAAACAATAAAACTGCTAATGTTTATTGCAATGAAGTTGAACTCCTCACAAAATTCTTAGAAAGTGCATACATATCAGATGGGTTATCCCCTGATATCGCAAATAAGTACTCCACGCAAGTTGCTGTTATAGCACTTACAAAGAACTGCACCATAGATAAGGTAAAACTTATCATGGAGGCAGGACAATTCAGCAGCATGATCGATGCTGTAAGCAAATTTTTGAATAGTTGCACTGAGGCAACAGGCCAACAAAATGTCATATTATATTACAAACAGAGGCAAAATACCAACAACCATAATAGAGGTTTTAGACAATCACGCGGAAGACCTAATTATTCAAGAAATACAAATAGATTCCAATTTAATAATAGAAATGGACAAAAACAAAATAACAATCGTAGTTTCAGACCACGAAACTACATTATAACAACTGAATTCAATCAGTCGGAAAACTCATAAGATCCCCTGAGACTAAACAATCAGAAAATAAAATATACAATCTCAATCTCAACTTATGTTACTTTATTAACATCCATATACACAACACTAACCAAACAGTAACATTACTCATAGACACAGGGGCTGATATTTCATTAGTTAAATCAAAATTTATACAGCTATACAATGTTAACAAAAATATAACAACAACACTAAGTGGAATAGGACAGGGTAAAATCAACACCTGCAGTCATCGTCCGTAACTTGCTTTGAGTAGACGTTTCAAACATAATCACGCGTATCATTTTCCTAATAGTGTTAGTTTAAAACCCGTAACATTTGCATTTTTCTCTTTTTTACTTTTATTTATTTTCGTTACTCATACTTTTATAAGTGCTCGTGTTTCAACACATCACCATGCGCCCTGGGCCCCCTAATCTTGGGGACAATAGATTTGCTGCTTTAGCAAATTCTGTCAGTCCCAAACGAAAAAAATTTGAATCCAAAGACTCAATACCCTTTCCAGAATTGCCAAAATGCCAACCTCCCAACCCTAGGTATATTATCCTGGAAACAACAGATCCGACAAAACCTATTGCTTAATACTCGTGTTTCGCAGTATATCGTGCTGTTCAACTTATAAGCAAAGACATTACATCTATTTCTGAATTACGTGATGGTAACTTACTGCTTCTTGTTAACAATAAGCAAACTGCCGATAAATTTTTATCAGCCAAAGAATTATTTGGACTTTGCACAATTAGTTGTAGGCTTCACGAAAATTTGAATTTTACTAAAGGAACAATCTTCGCACCTTACCTTAATGATAACCCAGAAGACGAAATAATAAAGGAATAAGCCGACCAAGGTGTGGTAGCTGTACATAAATTTAAAAAGTAGGATGGCACAAAAACCGGTGTATTACTACTAACCTTTGATTTATACCATTTACCAGATAAAATTAAAATATCGTGGAACTCTGTCAATGTTCGGGAATATTATCCAAACCCGATGCGTTGCAAAAAATGCCAAAAACTTGGCCATACAACAAAACATTGTAAAAATCCAGAATCATGTGAAACATGTAACTTACCACCTCACATTGAAGAATGTACGCGCACCCAATGCGCTAATTGCCTCGATGATCATCCTTCAAAATCCAACAAATGTCCTCGTTTTATTCAACAAAAAGAACTTTTAAAAATTAAAATAAAAAATAAATGTTCAATGAACGAAGCGAAACGTATTCAAAGAAACAGCATTGCTTTACTGCCTCTCAGCTCAACTTTTTCTTCCATTACATCAGCAAATACAACAAATAATAAAAAAACCAACGTATCACAAAAAAATGAACCAAAAGAAACAAACGAAAATAATTATATCAGTCAAAACAACAAAACTCCACTAACTTCTACTTCTTCCTCATTACCTTCTATTTCTCACACTAAAATCTCATCAATTAATAATTCAATCATATCTACAACACAACCAACTAATTCAACATTAAACAACAATATTTTAAACACAATTAACAGTATTAAGTATAGTATAACAGTTCTTGTTTCCCTCCTTTTTCTTACTTTCTCTCATACACAATATGATCAAATTAATTCAATGGAACATGAATGGGTACAGTAACAATTTTAACTCTCTCTCTCTCTACTTATTAATGACTACAAACCAGATGTAATAGCTTTACAAGAAACACATATACCTTATAAAAGCTCAAATATTATCACTCACAAGTCATACGAGGGTTATTTTTATAACCTTCCACATAATGTGCAAGCCAAACAAGGTATAGGTTTTCTGGTAAAAAAAACAAATTCCTCATAAAATAATAATTCAAAACAAAACAATAGCTTCCCTTGAACTAATCATTAATCTAAATATTTTATTCTCGATTATAAACTGTTATATACCACCTAATCAAACATTTTCAATAAGAGACTTGAAGGACACTGCTTCTCCTAACAAACAACCATACATTTTACTTGGAGACTTTAATGCCTGGAGTACAATGTGGGGTTCTGTTAATTCTAATGTTCGAGGCATGATAATGGAAGATTTTATCTCCACTGAAAATCTTTTGGTTCTTAACGACGGTTCTTGTACCCATCTGTCTACTCATAACACATTTACAAATATTGACGTCTCACTATGCAGCCCTTTACTCGCGCCGTCTATCTCGTGGGGCACATTAAACTCATTATATGGTAGCGACCACCTTCCTATTCTCATTAGAATAGGACGCAACTCTAATTTATCAATATGGAAACCTCATTCGAAATTTAAAGTCGAAAAAGCCGATTGGCTTCAATTTAAGCAACTATGCATTAGTCAAAATGCTATTATCAATAAAACAATTAATGTCAACTCGGAAGCAGCAAAAATACAAAAAATAATTCGTTTCGCAGCAAATCCCTCAAAGTCAAGCCTCTACTCTCTAACTATCAGTACCGTGGTGGAATCCTAACTTAAATAACTTGAGAAAAGACAAGCTATATAAATGGCATACATTTGTTCGGAGTAAAACCGATGTGAACCTTATAGCCTATAAAAAAGCAAATGCCATTTTCAAAAAAGCCGTAAAACATGCCAAATCTGAATCCCTTACAAAGTTTACAACTGCGATAAACCCTTCTTCAAATACAAAAAAAAATTTGGAATGATATAAAGACACTCGTCGGAAATAGATCTTTCAACACTTTTCGATTTTTTAAAAAAGATAATCAATTGCTTACATCATATAGCGATATTGCCAGCAATTTTGGCACCTATTGGTCAGATCTCTCACAGGACACAAAATTTTACTCATCATTTTCAAGCAATAAATCAGAATTATTATCGGTTCCATACAACAATAACTCTCCATCAAACGATGCTAAAAAAATCGAAAATAACATTAATTTAATCGAATTTGAAAATGTTCTTTCCAACGTCAGAGGTAAAAGCCCAGGTTATGATAAAATCTCATATCCAATGCTTATCAATTTACCACCCTGTTTAAAAGAAAGAATTTTATCCCTCTACAACAACATATTAAACTCTGAAACGTATCCCCAAAATTTGGCGAAATGCTATAATTCTACCCATTCTGAAACCGAATAAGACTATTGAAACAATCAGCAGCTACAGGCCAATTTCTTTACTACCTTGCGTTGGTAAAGTTTTCGAAAAAAATAATAGCGGAAAGACTCATGTGGTTTGCTTCAAAAAATAGTTTTATACATCATAATCAGGTTGCCTTTAAGAAAAAACAATCAACAACAGATGCCCTACTTCACATAAACCATTACATCTCCCAGGCTCTATCCCACAAAAATCATGTATCTATTCTATCCACGGACTTCGAAAGGGCATTCGATCGAATTGGCAGTCATATAATACTTAAACAACTCAAAAACTGGAAAGTAGGGAATAAAATCTTTATGATTGTAAAAGCTTTTCTAGTTAACCGCAAATTTAGAGTTCGGATCAATGGGACTCTATCAGATCTGTTTCCACTATACAATGTATTCCCCAGGGATCTCCACTTTCGGTTGTGCTATTTCTGATAGCCTTTAACGAAATAAGCATCATTGCCTCTAAATACGCCATAATTGAGCACTCATTATATGCAGATGACGCAATATTTTTTTCCAAAAACAACGACGCGGTGCGTGTAAATAAAGCATTCTCAGATCTTCTTGTCGATATTAATGAATGGTCGAAAACATCCGGTGCTATCCTTTCCCTTGATAAATGCAAAATTCTTCATATCTGCAACAAAAAGCTGTGCAACCCTCCAAGGTTTTTTTTTTAATAACAACCTTATTGAAACGGTCACTGATTTAAAAATTTTAGGTACAATTTTTGACAAGAAATTTAACTTCAAAAATCACTGTAATAAGCTCCGTAAAGATCTCTTGCAGTTTATAACCATCATTACAAAATATTCAACCCACTTGGTACAAAATCCGTATTCCCGTCAACTGCTTCTAGAAGACAAATGATAATATTCACCAGACTCAGGCTTGGTCATACTCTCATCACTCACCAATACCTATTATCCAAAGACAATAAGCCAATATGTAACAGCTGTAATTTACCACAGTCGGTGGAGCATATCCTAGACATATGTCCTAAATATTATCCCCAGAGATTATCAACGTTCGGAACATCTACACCTAGCTCCTTACTCACTGACCCATCTCATCAGAATATAACAACAATTTACAATTTTATTAATAAATATAAATTATTAAATATGATTTAAATTAATCCATTACTTTTAAACAACGAAATTTATATTATATTTGAGTCGAAGGCCTTAGTTGCTCGTACTCTTTTTTCATTTGTTATATAATATCATTTATTGTATTATATAATTCTAATAAAATAAAAAAAAATCAACACAGTCGGAAAAATACCCTTAGAATTACAGTTTAAGAAATGGTTAATACCACATGATTTCCAAGTAGTCCAAGATGACTTCCCAATACCTGGTGATGAAATCATTGGAATAGATTTCTTCAAGAGAAATAATTGCATAATAATCTTTGATGAAGAGAACAATTACCTTGTGCTACCACCATTTAATTTACCTTATGCAATAGAAATACCTCTAATTAGCAATAATGAAAAAAAATTTTACCCCCAAGATCAGAAATAATACGCCGAATAAAGCTAAATAATTTAAACAAAGACATATTAATTCCAAATCAAGAAATTCAACCAGGTGTTTTAATACCAAACACATTAGTAAAATCTAATAACGCATTTGTTCGTATATTAAACTCAAATAACAAAATAATAACTATTAAAAAGCGTGATATAAAAAATGAAAATCTTTCCGATTACAACATTGTTGACAATGAAATAATAAAAATCTTGAAAAATAATTTTCCAGAACAATTTGAAAGTAAATTGACAGAATTATGCTCAACATATTTGTAGTGACATTTTCGGTTTAGAATTTGAACCTATAACAAGTAAAAATTTCTATAAACAAAAGTTAAGAGTAAACGATACAAAACCAATATATATAAGTATATAAAACTATCGCATACCACACGCCCATAAAGAAGAGATTGATAAGCAAGTAAAGAAATTAATTAAAGATAATATTCTAGAACCATCATATTCTGAATATAACAGTCCAATTCTTCTAGTACCAAAGAAATCATTACCAAATTCAGATAAAAAAGGTGAAGACTGGTCATAGATTATAGACAAATAAACAAAAAACTCGTAGCAGACAAATTTCCTTTACCTAGAATAGATGATATATTAGACCAACTTGGAAGAGCAAAATATTTTTCATGCCTAGACTTAATGTCAGGGTTTCATCAAATTTCATTAGAAAATAACTCCAGAGACTATACATTTTAAGGTAGCACCAAATTCCTTCCAAAGAATGAGGACGATTGCTTGCAGTGGTCTTAGGCCGGATCAAGCATTCTTATACATGGACGACCTTGTAGTATTAGAATGTTCAGAAAAACATATGCTATCAAATTTAAAAGATATATTTAATCTTTGTCGCAAACATAATCTCAAATTAAACCCTGAAAAATGTTCGTTCTTCATGAGAGAAGTTACATACCCTTGGACATAAATGCACAGACAAGAGAATATTACCAGACAACACGAAATATTCAATAATAGAAAATTATCCAACCCCAACGGACGCTGATAGCGCAAAAAGATTTGTAGCATTTTGCAATTATTAAAGACGATTTATACCCAATTTTTCCGAGCCTTCCAGACATCTTACAAGACTTTCCAAAAAAGGTATCCTTTTTGAGTGGACAAACGATTGCGACTGCGCATTCAAATATTTAAAGAAAGCGCTAATGAGCCCCACATTGCTACAATATCCAGATTTTTCTAAAGAATTTTTTATAACCACTGACGCAAGCAAACAAGCCTGTGGAGCAGTACTAACTCAGGAATATAATGGAAAACACTTATCAGTGGCAAACGCTTCAAGAGCATTTACTAAAGGCGAAAGCAATAAATCTACCATAGAGCAATAGCTGGCAGCAATACAGTGGGCTATAACTTATTTTAAACCTTACATATATGGAAAAAATTTTCTTGTGCGTACGGACCATAGACCTCTACCTTACCTATTTTCTATGAAGAATCCAAGCTCCAAATTAACGAGAATAAAACTTGACTTGGAAGAGTATGACTTTACGGTTGAATATCTTAGGGGAAAAGACAATTACGTAGCGGATGCATTATCACGCATTAACATTAATGAACTCAAAGAACTAAATGTACAAGATAACAATATATTTAATATAGCTACAAGATCAATGACTAAAAAGACACAAAATATGGCAAATAGTAACAATAGTAAAGTTAATAATAAGTATCCCATAAATAAAGAAAGAAAGCCCAATATATACGTACCAATAAACAACACTGACGTCAGAAAATATCATAAATTAAGAATTAACCCAACCAAGTGCTATATTAAGCAAGGTAAAACGGTACTAACTTACATAAATGTTAACGAGATATTTACTTATGAGAAAATTGACTAAGGACAATTTTTCTCTAGGCTAGAAAAAGTGGCCGGTAAACTCAAAATAAATAAATTACAAGTGGCACCTAGTGAGAAAATTTTCGAATTTATCTCAATCAATGAATTTAAAGAAATGGGCAATAAATATTTAAAAAAATTTAGCAGTAGCGTTACTAAATCAGGTGACCCACATAAAGAATGATACTACAACTATAGACAAAATAATGAAAAAATACCACGATAACCCTGCAGAAGGCGGACATTCAGGTGTTTCTAGAACTCTAAATAAAATCAAAAGATATAACTATTGGAAAAATATAACAAAAGATGTAACAAAATACGTGAAATCATGCAAAAAATGTCAAAAAGCCAAAATAACAAAACATGAAAAAGGTCCAATCATAATTACACCGACGCCTACACAAGCGTCGACACGAATATTTTAGTGTTGTCGCTAAATTTGTATTCTGTAACTCTAATCTCTTAGCTAATATTTACTATTTTTGTCATAGCTAATTTGCTAAAATAAGCCTATTCTTTTCCTTCGATTTTCAATAATGCTGTTAGAAAGAGAGCTTCATAGCTCGTTTTTAACATTAGTGTTACCTAACATTTCGCACCAAAAATTTTTATACATATGTTGTAAAATGTAAAATTTTTAAAATAATTTTGAATATATTAATCAAAATTTATTTTATTTTGTAATATATTTTTTCGGATAATAATATATATAGATTATTATTCACGCATATTATATTTTCAAGAAATCGTAGAAAAGTAGAATTAGAACTTTTAAAAATTAAAAAATGTTCTAAATGTAAAATTTTCTTATTATTTTTTAAAACGCTAAAGCCAATGAATAAACACAAAAAGCATAAAGGTAAAAACAAAACGATTTTATTACTAAAAATAAACATTTCACTGAACTACTTAAGGCTACATGAGAAAAAGAAATATATTAAAGCAGTTAATTGTTATTCTTTTACTTACTTACTGTCAACAAATTTTATTTTACATTTTAACAGCACAAAATATTTATTGCTAAAAATTAAGCATTTAGGAGACAATTAACAGCTGTTTAGTTGTTAGAGAATACAAAATAAGAGAATTTTAGCGATGACAACAAACGCTAAAAATACGGCGAATTTAATTTTTAAGAGATAGCTAATTTTAGCAATGCTCGTTACAGAATTGCATTTGTAGCTAAAAATTTCTAAATTGATTTTAGATATTTTTATTTTTATTTCAATTTAAAAACACAGCTTATAAAAGTAGGCAGGTAGTTTTAAAACTTTTTTATACTGAATAAAATATAAAATGCATGTATATATTTCAGTTAATCTTTTTTTTGCTCAAATTAGGTAGTTTAAACCCTTTTTTTAATTTTTGGGTATAAATTAAACCCCAATTGTATAATGCAGCCAGTTAAGTTTTTACTTTCTAAAACTAGTGATCAGTAATAGAACTTATACAATTTTATTTTAAAGTTTGGTAATGTCGTTCACGAATTTAGAATTGTTTGAGTTATACAGAAACTCAGATAATGAAAGTGCATTTAAATTGGCTATTGTGGAAAAACCAAACGATTTACCAGGATACCACGAAATGGATGTTCATATCAAAATTCACTTCGTTTTCCTAACAATTAAAAAAAAAATGGCTTGTTATTTATTAAAAACAACCCAGACTAGCTAAATCTAGTTGCAACTTTTGAAAACATGGAAAAACCGCATACATTCTCTGACTGCAAACGTAAACTGGAAAGTGCTATAAAAGATATATATATATATGTCTAAATCGCATCTTTCAGAAGTATTATGTCTTTGTTTGTAAAAGATAAAGATAAATCAAGGTCCGAAATTATAAAAGCAGTGATGCTTGCAAGCCCAGTTCGACTGCAGAGAATCAAAGGGAGTATTCCTACTCCACCAAATGCTTTACCCAAAAAGTATAATATAGAAGAAGCCTTACCGTTGTTTATGGAATTGGGATTGCCAAAAAATATTCTACTTTACGAAGCTCTTTAAAGAATCATAATGTGAATATTCTTCCTGGATACAAAAAGATTACATCTGCCAAAAAAAGAAGCAGTGCCATCTGATGTAAAGGTTACTGAAGTATCGGTAGAGGTAAAACTGCAAGACTTAATGGATTATACAGCCAAGCGCCTCATTCAAATTTTGCCTGAAGGAGAAGCAGTATCACTTTCAGATAGGCTTACATTGATAAATAAGTGGGGATGTGATGGATCATCCGGTTAAAGTGCTTACAAACAAACAATATCGACAAATGACACAACTATTACAGCTACAAATATGTTTATGGCTTCAGTAGTTCCTTTACGACTGAGATTTGAAGAAATCCTAGCCCATCACCAGTTCATTTTTGCCGTCCGATATTTTTCCAATATGCAAAGGAGTCTTCAGAAATAATCAAATCTACAGTGAACGATATAAAAATGCAAATTTTGGAACTAAAGCCTTCTGTTATTGAATGAAAAAAGTGTTTCGATTGATTATGATTTTTTTCTTACAACGATTGATGGCAAAGTCTTAAATGTAATAACAGATACCTCGTCAACTTTAAAGTATGCAATTTGCAAAAAGTCACAGAAAGACTTTCAAAATTTTTATGACTCAGGTGATGACCAAAATTATGAATATGGAATTTCTTCATTACATGCCAGAATTAGGTGCATGAAGTAATTTTAAAACTAGCGTAATAAATTCCGCGTGATGGTGAATGAATGAACGCAACAGAAAAAGAGAAAATATCTGCTCGAAAAAAAATTATACAAAATGATTTTCTTCAAAAGCTTGGGCTGAAAGTAGACTGCCCAAAGCAGGGGTATGGAAATACTAGGGATGGTAATATGTCCAGAGCATATTTGAAAATGATGAGGTAACAGCTTGAATTACTGGGGTCGAAAATAATATTATGTTGTAAACTCTAGAGAAATGGTAAATGGCCCAAAGTTTGATAATTATGCATCAATCATAAGATTTTGGCTCATGGTAAAAGTTTAATTGAATATCAATGCTTACGGATTGGGGAGTTGTTAGAAGTCCAGGAATGAAAAAACAAAGACTACAAAAAATTTAGATTCACGAATACTTGCAAAATATAACGGATTAGACAGAATGCGGACCTTTTCAATATGTAGGCGGCCTCCTCAGACCCACTAATTTCATCACAAAGACATGTAAGATCTCGAAAGAATTTGGAAGAACATAATTAGAGATCCAATATATTAAGTCTTTTAGATAACGCTCCCAATCTTAATGACTATTTCAAAGAGAACTAACTAATGAAAACCAATTATTCTAGCTATATAAAATATATACTAAATAAATTATATCTATAGCATAAATGTATTAATATTAAAAATAATTTAAATATGTGTTTCTGTAATAGAAATAAAAATATTTAATATTGGTTTAACATGTTATATTAGAGTGTTCTTATCTAAACTTTTGGGTTTGAACAATGTGTATTGCAAAGCGCACCAGGCTAAACTAGTTGCTTAATAAAAATCTACTGAGATTTAAATATTAAATGTAAACATTTAAATGGAAAAATTATCCTCTTTTAACCGCAATTTTTGGAGCACCCTGTACCTCTAGTACTTTGTAAACATTTTGAAGCCTAAAGTGTCCTCTGTCAATATCTTTTTAAATCTTTAAAATATCTTAATTATTTCAAAAGTTATGATTTTAGCAACAAAAAAAGTCAAAAGGCGCCACTGTGCATCGATTAAAGAAAAATATATAAAACAAGCATCTCGTAACTTAATAAACATATTCAGAGAAAAAGTCTGCGTAGAACAAAAGGGAAAGAAAAACTTTCTTTATATACAAATTTTATACATATATATATATATATATATATATATATATTTAAGTTTTTATTATTATTACAAATAAGTTATTTATAATATAACTGTGTTTATGTGTTTAAGTGAATAATCCTGTGTGTCCCGTGAGTGTTAAATTAAGTTATCCGGAAGTATAAAAAAGTACAATTCTTAAGAAAATTAGCACAAATAAAAAAAATAAAGAAAACAAATAAAAAATTACGAGCTAGTTCGTGTCTGCAATGTTAGCGTGGCAATTCCTCGTCGCGACAATCCTATAAGTATAAGGGGTCTAGAAATCTGATTTGTACTCTGAGTAGAAAGGTAAAATATTTGTATTTGTTAAAGTTTTTTTTTTAATTCAAAATTTAATGAAGTATAGCGGTTAAGCTACCGGAAAGAAAAACGACAATATTTAGTTGACAATAAAATATATCAGCGCTAATCTTACGTTTTATTTTCATGTCAGTTCAGCAAAATCACTGTTGGCTTTAAGTGTTAAATTTCTTATATTATTATTTTTCTGTTATGTAGTGTTATGTTATTAAACAATATGTTAAAAATAAAGTATCTGTTAGTGTTAAAAGATTAGTGTGGGTTGTTGTGTCAGAAAAGGCGTTGAAAGACGGGTTAAGGGGTCCGAGGAAAAAATTGTATTGGAAAAGAAACGGCCATGGTTGGGATGGGCGATAGGAGGTTATCATTAACCTTAGGTCAGCTGTAGGGTTGAGAACTTCCCCTAATGGAATAAGCCGCCAGTAACTAGCAGGGACAGTGCAACAGTGACTTAGGCGTGGGATGTGCGTCACGTAACAGAAATAGCGCCCAATCGAAAAAGTAGGTAATAACTATAGTGTAGAATATCTAGGCAATAGGCAATAGAACAATAGTTTATAAAATAGTTTAATGTACCAATTCTGAGGAAATGTAGCAAAGGATATGAAATACCGCATCCGTTTATGGTCACACGCAAAAAATTCGTAGTGCAGGTAGAATTTTTGTTCTTTGTTTGTAGAACTTCAGAGAGCGCCCAAAAAAAAGTACTAGAAGAAAAAGCGAAGTCCGTGTAAACGAACAAAGTTTATTGCACATGCTCACTTAATGTTTCTTTTTTTTAAGATTTGTTTTTAGTTTCAGTTTGAAGTTTTGTTTGTGGAGCAGAAGTGAATAAGATTGACATCCGCTTAATCGTGTGGTTTGAGGTCTGTTGTGTATTTACTTACTGGCCTCTGAGAATTTTGTAATAGAGTGATGTACGGCACAAACAGAACTGATTTTTTAATTTTCTTGCTTAAAATAAAATGTTTGGAGCCATGAGACGGCTCTAGCTGGAGTACCGCTGACAACAACAGCCCCCTAAATATATATATATATATATATATATATATATATATATATATATATATATATATTATTTTGGCTTTGTTCGTGGGAAATATAAAAAACACAAAGAGAAATAAAAGATATTTGCTCTAAATGCAAATGTTTGTTGTTGTTATTTTTAAAAATCGTAAACAAACATTTTCAACTACAAACCAGATGTGCGGACGACACTACCTACAAAAATAAATATACCATGGTGTTGATATCACTATAAACTATAACTAGGTGGTAGGGC
This sequence comes from Cistogaster globosa, assembly GCA_937654795.1. Lineage (NCBI taxonomy): Eukaryota > Metazoa > Arthropoda > Insecta > Diptera > Tachinidae > Cistogaster > Cistogaster globosa. The sequence continues at coordinate 5,432,833 of OW569408.1, read as the reverse complement.
AGGCGAATTTATTATTTTTTGCCGGTAGCTTAAATGTCGAGTTATGTATATAAAAAATCTGACATTTGAGAAGAAATCAATCTCTGAGAAACTTAAAATTTTCAAGAGAATTGCAAAAAACGACTATTTTAAACTTGCTGGACTGCAGCAAATGGAAAAATGTAAGATGAAGTATTGAGAATGCATTTTGAATTAATTTTTTATCAATAACGCCAAAATGATTACGCGCGCACTTTTCGCACCACCTGCATGTTATAAAGGACAAAAATAGAAATCACACGTGCTTCCAGTTATTTTCTGAGAAACTTTCTGGAAAAGCGCGAAAACTGTGTCGCGTGCACATATAGCGCTATATACGATTGATAGAGGATTAAATCACGAATCAATCGTGGTATAGCTTGTTTCTTGAAAGTCTGTTTTTAAATGTAAAAAACAGCTCAAATTTATAAGTTTAGTTTTTCGCATAGGTCTTAAAAAATATTCCGCGTGCACCTATCCCGATCACTATACTATTGAAAAACGAGTCTATCGTGGTATAGCTTGTTTCTTGATAGATTTTACGAAAAAAGTTATTAATCAGCAAACTTTCAAAATGCAAGAAAATCCTTTAGTTTTTTATTTATTTTTCACTTGGTATAATATATATCCTGAAATATTTGCATTCAGAAAATATACAGTAACTTGCTTTTGCTATCAAAAGAAAGGAACACAATGCTTGGAAGTAAAAACCGATATGGGTTTAGCGAACAAACTATAGTAAAATGTAAACAGATCTTTGATATTACTGTGTACTGGTAGAACAACGCCCATAAGCGCGATTGAAAGGTAATTTTGTCCTATTGATTTCTGCTAGTCGATATATGGTACCACGAACAGTAAGCAAACAGTAGCTAACTATTTGTATAAGTTTAAACCATTCGTTAAATTTTCGCGAGTTATGTCTTCTGAACGTAAGTATTTCCGAAAATAATATATGCATACCACTTAAACGTGTTATAAGTTTATATCTGAAAAACTCTCCAAAAATCGTCTAAACTAGTATTTCGTTCATTACTACGTTTTCAAGCGCACATATCTCACTACCCATATATGATAGAGGACGAACTAAACGTGTCATAAGTTAATTCCTGCAAAAAACTTTCTGAAAAAAAGTTATTAAACAGATAACTTTCGAAGTTTACGAAATATCGTCTGAAGATATAATTCAAGGCGAATATATTATAAGGTGGTAGTGATGGCAAATTCACTGGTTTTTGCAGGTAGGCTAACTGCTAAACTACATATATAAAAAATCTGTATTCAGTTTTTTATATGTAGTTTGACAATTGGGCTAACGGCGAAAATTAACGAATTCGACATAGCTACCAGCTTATAATTGATTCGCCCTGATATAATTCGTAGCAGTATGACATACTTATGCAAGTAACTAAAGAAAATGATTTTGCTGTTGTTAGGATGTCAAGGCGAATTTATAAAAAAAACCTGGCCGGGCAACTAACACCCAACGAATATTTCACCCAAGGCGAATAAATTATAAGGTGGTAGCGATCGCGAATTCGTAAGTTTTCCCCGTAAGCCCGAATTTCAAACTACATATAAAAATAATTGTATACAGATTTTTTATATATGGAGTTTGATAGTTAAACTACCGGCGAAAATCAATGAATTCGCCATCGCTACCACCTTATAATTGATTCGCCTCGATTTCACCATGCATCAGTGGCCGTACTCTGTAAGTCGCTTACGCTTAATCTCCAATGCTAAAAATATCTAAAATTATTTTGGAACTTTTTAGCTACAAATGCAATTCTCTAACGAGCATTGCTAAAATTAGTTATCTCTTAAAAATTAAATTCGCCGTATTTTTAGTGCTTGTTTTCATCGTTAAAATTCTCTTATTTTGTATTCTCTAACAAATAAACAGCTGTTATTTGTTATGCTTCATTTTTAGCAATAAATATTTTGTGCCGCTAAAAAATAATTTAAATTTTGTTGAGAGTTTACCATGGTGGAAGTAAGCAAAATAATAACAATTAACTGCTATAATATATTCCTTTTTCTCATCTAGCCTTAAGTAGTTCAATGAAACGTTCATTTCTAGTAATAAAGTTGTTTTGTTTTACCTTTATGTTTTTTTGTGTTTATTCATTGGCCTTAGCGTTTAAAAAATAATAAGAAAATATTACATTTAGAACATTTTTTAATTTATAAAAGTTCTAATTCTACTTTTCTATAATATATTTATACTTTTAATTGTAAATAGTTTACTTAACTACATAGTGAAAGCCTATGTAATAGAAATAAAAAATATTTATTGAAAAAATAAAAAATTTCGTTGAACCATCAAATTTATTGCTTGGAAACCATTTCGGTCGACCCTTTTTTGAATGTCAGCTTTATCTTCATCTTCAATATCAATATGTTCAACATCATCATCATCAATTTCATATGTATCATTGTTTATCTCATTCACTCCATATTCAATGAGTATGTTACACTTCGCCGGTAAAAGCCACTCATATTGTTTAATAAATTTTTTTTCTTTAATATTGTGATTATTTATTTAAAAAACTTAATAACAATATGGCCACTAAAATATTTCCAAAAACACAACTTATTTTACAGAAAATAAACAAATCATTCATAATTTTGCCAATTTTTGACGCTTTTTATACAATATCAACATTGGCGATTTCTTGAAAAAATAATGTGTGTAAATAATGAACTATATTCTTATCCGAACAAAAATATTTCCAAATAAAATAAATTTTGATTATTATATTCAAAATTATTTCAAATATTTTACGTGTTACAACATATATAAAACAATTTTGGCGCGAAATGAATAGAACCAGTGGTGCCAGAAATGTTTATAGAAAAATCACTCGTCTAAAAAATGTCTTAATTTTAGAAAAAGATCTGCAAAATTTTTTATACTTGATTACGTGTTGTTACTTTTAATGTGTTTACTATAAATACAGAAATCTACTATAAATAATTAGAAACAGATTTTTCGAAATTTGAATTTTGGAGAATAAGAAAATAAATGCTGTAATTACTAAAGCCCTTTTCATACTACAATACGGAGTATTAAGATTTGTCAAATACTTAAGTGTTATGAGAAAGTTTAAAAGCAAATGTAAATGTCAAATAGCATTAACGCATATGTAAATGTCAAATAGAAAATTTTCTAAACGCTATTAATTTTCATTTTATCACAGTTGTTATTCTACTTATAACTTTTATCTTACTTAAAGTGTGATTGTGTAAAAAAATATGTAATGCTTACAAAATCCAATGCAAATCTTAAGACTTAAAATTAAATGTGTTACGGACCGGTTGGCCTGGCGAGGTTTCCGTCTAGCTCGAAGGAATATTTCTCAGGTGGTCCCGACCTTTCCCGCCAGTCGCGTATCCAAACACAAAAGAAAAGTTCACAAAAAATAAAACAAACTAGCAAACTAATATCACCACATTACACATATATTTTTTTTACACAGAGATAGATGTTCTCTCCTTTCATGCCCTCCCAACCTAGTCGTTATGTTATCCACGGAATATTTATTAACGACCCAAATTCCACCTGACCTTTTCCCCACTTACCTCTCCATCATTGCCTGTACCTTTAATCTGATTAAGCCAACATGGTAAGTATCATATTCACTTTAAATATAAAAACATTATTTATTTAATAAAAACACAAAAAATATATATAACTATAAGTAGGTAACAAAATAGAATAAATTACTAATAAAGGCAACAATAAGGTTATTAAATTTATAAAAAAAAACTTAATTTAAAATGCGAAATTTTCTATTAATATTCTTTCCTTTTTTTATATATATATGTTAAATTTTTTTTTTTTTTTTTTTTTTTTTTTGGAAAATATTAAAAGCTCGTAAGTATGTAAAAAAAACTAACTCGTTGAATTCTTAGGGCTCAAGCTTAGACCTTTCACTATATTTTTATCGAATCTTTAATCTTATGTTCTCTTCACCTAAAGGAGCTCCCTGAGGCTAAACAGTTTTGTCTGCCACTGTGCAGACGGTTTCAATAATATCTTTCGCGCTTCGCTTTAGCACTAAGTAAGTTCAATCTTTTCTTTCAACCTTTTTTTTTGCGATTGTCTACCTTTTAATATTTTCGATTTTTTTTAATATTTTTTTTATATTTTATTTCACTTAAATAAACTCTTTGCTTTAACTATAGAACCAAAAAAATTACTTAAATATTATAAACAAAAAAAAAATTACGAAACTACAAAAAAAAACTTAAAACTACTTTTTTAATATTTCTTCTTTTTTTATATTTTTAGATCGATATTAAATTTATTTAGTTTTTCTTTTCTTTCAGTATTTACTCCTTCATTAACTTAAATTGAGTTTATGATGCAAGGACACACAGTATTTGCTTTTGTTTCACAAAAGACAAGGATTTTTATTTACGAACACGCTTATCAACAAGTTTTTACTATTATTAAAGACGTTTCTAAGGCTACAGCTCTTATCCTTTTCTCTGCTCTTTATAATAAAAACTGCGGGTTTTTCTTTAGTAAGATTACAAAATGATAAGAAAACTATTACCTGGCTATTAATTCCTGCTGTGTGGCTTGGGCACTCGATCACAAAATTTTGCCTTTTTCTTTAAGTCCTCAGAGAAAATAGCCAGTTGCAAGGGTAAAGAAACAAATTTTTCGTCACCTTTTTAATGAACTCAACACTTTATCAGAGTTTTATCTTCTAAAAAAAAAACACTTACGTTTTTGCTTTAAAAAAAAAACTATTTAAAAAATTGATTTTTCTAAAAAAAATCCACAAAATCGCCACACAATTTTTAAACATTTTTGTGTTCAAACTTTTCAGTTTTTTTTTAACACTTGTTCACTCTTGTAACTTTGCACAACTAATATTTCTTTCTTCTAACAACGTCTCCTTAAATACTTGTTTACTATTTTCCTTTTCCAATTTATTCCTATGCTAGGATTAAAATGAAACATCAAGGGTTTTTCCCGCCATGAAGGTCATATACCACTTTCCCGCTTATCGCGCTAGTTATTATTTTTCCGTATTCCTTTTTTTTCTTATAGCTAGTAAATAGTATATAAATAGGAATTGCGCCTTTTGCATATATGGCTCTTAAAAAGAAAAAATCTGTTTTACATATTTAAATTCAGATTTGAGCAAATCGTTTTTATGGCATCCACTAATCTTACTTAGTTTGCTTTAGACTCCTTTGTCCTATCTTTCCACACAGATCTATCAACCCACAATATCAGGCATCCATAGAATTAGATGGTGTTTTGTTTACATTAATATTTTAATTTTTTTTAGTTTGAAACTTGTACTTCCTGAATGAAATTACAAAAAAAAACCGTTTCTATTTTACTACACTTATTTGCATTGCCAACCTAGCGATCTTTACAAAGAACAATATTAACACAGAGCCACACTTATTACTAACACAACTAAAACATACATTTGACAAACAGCTGCTTCATTTTATTTCTTCGTGGCCGCATGTTAGTATGAAAATGTTAACTCTGAACAAATATCTTTATTTTTCTTTCTAGGTTGCATCAGAGGAGTTTTTGGGTAAGCTTTTGTATCGTTCCAGTATTAAATTTGCAAGGAATAATAATATTTAATATTTTCTTTTTACAGGCTAAAAGCAAAAACAAGCAACATCACACAAAAATAAAACATAAGACGAAACCTAACCAAACAAACAAACTATAAAGCAATATTATTATTAACCGCAGACTCGGGCAGGAGGTGGTGTCTCCAATGGTCGTAAGCACCTCTTCCTATTTATATTATAATAAAGTTACATTATATATGGGAGTTGAGGCGTTACGGTGCAATAACCTCTTTCCCGGCACAGATACCATAAGGCTCTTCCACGAAAAATTTTTTTTGTGTCAGCTTAACTCGCCCGCAACAAAACTCCATGTCCGCCGGGAACATCAGGGGGAAATGGTGTGCGGTTTGATAGCTATCTCAACCCAACGTGGGGAATTCTCACTACCCTGAGATCAAGAGTCTCATACCATTTTTATTGAACTCATTCAACGCAACTTTTGGAAACCTCGCCTAACTCATGTACTTTTTCTGGATCTAATTCAAAAGCATACTTTCTATCGTCACGACCTAAAAGCACTCTTCCGAGTTTTTTTTTCTGGTGAAAAAAAACGTAGAGGCAAGCCCCTAAATCGAAATTTTTCTTGTTACCATCCTTTGGATTGGTTGAGCACTCACTGTTGCTAAAAAAAATTAAATCGAACGCCTGCGAATTTACATAATTAAGGCACAAACAAATCAAAATACCTACATCCCTGTGGACTGCGTCATAAATATTTATTTACTAAATCTCGGGTTACGCCTCCGTTATTTCTTTACCACTAGGGTACCTATTATTATGGCCATGACAGTACCTCTCTTAGATTTTTTTATTAGAAAATATCGAGAGATGTACTAAATATGTAATTCGTAGTCCAGCAACCTTCCTCAGTTACGGGAAGTATATATTTTTTTTTTTTCTGTTTAAGAATTTTTACTTTGTAAATTCCTATTTCTTTTTCAGACTATACACATATTTATAGTTCAACAGAGACTATACATCTATATTGCACTTATAAACAGTCTTGGGTCTAACAAAAAAAATAGACGTTACAAACTAAAAACTATTATTACAGAATTGAAATTTTAGCACGGCTTCCTAAAAATAATATTGCACGAGTTTCACTACAACTAACTTATGGTATGTAAAATTTCACTCCATATTATAGAACTCTTAAAAATATCAGGTACTTGTTCTAAGATATATTTTAATATTGCAACATGAAGGACCTACAAACACGCACCTATAACTGGTATAATAAAAAATATATATATAAATAATCGTCTTACTCCTAATATTGCACCTAAGTCCTATTTTTGTTGTTTGGTTGTGTATCTTTAGAGTTTTATATCTTTCGTGTGGTATACCCCTAATGATTTGCCCTGCAAAGTTTCTAACAGATACATATTATTACCTACGGGCCGAACCACTCTACATTTCAGAAATTTTTTACAAAATTTCACATTTCGGTTTTTTGCAAAGTTACTTAAGATGGTGTTTCGCCGATAGACCTGTTGACCGGGCTTAAAGGTTACAATACGTGCTCTTTTGTTATATCTTTCAGCACTCTTTTGATAGGCTTTTTGCAAGTTATTCTTTATTTGCTCTCTCAAAATATTCATTTTATCGTCTCTGTTCTAAAATTCGGTGATCGGTAAGTGACTACAATTTTCTTCCCAATTTGTACTCAACTCCGCTCGTGTACATGTGATATCCGAAAAGAGCGAAGAACGGTGAATACCCTGTTGCAGCATGCACAGCCGATCTGAGTGCGCACTCTATTTCGGATAAATAGAGATCCCAGTCTCGATGATCATTTGCTAGGTATGCTCTTATGGCTGACAGGACTGACTGATTCACACGTTCGCTTGCATTGCTTTGAGGCGAATACACTGCTTAATGTGTTGTATTTTGTACATTTCCATTAAATTTTCAAAGCTTTTCGATACAAATTGTGGCCCATTATCGCTGTGTATGATTTCGGGAACTCCAAACTTGTAGAATATTCCGCGCACTAGAAAATCTATGACATTACTAGTGGATGCTTCCTTCATTGCCTTTAAAAAAGTAAATTTTGAAAAATGGTCTACTACTATAAAGATATAGCTATTTTCATTTTTAGACCTCGTGTACTTTCCCATAACATCAATATATATCTTCTGAAACGGTCTTTCGGTAACCACTTATTTCCCGATTTCTGGACGCATTATGTTATTAACTGGTTTCGTTTCCTTGCACGTTTGACAATTTTTAATAAACATTTTAACTTGAAATGACATTTTGGGCCAGTAGAAAAACCTCTTGAACTTTTCAATAGTTTTCGCAACACCGCCATGAGCTGATGTTAAGGAAGTGTGTGCTTTTTCGATTAAAGCCTGGGTTAAGTTAGCAGGGACCCATAATTTCCACTTGCACTCTTCTTCTTCTTGTTCAAGTGCCATTTTTTTAAAAACCATTCCATTTTTAACCCTTAGGTCTGGTAATTGTTCATTATTTTTTTGCACATTATCAATAAGCTCTAGATATTCGTCGCTCTCGAATTCTATTGTCTCAAAATCAAAAATATCTTCGACATTAATTTCCTCAACATTTTCATTATTGGGTAATCTTGATAACATATCAGCAACTATATTGTCGGAACCTTTTCTGTGCATAATTTCAAAATCAAAAGGTTGAAGCTGCAATGACCAACGGGCTAACCTACCAGTTAAGTCTTTAAGCGACATAAGCCATTTTAGACTAGCGTGATCTGTCACGATAGTAAAAGGCATCATCTCCACGTAGTGGCGAAACTTTTTTACTGCCATGACAGCAGCCAAACACTCCTTCTCTGTCACACTGTAATTTTTTTGGCATTGGTTTAGTTTTTGCGAGAAAAATGTTATCGGGTGCTCTTCATTGCTTTCGTTGAGCTGATACAATACAGCACCTATCCCGTATTCATACACATCGCACTGAATAAAAAATCTTTTAGAAAAGTCAGCATGTCTAAGAACTGGAGCTGAAGTAAGCGCTTTTTTAAGATTTTCAAATGCTGATATTGCCTCTGGTGTCATTATGAACTTTTTAGATTTCTTTAAAGTATCAGTTAGGGGTGCTGATATTGACGAAAAGTCTTTAATAAAACGGCGATACGATCCTGCGGTACCTAGAAAACTACGGACTTCCCTCGGAGTTTTTGGAATCTTTATTTCTCTTATTGCTTTTACCTTGTCGGGATCCATTTTTGACATTCCAGCTCCTATTATAAAACCAAGATAGTTTAATTGTTGGAAACAAAATTGAGACTTTTTTAGGCCAATAGTTAGGTTTTCGGTCTTAAGACATTCAGCTACTTCTTTCAACAGGTTCAAGTGTTTTTGGAAGCTGTCCGATATAACCAAAAGATCATTTTAATAGACAAACACATTTTCCTTCAGCCTTTGTGGAAAAACTTTGTCCATGAGGCGGCAAAGTCTTTGGGCAGCGTTGCACAAACCGAATGGCATTACTCGAAATTGATAGAGTGGACGACCCGGTACAGTAAATGCTGTATATGGCTTGCTCTCGTCGTCTAACTATACTTGCCGGAAAGCAAATTTAAGGTCAACACTACTAATAAAATAGATTTCGTCTATCCTGCTTAAAATACCGTCAATATTTTGCAGGGGATACGCATCTTTTACGGTTAATTTATTCAGTTTTCGCGCATCTAAATAAAATCTATTTATGCCAGGTTTTCTTACAATGGTTGTCCTATTGCTCCTTGGACTTTTGCTCTCTTCTATTACATTTAATTCTAACATGTTGTCAATTTCTTTGTAAACAATTTCTTGAACAGCTGGTGAAATTGGGTAGTACCTATCTTTTACTGGATTGGCCCCTTCAATTAATTATATTTTATGATTTTCTAATAGTGTACACCCTAAACCTTGTTTTTCAAAAGAAGGGAACGATTCTATACGGCATTTAATTCCCTCTGTTGTGATTCTGTAAGCGTGTGGGGGTTAGATTTATAATTTTCTGACTTACAACTTTCAGCAATTTTCTCCCAATCAATTTCTGCAACACCAACTACTTCTGGGGCAAGTTAAAATCTTTTCCAAAAATCTACACCTAAGTATGCTGATTGTTCAAGGTCGGGGCAAAGATAAAATAAGATATTATTTACTCTATCATTATATTCAACGTCTACCGATACTTTTCCTAACAATCTATGCTCTTGACCACTCGCTGTAAAAATAATAGAGAAAATTGGCTAAATTTCTAAATCTAATTTTTCTATAAGTTCTCTGCAACCTTTTCCTAATATGCTCACAGAAGCCCCAGTATCAAGATGTCCGTTTATTGTAACGTCGCAAATCTTGAACTGAGCGTATGGCCTAGGATCTGTTGCTTCTCGATCAGCTGTTTTTATTGTCTCTACGATTTTTTTCCAATTTTTCTTTCTTTCCGCAAACTTTTCTCTTAGCATTTTTATACGTTTTGATATCGCCGGTTTCTTTATGACTTCTGCATTAAATATTCTATTTCTAACTTGATCATAATTTCTTTTTCTATCTTCTAGGGTATATAAATGTCTTCGCTGGGAATATATCTTATTAAAATTTCTGGTTTTTTTAATTAAATCATATTGTCTTAATTTTGAGTTGGATTTAATAGCGGGTTTATCGATGAACGATGGGCCCCCGCTTTCCCGTCGTTCTTCGGAAAATTTCTGTTGCAACAATTTGAACAATTCGGAGCTATGATGTCCGGCTTTTCACATCTGAAGCAAAAAATGGTCCTTTCATTTGACGGGCAGCCCATAAAGACATGTCCATTTTTGTGGCAGTTCCAGCAAACTAATATGTTTTTAAACGCCGTATTGGTGGAATTGGTTACTCTAACAGCTGCTACATCTTCATGTTCGATATCTTGTACGACTTCAGGCGCTATAGCTTCTTCATAGAGTTCATTTATTTGCCAGGGGTATCGATTCAATATGGCTTGTTGTGGTCTGGCATCTTTCCTCAGGAAAGTCTTTTCAGCGTCTAGGCAGCTTATTCTAAGTTCTTCCACCGACGATACTGCCATTGGGTAAACAATTCTTCCAATACTTTCTCTAAGATTTCTTTTCATCATTTTTATCATTTCAGTCTCTAGCATGGATATGCTTAATCGTGACCGAAGCTGAGTCATATTGAAAAAAAATGCATCGATAGACTCACCAGGTTGTTGTCTTCTCTCCACATATCCCTCATCAATTCGAAACAAGAACGTGTTAATTGATTCTGCTTTAAAAGTGCTAATTTTAAAGTAGCCCATTCAAACACGTAATTCGTACGTTTAAAGAGCCAGTACCACCTTTCGGCTGCACCTTTTACCAAGAGGTGAAAATTATCAAGCACTTCCTTCCAAGAAACACCATATTGACACTGGAGTCTTTCTAAGCGGAAAACAAAATCTTCTACAGCCAGCACATTGTTGTCGCCATTGAACTCTAAACCCCATTTATCAATACGAGGTCGGGAGTAAATTTTTCCGCTGTCATCACCATTTATTGAAGAGCTTCTAGAGGACTGGGCAGATTGAGCGTTGATTCCAGATATCTCCATAGAATGCTGACTATCGTTAGACGTTTTCGAGAAATTTGGTAAGTTTGCTTCCATCAATTTTCGATTTTCTTGCTGAGTTTGTTGCACTAGAACACTGAGTTTACTAACTGTTGTTGTCAACTGCGACAATGTTCTTTTCATGTCGGTCACATGTGAGCTAATTCCCTGATCTACTAGCGATTTGATAGCCTCATGATCCATCGAGTAACACTCTCTTACTAATTGCCCACTGGTATTTGGACCAGAGGTTCCAGTTGGTTAGACGTTTTCAGCCTGTTGCATATTCGGGTTATTGACCATTATTGTCTGAGACAGATCCCTGATCTGACCATTACCTGGGTTAGTGTGAGCCATTTCTGAATTTATTTTAGTTTTGGATCTAGCTTTAGGTGTATTGGGCTTATAGATTTTGTAAGACATGTGCGGTGTGGATCGATTTAAATAAAATTGAACCTGCCTATTACGTTTTCGCGATCCTACAAGAGGGCTTTCACTCATACCTTGACAAAAAAAATTATAACGACTTTCCTTACTTTGCTTTAAAAAAAATGAGTCACAGACTTTGAAATAACAAAAAATATTAAAAAAAAACACCTGGTACCAAAACTCGATTTAAAAAAAATTATATATCTAAAAACAGAACTAATAATGAAAACACTGATAATAAACAAGTACTAACACTACTGCATAAAAGAAAAAGATTACTAATTATAAAAATAAAAGTAAAAATAGTAATAAAAGATATTTTAATTAAATAATAATAAAAAAAATCTACAGATATTTAAAAATTTAATAACATTAAATATGTAATAAACTAAAAAAAGTCACACCATAAAAAAGATTTTTTTACTTTTTTTTTTTAAAGAACGTTTTACATAAATAAAATATTATACTTTATCCGATTCAGGCAATGATTGACGGATGTGAAGGTCAAAGCGGTTATTTTTTTTTCCCTTTTTAAATATTTGCAATGTGGTGTTGAAGACAATTTTAAGCAAAGATTTAAGTCCCTCAAGTGTGGTTTCTTGTACCGCACGATGCACTTTACTTGCAATGTGGTTACAAGTTACATTTGATACCACCGGACACAACTTACCTCGCAAACTTTTTGTTAACGAGAGGATATCCGCTTTTACCAAACTTTCTACACTTATTTTGGAATAAAGATTACACCTTGACATTACAACAAAAAAGGATCACAATACAATTACAGAATAGAGTTATTCTTTAAGATATTGATCTCCATCTTTGGTACTTATTCGTAAGATCATTTCGACGTATTATAATTTCACCCATATACATACAACTCAAATCAATTTACAATTCTTAGAGTGGATATACAAGTGAATATTTATAATATCATCGCAACGATATCGGGCTATTTATAGAAGCTAATGGGCTATTGTACATGCATAGATATTACCACATGCTATTTCTCAAAGCTTAGAATAATTCCATTGCTCCAAATAAAGTACTCTACGCTATCACATTCAAATTGGGCGCCATTTTGTTACGGACCGGTTGGCCTGGCGAGGTTTCCGTCTAGCTCGAAGGAATATTTCTCAGGTGGTCCCGACCCTTCCCACAAGTTGCGTATCCAAACACAAAAGAAAAGTTCACAAAAAATAAAACAAACTAGCAAACTAATATCACCACATTACACATATATTTTTTTTTATTCAGAGATAGATGTTCTCTCCTTTCATGCCCTCCCAACCTTGTCGTTATGTTATCCACGGAATATTTATTAACGACCCAAATTCCATCTGACCTTTTCCCCACTTACCTCTCCATCATTGCCTGTACCTTTAATCTGATTAAGCCAACATGGTAAGTATCATATTCACTTTAAATATAAAAACATTATTTATTTAACAAAAACATAAAAAATATATATAACTATAAGTAGGTAACAAAATATAATAAATTACTAATAAAGGCAACAATAAGGTTATTAAATTTATAAAAAAAAAACTTAATTTAAAATGCGAAATTTTCTATTAATATTCTTTTCCTTTATTTTTATAAATATATGATAAATTTTTTTTTTTTTTTTTTGGAAAATATTAAAAGCTCGTAAGTATATAAAAAAAAACTGACTCTTTGAATTCTTAGGGCTCAAGCTTACACCTTTTACTATATTTTTATCGAATCTTTAATCTTATGTTCTCTTCACCTAAAGGAGCTTCCTGAGGCTAAACAGTTTTGTCTGCCACTGTGCAGACGGTTTTAATAATATCTTTCGCGCCTCGCTTTAGCACTAAGTAATTTCAATCTTTTCTTTCAACTTTTTTTTTTACGATTGTCTACCTTTTAATATTTTCGAATTTTTTTAGTATTTTTTTTTTATTTTTTTTATTTTATTTCACTTAAATAAACTCTTTGCTTTAACTATAGAACCAAAAAAATTACTTAAATATTATAAACCAAAAAAATTACGAAACTACAAAAAAAACTTAAAACTACTTTTTTAATATTTCTTCTTTTTTTATATTTTTAGATCGATATTACTTTTATTTAGTTTTTCTTTTCTTCCAGTATTTACTCCTTCATTAACTTAAATTGAGTTTATGATGCAAGGACACACAGTATTTGCTTTTGTTTCACAATAGACAAGGATTTTTATTTACGAACACGCTTATCAACAAGTTTTTACTATTATTAAAGACGTTTCTAAGGCTAGAGCTCTTATCCTTTTCTCTGCTCTTTATAATAAAAACTGCGGGTTTTTCTTCAGTAAGATTACAAAATGATAAGAAAACTATTACCTGGCTATTAATTGCTGCTGTGTGGCTTGGGCACTCGATCACAAAATTTTGCCTTTTTCTTTAAGTCCTCAGAGAAAATAGCCAGTTGCGAGGGTAAAGAACCAAATTTTTCGTCACCTTTTTAATGAACTCAACACTTTATCAGAGTTTTATCTTAAAAAAAAAAACACTTACGTTTTGCTTTAAAAAAAAAACTATTTAAAAAATAGATTTTTCTAAAAAAAATCCACAAAATCGCCACACAATTTTAAAAAATTTTTGTGTTCAAACTTTTCACTGTTTATTTTTTTTAACATTTGTTCACTCTTGTAACCATGGCGCAATAATACCAGGTGAATGCATTACATTTTACGTGTATTTGGTTTTTGTAAAAACTAATTCGAGCTGTCAAACACGTCTGGCAATATATGTGTATGTATTCCAATATATTTTTAGTAGATTTCTTATTTTTCACAAATACATACACACATTACTAAACGTTTTTGATAGCTCGAATTAGTTTTTACAACAACAAAATACACGCAAAAGCTAAAACATATGATGAACACATGATCGGATGCAGTCACCTGTTTGATGCGCCTTGCTTGTAACTTTGCACAACTAATATTTCTTTCTTCTAACAACGTCTCCTTAAATACTTGTTTACTATTTTCCTTTTCCAATTTATTCCTATGCTGGGATTAAAATGAAACATCAAGGGTTTTTCCCGCCATGAAGGTCATATACCATTTTCCCGCTTATCGCGCTAGTTATTATTTTTCCGTATTCCTATTTTTTTCTTATAGCTAGTGAATAGTATATAAATAGGAATTGCGCCTTTTGCCTATATGCCTCTTAAAAAGAAAAAATCTGTTTTACATATTTAAATTCAGATTTGAGCAAATCGTTTTTTTATGGCATCCACTAATCTTACTTAGTTTGTTTTAGACTCCTTTGTCCTATCTTTCCACACAGATCTATCAACCCACAATATCAGGCATCCATAGAATTAGATAGTGTGTTGTTTGCATTAATATTTTAATTTTTTTAGTTTGAAATTTGTACTTACTGAATGAAATTACAAAAAAAAAACCGTTTCTATTTTACTACACTTATTTGCATTGCCAACCTAGCGATTTTTACAAAGAACAATATTAACACAGAGCCACACTTATTACTAACACAACTAAAACATACATTTGACAAACAGCTGCTTCATTTTATTTCTTCGTGGCCGCATGTAAGTATGAAAATGCTAATTCTGAACAAATATCTTTATTTTTCTTTCTAGGTTGCATCAGAGGAGTTTTTGGGTATTAAATTTGCAAGGAATAATAATATTTAATATTTTCTTTTTACAGTGTAAAAGCAAAAACAAGCAACATCACACAAAAATAAAACATAAGACAAAACCTAACCAAAGAAATAAACTATAAAGCAATATTATTATTAACCGGAGACTCGGGCAGGAGATGGTGTCTCCAATGGTCGTAAGCCCCTCTTCCTATTTACATTATAATAAAGTTACATTATATATGGGAATTGAGGCGTTAGGGTGCAATAACCTCTTTCCCGGCACAGATACCATAAGGCTCTGCCACGAAAATTTTTTTTGTGTCAGCTTAACTCGCCCGCAACAAATGTGAAGCGGGTGAAACAAAAGACTAGTATGGTTAGATAATAAAAGAATATAGATTCTGATAATATAGTTTTTTGATAGAGTATCAACAAAAAAAATACTTTTAGTATATCGGAAGTCTTCTGAATAAAATCATAAATATCTTGTAGAAAGATATAAAGAAAGCTGACATTGGTCATAGGAAATACGAAGATACATTTCATTCTGCTTGTATCTAATTTTTACTACAGTACTTTTCGTTTATAGTCCATTCCGCTTAAAGGCCAAAAACGGATGTAATCCAAAACAGTCCTATTCACTTGCAGGTTTTTTCGAATTTCATACAAATTATTTGTTCTTAAGTCCACTTCGCCTATAGTCCATTTTCGTTTAAAGGCCAACTTTTCTTTGCATGCATAGCTAATATTGTATAGAAAAAAAACTTTCATATAGGCCACCCTGTTTTTTTAATACCTTTTTTAAACAAACTGGCAACCTTTTTTATTTAGACTTCTGGCAACTTTTTATTACAATAAGCTTTTAAAGCATTTGAATTACAATAAATAATAATATGTTAAGGTTTTTGTTTAAACTATTGATTTTATTTAAATCAATATTTGCTTATATTTTAAATAAAATTTTATTTTGTTAAAAAAAAAGTGGTTTTATTGAAGAAATCGCATACTTTGTATATAGTCCAAAATGTGTATTATATCTGGATTCAGTTATAGTCCATAAAGTGGCTTAAAAAGAAATTCGGTTATAGTCCTAATTCGCTTATAGTCCACAAAAATTGTGCAACTGTAGTTGTGGACTATAAGCGAAAACTACTGTAATCGTTTTACAGTTACTTACTTTTAATAATGAACATTACCAAATCAGAACAATAACAATAATGATATTTATTTATACATATATAAGTACATAAATATATTATTATATTGCTTTTTTCTTTATTTAACATTTTTTTTTAAAGAGAAGTAGCACTTCAGGCAATAATGCCTATTTAGTTATTTTCGTAGCGGTGCTACATTCTTTAGGAAAGGGATAGATGAGAGATAAGACAGCTGGTGAAAAGAGAAATATAGATATAGCCCTTTTATTAGTTATTTTACTTCGCCGGCGAATATGCTATGAAGAAGTACCGACGAAGGAGGCTGCATAATTAATTCTGAATATGTATTTATACCATTAAACAGAAAAAAACATTTTTTAATTTTGGTTGCCGCAGGGGTTGAACTCTGGTCAACCAGGTGTAGTAATACCACCTTAATACAAATATAAATATTCACGCTCATAGTAGAACCACCCTAATATAAATATTATTACTTACAGTTGATACAATAAGAGGTTTCAAATAACCCAAACAATTGTTTTTGTTTTTAACAAACTTATCGTAAATACAGACACAAATTATAGAACGTATTAAACAAGATCATTTTACACTTTTCGTTCCCATAATAATAATAATATAAAATATTGCAAATAAATTAGTATAAGTATAATTGTATTTAAATATAACAAACTCTAGACTAGTAACAGCCTTCTCATTCGCCCTTTATAAACGGCTATGATTTGGCTGTTAACACATATATGAATGTTAGCTCCACGTTGAGCATAATCTAATTCTAACCAGGAGCTCCCAGCTGAGCTTTACTAAATTTTACAATAATAAAATAAAACAATTAAATACAAAATAAATTGAAAGTTATTACATGGCGATCCTGCCAGTTCTGGAAGAAAACTAAACCAGGCACCCCTGGCAAAAAATAATAAAAATAAAACTATTTAAGAGACAATTATTTTTATTCCTGGCGCATAAGCAATGAGATCCGCCAGCTGCGAAAAAAAGGAAAAGGAGAAACAACAAGTAATGAGCGAAGGACCGAAGAGGCTTACCATAGAAGAGTATAGAGCCAGGAATAATCAACAACCACCAAAGGACTGGGCCAAAATCCCAAAGACAAAACCCCCAAAAATGAGAGGAGGCTTCATCGCAAAAAGTAGAAGAGAGGGACGTCTCCTGCAGACTATGGAGAAAAATAGAAAACATCGAGGAAGCCATACAGGCTTATAAATTAAGTAAGTTAGAATAAATACAAAAAAAAATTTCCTGTCAAATGGAGTACGATTAAGTTACGCCCATGTTCAAAAAAAAATTAAATTTTTTTTTTTAATCTAAAAAATTTTTTTTTAATAAAGTATAAAACTGAATTTATATGGTTCTTTGTAATGGATTTTAGAAAAACAAATACTGCCATTAATGCAGACATTTTGTTATGCGAACAAGACGAATTACGAAAGATTCACAAAATGACAATTTTAGCCTTAAGGAAGCTTGCCAAAGACGAAGACTAAAACTTTGCAACGTATAAAAGAGACCAACAAGGATGACCTATGATTATCACCTTACACACGGGAAGAAAAACAATTTTTAAATCTAAATTAAATTTTGAATAGAATAAAATAACTTCATTTTTAAATTTAAATACTTGCAACAAAAATGGGAAAATCCCAATCTAAGATAGAACACCCAAACGCCAATGAAATAGAAATACAAGAAGGAACAAATTACAAACCATAGAATTTTGCCTGATAATAATAACAACCTTAATGTTACTACATTTTGCCCTTACTGTATATGCAATGTATGCTAGACGATTAAAGAAAAGGTATGCTAGTAGAGCAAATGATCTTGACAAAGTTTAAAGCCAAATGGAATGGACAGACATTATAAGAAAACTTAGATTGATTAAAGAAGAATTTAATAAATCATATAAATGCCTTAATATAGACAGACCAACTACAAACGAAACACTACAAAAACATATTAAAATTCTTTTACAAAGATTAAAACAAATTAGAGTTTTATTAAACGTAAACTATAATAGACTAACATTTGCACATAAAGCCGGCACTGAAGCATTTTTTAAAGATACCAGAAATAAGTTATTACAAATTTCTGAAAGAAAGGTTTTAACATTACGATACCAATAACCTTACACGAAAAAATAGAAATATCACAGTTTTTCACTGAGCCAACACACATCAACAAACCAAAAATGGCACAATCACCTGTAGATTTCCTGAATACAGATGCAAAGCTCATTTCTGATTTCGATGGAAAATCTGATAATTTGAGATCATTCCTCGATTCACTTCTTCTAGTAGACTCCATCAAAAGTATTAACGAAGCACTAGCAATAAACCTCATAAAAACTAAATCGAAAGGTAATGCCCGAAATCTTAAAAGTAATGAAAATACAATAATAGAGATAGTAAATAAATTAAAGAACACGGTAAAAGGCGAGTCGGTAGAGATACTAACAGCTAAAATCATAAGCATCAAACAAAACAATAAAACTGCTAATGTTTATTGCAATGAAGTTGAACTCCTCACAAAATTCTTAGAAAGTGCATACATATCAGATGGGTTATCCCCTGATATCGCATCATTTTCCTAATAGTGTTAGTTTAAAACCCGTAACATTTGCATTTTTCTCTTTTTTACTTTTATTTATTTTCGTTACTCATACTTTTATAAGTGCTCGTGTTTCAACACATCACCATGCGCCCTGGGCCCCCTAATCTTGGGGACAATAGATTTGCTGCTTTAGCAAATTCTGTCAGTCCCAAACGAAAAAAATTTGAATCCAAAGACTCAATACCCTTTCCAGAATTGCCAAAATGCCAACCTCCCAACCCTAGGTATATTATCCTGGAAACAACAGATCCGACAAAACCTATTGCTTAATACTCGTGTTTCGCAGTATATCGTGCTGTTCAACTTATAAGCAAAGACACTACATCTATTTCTGAATTACGTGATGGTAACTTACTGCTTCTTGTTAACAATAAGCAAACTGCCGATAAATTTTTATCAGCCAAAGAATTATTTGGACTTTGCACAATTAGTTGTAGGCTTCACGAAAATTTGAATTTTACTAAAGGAACAATCTTCGCACCTTACCTTAATGATATCCCAGAAGACGAAATAATAAAGGAATAAGCCGACCAAGGTGTGGTAGCTGTACATAAATTTAAAAAGTAGGATGGCACAAAAACCGGTGTATTACTACTAACCTTTGATTTATACCATTTACCAGATAAAATTAAAATATCGTGGAACTCTGTCAATGTTCGGGAATATTATCCAAACCCGATGCGTTGCAAAAAATGCCAAAAACTTGGCCATACAACAAAACATTGTAAAAATCCAGAATCATGTGAAACATGTAAATTACCACCTCACATTGAAGAATGTACGCGCACCCAATGCGCTAATTGCCTCGATGATCATCCTTCAAAATCCAACAAATGTCCTCGTTTTATTCAACAAAAAGAACTTTTAAAAATTAAAATAAAAAATAAATGTTCAATGAACGAAGCGAAACGTATTCAAAGAAACAGCATTGCTTTACTGCCTCTCAGCTCAACTTTTTCTTCCATTACATCAGCAAATACAACAAATAATAAAAAAACCAACGTATCACAAAAAAATGAACCAAAAGAAACAAACGAAAATAATTATATCAGTCAAAACAACACAACTCCACTAACTTCTACTTCTTCCTCATTTCTCACACTAAAATCTCATCAATTAATAATTCAATCATATCTACAACACAACCAACTAATTCAACATTAAACAACAATATTTTAAACACAATTAACAGTATTAAGTATAGTATAACAGTTCTTGTTTCCCTCCTTTTTCTTACTTTCTCTCATACACAATATGATCAAATTAATTCAATGGAACATGAATGGGTACAGTAACAATTTTAACTCTCTCTCTCTCTACTTATTAATGACTACAAACCAGATGTAATAGCTTTACAAGAAACACATATACCTTATAAAAGCTCAAATATTATCACTCACAAGTCATACGAGGGTTATTTTTATAACCTTCCACATAATGTGCAAGCCAAACAAGGTATAGGTTTTCTGGTAAAAAAAACAAATTCCTCATAAAATAATAATTCAAAACAAAACAATAGCTTCCCTTGAACTAATCATTAATCTAAATATTTTATTCTCGATTATAAACTGTTATATACCACCTAATCAAACATTTTCAATAAGAGACTTGAAGGACACTGCTTCTCCTAACAAACAACCATACATTTTACTTGGAGACTTTAATGCCTGGAGTACAATGTGGGGTTCTGTTAATTCTAATGTTCGAGGCATGATAATGGAAGATTTTATCTCCACTGAAAATCTTTTGGTTCTTAACGACGGTTCTTGTACCCATCTGTCTACTCATAACACATTTACAAATATTGACGTCTCACTATGCAGCCCTTTACTCGCGCCGTCTATCTCGTGGGGCACATTAAACTCATTATATGGTAGCGACCACCTTCCTATTCTCATTAGAATAGGACGCAACTCTAATTTATCAATATGGAAACCTCATTCGAAATTTAAAGTCGAAAAAGCCGATTGGCTTCAATTTAAGCAACTATGCATTAGTCAAAATGCTATTATCAATAAAACAATTAATGTCAACTCGGAAGCAGCAAAAATACAAAAAATAATTCGTTTCGCAGCAAATCCCTCAAAGTCAAGCCTCTACTCTCTAACTATCAGTACCGTGGTGGAATCCTAACTTAAATAACTTGAGAAAAGACAAGCTATATAAATGGCATACATTTGTTCGGAGTAAAACCGATGTGAACCTTATAGCCTATAAAAAAGCAAATGCCATTTTCAAAAAAGCCGTAAAACATGCCAAATCTGAATCCCTTACAAAGTTTACAACTGCGATAAACCCTTCTTCAAATACAAAAAAAAAATTTGGAATGATATAAAGACACTCGTCGGAAATAGATCTTTCAACACTTTTCGATTTTTTAAAAAAGATAATCAATTGCTTACATCATATAGCGATATTGCCAGCAATTTTGGCACCTATTGGTCAGATCTCTCACAGGACACAAAATTTTACTCATCATTTTCAAGCAATAAATCAGAATTATTATCGGTTCCATACAACAATAACTCTCCATCAAACGATGCTAAAAAAATCGAAAATAACATTAATTTAATCGAATTTGAAAATGTTCTTTCCAACGTCAGAGGTAAAAGCCCAGGTTATGATAAAATCTCATATCCAATGCTTATCAATTTACCACCCTGTTTAAAAGAAAGAATTTTATCCCTCTACAACAACATATTAAACTCTGAAACGTATCCCCAAAATTTGGCGAAATGCTATAATTCTACCCATTCTGAAACCGAATAAGACTATTGAAACAATCAGCAGCTACAGGCCAATTTCTTTACTACCTTGCGTTGGTAAAGTTTTCGAAAAAATAATAGCGGAAAGACTCATGTGGTTTGCTTCAAAAAATAGTTTTATACATCATAATCACATAAACCATTACATCTCCCAGGATCTATCCCACAAAAATCATGTATCTATTCTATCCACGGACTTCGAAAGGGCATTCGATCGAATTGGCAGTCATATAATACTTAAACAACTCAAAAACTGGAAAGTAGGGAATAAAATCTTTATGATTGTAAAAGCTTTTCTAGTTAACCGCAAATTTAGAGTTCGGATTAATGGGACTCTATCAGATCTGTTTCCACTATACAATGTATTCCCCAGGGATCTCCACTTTCGGTTGTGCTATTTCTGATAGCCTTTAACGAAATAAGCATCATTGCCTCTAAATACGCCATAATTGAGCACTCATTATATGCAGATGACGCAATATTTTTTTCCAAAAACAACGACGCGGTGCGTGTAAATAAAGCATTCTCAGATCTTCTTGTCGATATTAATGAATGGTCGAAAACATCCGGTGCTATCCTTTCCCTTGATAAATGCAAAATTCTTCATATCTGCAACAAAAAGCTGTGCAACCCTCCGAGGCTTTTTTTCAATAACAACCTTATTGAAACGGTCACTGATTTAAAAATTTTAGGTACAATTTTTGACAAGAAATTTAACTTCAAAAATCACTGTAATAAGCTCCGTAAAGATCTCTTGCAGTTTATAACCATCATTACAAAATATTCAACCCACTTGGTACAAAATCCGTATTCCCGTCAACTGCTTCTAGAAGACAAATGATAATATTCACCAGACTCAGACTTGGTCATACTCTCATCACTCACCAATACCTATTATCCAAAGACAATAAGCCAATATGTAACAGCTGTAATTTACCACAGTCGGTGGAGCATATCCTAGACATATGTCCTAAATATTATCCCCAGAGATTATCAACGTTCGGAACATCTACACCTAGCTCCTTACTCACTGACCCATCTCATCAGAATATAACAACAATTTACAATTTTATTAATAAATATAAATTATTAAATATGATTTAAATTAATCCATTACTTTTAAACAACGAAATTTATATTATATTTGAGTCGAAGGCCTTAGTTGCTCGTACTCTTTTTTCATTTGTTATATAATATCATTTATTGTATTATATAATTCTAATAAAATAAAAAAAAATCAACACAGTCGGAAAAATACCCTTAGAATTACAGTTTAAGAAATGGTTAATACCACATGATTTCCAAGTAGTCCAAGATGACTTCCCAATACCTGGTGATGAAATCATTGGAATAGATTTCTTCAAGAGAAATAATTGCATAATAATCTTTGATGAAGAGAACAATTACCTTGTGCTACCACCATTTAATTTACCTTATGCAATAGAAATACCTCTAATTAGCAATAATGAATAAAAATTTTACCCCCAAGATCAGAAATAATACGCCGAATAAAGCTAAATAATTTAAACAAAGACATATTAATTCCAAATCAAGAAATTCAACCAGGTGTTTTAATACCAAACACATTAGTAAAATCTAATAACGCATTTGTTCGTATGTTAAACTCAAATAACAAAATAATAACTATTAAAAAGCGTGATATAAAAAATGAAAATCTTTCCGATTACAACATTGTTGACAATGAAATAATAAAAATCTTGAAAAATAATTTTCCAGAACAATTTGAAAGTAAATTGACAGAATTATGCTCAACATATTTGTAGTGACATTTTCGGTTTAGAATTTGAACCTATAACAAGTAAAAATTTCTATAAACAAAAGTTAAGAGTAAACGATACAAAACCAATATATATAAGTATATAAAACTATCGCATACCACACGCCCATAAAGAAGAGATTGATAAGCAAGTAAAGAAATTAATTAAAGATAATATTCTAGAACCATCATATTCTGAATATAACAGTCCAATTCTTCTAGTACCAAAGAAATCATTACCAAATTCAGATAAAAAAGGTGAAGACTGGTCATAGATTATAGACAAATAAACAAAAAACTTGTAGCAGACAAATTTCCTTTACCTAGAATAGATGATATATTAGACCAACTTG
This sequence comes from Cistogaster globosa, assembly GCA_937654795.1. NCBI lineage: Eukaryota > Metazoa > Arthropoda > Insecta > Diptera > Tachinidae > Cistogaster > Cistogaster globosa. Next base: position 5,408,897 of record OW569408.1, on the reverse strand, counting down.
GAAGAGCAAAATATTTTTCATGCCTAGACTTAATGTCAGGGTTTCATCAAATTTCATTAGAAAATAACTCCAGAGACTATACATTTTAAGGTAGCACCAAATTCCTTCCAAAGAATGAGGACGATTGCTTGCAGTGGTCTTAGGCCGGATCAAGCATTCTTATACATGGACGACCTTGTAGTATTAGAATGTTCAGAAAAACATATGCTATCAAATTTAAAAGATATATTTAATCTTTGTCGCAAACATAATCTCAAATTAAACCCTGAAAAATGTTCGTTCTTCATGAGAGAAGTTACATACCCTTGGACATAAATGCACAGACAAGAGAATATTACCAGACAACACGAAATATTCAATAATAGAAAATTATCCAACCCCAACGGACGCTGATAGCGCAAAAAGATTTGTAGCATTTTGCAATTATTAAAGACGATTTATACCCAATTTTTCCGAGCCTTCCAGACATCTTACAAGACTTTCCAAAAAAGGTATCCTTTTTGAGTGGACAAACGATTGCGACTGCGCATTCAAATATTTAAAGAAAGCGCTAATGAGCCCCACATTGCTACAATATCCAGATTTTTCTAAAGAATTTTTTATAACCACTGACGCAAGCAAACAAGCCTGTGGAGCAGTACTAACTCAGGAATATAATGGAAAACACTTATCAGTGGCATACGCTTCAAGAGCATTTACTAAAGGCGAAAGCAATAAATCTACCATAGAGCAATAGCTGGCAGCAATACAGTGGGCTATAACTTATTTTAAACCTTACATATATGGAAAAAATTTTCTTGTGCGTAGGGACCATAGACCTCTACCTTACCTATTTTCTATGAAGAATCCAAGCTCCAAATTAACGAGAATAAAACTTGACTTGGAAGAGTATGACTTTACGGTTGAATATCTTAGGGGAAAAGACAATTACGTAGCGGATGCATTATCACGCATTAACATTAATGAACTCAAAGAACTAAATGTACAAGATAACAATATATTTAATATAGCTACAAGATCAATGACTAAAAAGAACAAAAATATGGCAAATAGTAACAATAGTAAAGTTAATAATAAGTATCCCATAAATAAAGAAAGAAAGCCCAATATATACGTACCAATAAACAACACTGACGTCAGAAAATATCATAAATTAAGAATTAACCCAACCAAGTGCTATATTAAGCAAGGTAAAACGGTACTAACTTACATAAATGTTAACGAGATATTTACTTATGAGAAAATTGACTAAGGACAATTTTTCTCTAGGCTAGAAAAAGTGGCCGGTAAACTCAAAATAAATAAATTACAAGTGGCACCTAGTGAGAAAATTTTCGAATTTATCTCAATCAATGAATTTAAAGAAATGGGCAATAAATATTTAAAAAAATTTAGCAGTAGCCTTACTAAATCAGGTGACCCACATAAAGAATGATACTACAACTATAGACAAAATAATGAAAAAATACCACGATAACCCTGCAGAAGGCGGACATTCAGGTGTTTCTAGAACTCTAAATAAAATCAAAAGATATTACTATTGGAAAAATACAACAAAAGATGTAACAAAATACGTGAAATCGTGCAAAAAATGTCAAAAAGCCAAAATAACAAAACATGAAAAAGGTCCAATCATAATTACACCGACGCCTACACAAGCGTCGACACGGTGATTATCGATATCATTGGTCCTTTCCCTAAATCATATAATAACAATGAATACACAGTCACAATAGTATGTGACCTAACAAAATATTTAGTAGCTATACCAATACCAAACAAAAGCGCGAAAACAGTAGCCAAAGCAATTTTCGAGAATTTTATACTTACCTATGGGCCTATGAAGACGTTCATTTCGGACATGTGTACTGAATACAAAAATTCAATAATATCAGAATTATGTGACTTATTAAAAATTGAGAAACTAACATCAACAGCTCACCATCACCAGACATTAGGTACAATAGAAAGAAGTCACAGAACTTTTATTGAATACGTTCGTTCCTATATATCAACTGACAGAAATGACTGGGACGCATGGCTTAAATTTTTTACATGCTGCTTTAACACTACTCCATCGACAACACACAACTACTGTCCTTACGAGTTGGTATTTAGCAAACATCCAAATATTTTTAAACAATTCAATGACATAAAAAATATTACACCATTGTACAATATAGATAACTATGCCAAAGAGGAAAAATACAGATTAGAAATAGCACTTAATAGAGCAAACAAATTATAAGATAGAAACAAGATTAAGCAAAAACTAAATTACGATAAGAATACACTAGACTACAATTTTAAAATAGGAGATTTAGTATTACTTAGGAACGAGGCCGGTCATAAATTGGTACCCAATACAAAGGTCCATTTAAAGTTAAACAAATAGATATAAGAAATAATGTAACCATAGTTGATAAGAAAACAAACAGACAACAAATTGTACATGTAGACTTATGTTATAAGAAATAAACAAATATGCTAGTAACGGCCGTTAACCAGAGACCTGCGCCGAACGGCTAATAGCCGGCTTACAGCCGCCGCCGATGGTTTTAGAAAGCCGCCGCCGCCGCTATTTTTTAAGCTTAAATGTGGCTAAAATTTAGCCGCCGTCGTATTGGTCACACTCACCTTTAAATTTTAATGTGTGCGGTTTATGTTTGTTGAATTTTAATAAAGTGAAAAAAATAACCGACTGATAACTTTTTTGCATAAAATTTTGTGAAAATGGATCACAAATCAATTTACACCGATCAAATTCGTTTGTTATTTTGTTAGCATAGCCAGAAAATGTACGAAAATAGATTTGCACACAAATTTCTCTTAAATAATTTTCATAAACAGGTTTATAATTTATATGTGAAAACTGTAAGCCAGATAATAAACTAAAGTCTGTACTTTTATGCCCGCTATAATTAAGGTAACAAGTAAGTATTCGGCTATGCCGAATCTTATATACCATAACCATCTATGTAAGTCTAGTATAGTGAAGTAACTTCAATTAAAATTGCAAATATTAGGATTACAGAGAATTAAAAAATAAGAAAAAAAAAAAAAGGTATAGGTTTTCTGGTAAAAAAAACAAATTCCTCATAAAATAATAATTCAAAACAAAACAATAGCTTCCCTTGAACTAATCATTAATCTAAATATTTTATTCTCGATTATAAACTGTTATATACCACCTAATCAAACATTTTCAATAAGAGACTTGAAGGACACTGCTTCTCCTAACAAACAACCATACATTTTACTTGGAGACTTTAATGCCTGGAGTACAATATGGGGTTCTGTTAATTCTAATGTTCGAGGCATGATAATGGAAGATTTTATCTCCACTGAAAATCTTTTGGTTCTTAACGACGGTTCTTGTACCCATCTGTCTACTCATAACACATTTACAAATATTGACGTCTCACTATGCAGCCCTTTACTCGCGCCGTCTATCTCGTGGGGCACATTAAACTCATTATATGGTAGCGACCACCTTCCTATTCTCATTAGAATAGGACGCAACTCTAATTTATCAATATGGAAACCTCATTCGAAATTTAAAGTCGAAAAAGCCGATTGGCTTCAATTTAAGCAACTATGCATTAGTCAAAATGCTATTATCAATAAAACAATTAATGTCAACTCGGAAGCAGCAAAAATACAAAAAATAATTCGTTTCGCAGCAAATCCCTCAAAGTCAAGCCTCTACTCTTTAACTATCAGTACCGTGGTGGAATCCTAACTTAAATAACTTGAGAAAAGACAAGCTATATAAATGGCATACATTTGTTCGGAGTAAAACCGATGTGAACCTTATAGCCTATAAAAAAGCAAATGCCATTTTCAAAAAAGCCGTAAAACATGCCAAATCTGAATCCCTTACAAAGTTTACAACTGCGATAAACCCTTCTTCAAATACAAAAAAAAAAATTTGGAATGATATAAAGACACTCGTCGGAAATAGATCTTTCAACACTTTTCGATTTTTTAAAAAAGATAATCAATTGCTTACATCATATAGCGATATTGCCAGCAATTTTGGCACCTATTGGTCAGATCTCTCACAGGACACAAAATTTTACTCATCATTTTCAAGCAATAAATCAGAATTATTATCGGTTCCATACAACAATAACTCTCCATCAAACGATGCTAAAAAAATCGAAAATAACATTAATTTAATCGAATTTGAAAATGTTCTTTCCAACGTCAGAGGTAAAAGCCCAGGTTATGATAAAATCTCATATCCAATGCTTATCAATTTACCACCCTGTTTAAAAGAAAGAATTTTATCCCTCTACAACAACATATTAAACTCTGAAACGTATCCCCAAAATTTGGCGAAATGCTATAATTCTACCCATTCTGAAACCGAATAAGACTATTGAAACAATCAGCAGCTACAGGCCAATTTCTTTACTACCTTGCGTTGGTAAAGTTTTCGAAAAAATAATAGCGGAAAGACTCATGTGGTTTGCTTCAAAAAATAGTTTTATACATCATAATCAGGTTGCCTTTAAGAAAAAACAATCAACAACAGATGCCCTACTTCACATAAACCATTACATCTCCCAGGATCTATCCCACAAAAATCATGTATCTATTCTATCCACGGACTTCGAAAGGGCATTCGATCGAATTGGCAGTCATATAATACTTAAACAACTCAAAAACTGGAAAGTAGGGAATAAAATCTTTATGATTGTAAAAGCTTTTCTAGTTAACCGCAAATTTAGAGTTCGGATTAATGGGACTCTATCAGATCTGTTTCCACTATACAATGTATTCCCCAGGGATCTCCACTTTCGGTTGTGCTATTTCTGATAGCCTTTAACGAAATAAGCATCATTGCCTCTAAATACGCCATAATTGAGCACTCATTATATGCAGATGACGCAATATTTTTTTCCAAAAACAACGACGCGGTGCGTGTAAATAAAGCATTCTCAGATCTTCTTGTCGATATTAATGAATGGTCGAAAACATCCGGTGCTATCCTTTCCCTTGATAAATGCAAAATTCTTCATATCTGCAACAAAAAGCTGTGCAACCCTCCGAGGCTTTTTTTCAATAACAACCTTATTGAAACGGTCACTGATTTAAAAATTTTAGGTACAATTTTTGACAAGAAATTTAACTTCAAAAATCACTGTAATAAGCTCCGTAAAGATCTCTTGCAGTTTATAACCATCATTACAAAATATTCAACCCACTTGGTACAAAATCCGTATTCCCGTCAACTGCTTCTAGAAGACAAATGATAATATTCACCAGACTCAGACTTGGTCATACTCTCATCACTCACCAATACCTATTATCCAAAGACAATAAGCCAATATGTAACAGCTGTAATTTACCACAGTCGGTGGAGCATATCCTAGACATATGTCCTAAATATTATCCCCAGAGATTATCAACGTTCGGAACATCTACACCTAGCTCCTTACTCACTGACCCATCTCATCAGAATATAACAACAATTTACAATTTTATTAATAAATATAAATTATTAAATATGATTTAAATTAATCCATTACTTTTAAACAACGAAATTTATATTATATTTAAGTCGAAGGCCTTAGTTGCTCGTACTCTTTTTTCATTTGTTATATAATATCATTTATTGTATTATATAATTCTAATAAAATAAAAAAAAATCAACACAGTCGGAAAAATACCCTTAGAATTACAGTTTAAGAAATGGTTAATACCACATGATTTCCAAGTAGTCCAAGATGACTTCCCAATACCTGGTGATGAAATCATTGGAATAGATTTCTTCAAGAGAAATAATTGCATAATAATCTTTGATGAAGAGAACAATTACCTTGTGCTACCACCATTTAATTTACCTTATGCAATAGAAATACCTCTAATTAGCAATAATGAAAAAAAATTTTACCCCCAAGATCAGAAATAATACGCCGAATAAAGCTAAATAATTTAAACAAAGACATATTAATTCCAAATCAAGAAATTCAACCAGGTGTTTTAATACCAAACACATTAGTAAAATCTAATAACGCATTTGTTCGTATATTAAACTCAAATAACAAAATAATAACTATTAAAAAGCGTGATATAAAAAATGAAAATCTTTCCGATTACAACATTGTTGACAATGAAATAATAAAAATCTTGAAAAATAATTTTCCAGAACAATTTGAAAGTAAATTGACAGAATTATGCTCAACATATTTGTAGTGACATTTTCGGTTTAGAATTTGAACCTATAACAAGTAAAAATTTCTATAAACAAAAGTTAAGAGTAAACGATACAAAACCAATATATATAAGTATATAAAACTATCGCATACCACACGCCCATAAAGAAGAGATTGATAAGCAAGTAAAGAAATTAATTAAAGATAATATTCTAGAACCATCATATTCTGAATATAACAGTCCAATTCTTCTAGTACCAAAGAAATCATTACCAAATTCAGATAAAAAAGGTGAAGACTGGTCATAGATTATAGACAAATAAACAAAAAACTTGTAGCAGACAAATTTCCTTTACCTAGAATAGATGATATATTAGACCAACTTGGAAGAGCAAAATATTTTTCATGCCTAGACTTAATGTCAGGGTTTCATCAAATTTCATTAGAAAATAACTCCAGAGACTATACATTTTAAGGTAGCACCAAATTCCTTCCAAAGAATGAGGACGATTGCTTGCAGTGGTCTTAGGCCGGATCAAGCATTCTTATACATGGACGACCTTGTAGTATTAGAATGTTCAGAAAAACATATGCTATCAAATTTAAAAGATATATTTAATCTTTGTCGCAAACATAATCTCAAATTAAACCCTGAAAAATGTTCGTTCTTCATGAGAGAAGTTACATACCCTTGGACATAAATGCACAGACAAGAGAATATTACCAGACAACACGAAATATTCAATAATAGAAAATTATCCAACCCCAACGGACGCTGATAGCGCAAAAAGATTTGTAGCATTTTGCAATTATTAAAGACGATTTATACCCAATTTTTCCGAGCCTTCCAGACATCTTACAAGACTTTCCAAAAAAGGTATCCTTTTTGAGTGGACAAACGATTGCGACTGCGCATTCAAATATTTAAAGAAAGCGCTAATGAGCCCCACATTGCTACAATATCCAGATTTTTCTAAAGAATTTTTTATAACCACTGACGCAAGCAAACAAGCCTGTGGAGCAGTACTAACTCAGGAATATAATGGAAAACACTTATCAGTGGCATACGCTTCAAGAGCATTTACTAAAGGCGAAAGCAATAAATCTACCATAGAGCAATAGCTGGCAGCAATACAGTGGGCTATAACTTATTTTAAACCTTACATATATGGAAAAAATTTTCTTGTGCGTAGGGACCATAGACCTCTACCTTACCTATTTTCTATGAAGAATCCAAGCTCCAAATTAACGAGAATAAAACTTGACTTGGAAGAGTATGACTTTACGGTTGAATATCTTAGGGGAAAAGACAATTACGTAGCGGATGCATTATCACGCATTAACATTAATGAACTCAAAGAACTAAATGTACAAGATAACAATATATTTAATATAGCTATAAGATCAATGACTAAAAAGAACAAAAATATGGCAAATAGTAACAATAGTAAAGTTAATAATAAGTATCCCATAAATAAAGAAAGAAAGCCCAATATATACGTACCAATAAACAACACTGACGTCAGAAAATATCATAAATTAAGAATTAACCCAACCAAGTGCTATATTAAGCAAGGTAAAACGGTACTAACTTACATAAATGTTAACGAGATATTTACTTATGAGAAAATTGACTAAGGACAATTTTTCTCTAGGCTAGAAAAAGTGGCCGGTAAACTCAAAATAAATAAATTACAAGTGGCACCTAGTGAGAAAATTTTCGAATTTATCTCAATCAATGAATTTAAAGAAATGGGCAATAAATATTTAAAAAAATTTAGCAGTAGCCTTACTAAATCAGGTGACCCACATAAAGAATGATACTACAACTATAGACAAAATAATGAAAAAATACCACGATAACCCTGCAGAAGGCGGACATTCAGGTGTTTCTAGAACTCTAAATAAAATCAAAAGATATTACTATTGGAAAAATACAACAAAAGATGTAACAAAATACGTGAAATCGTGCAAAAAATGTCAAAAAGCCAAAATAACAAAACATGAAAAAGGTCCAATCATAATTACACCGACGCCTACACAAGCGTCGACACGGTGATTATCGATATCATTGGTCCTTTCCCTAAATCATATAATAACAATGAATACACAGTCACAATAGTATGTGACCTAACAAAATATTTAGTAGCTATACCAATACCAAACAAAAGCGCGAAAACAGTAGCCAAAGCAATTTTCGAGAATTTTATACTTACCTATGGGCCTATGAAGACGTTCATTTCGGACATGTGTACTGAATACAAAAATTCAATAATATCAGAATTATGTGACTTATTAAAAATTGAGAAACTAACATCAACAGCTCACCATCACCAGACATTAGGTACAATAGAAAGAAGTCACAGAACTTTTATTGAATACGTTCGTTCCTATATATCAACTGACAGAAATGACTGGGACGCATGGCTTAAATTTTTTACATGCTGCTTTAACACTACTCCATCGACAACACACAACTACTGTCCTTACGAGTTGGTATTTAGCAAACATCCAAATATTTTTAAACAATTCAATGACATAAAAAATATTACACCATTGTACAATATAGATAACTATGCCAAAGAGGAAAAATACAGATTAGAAATAGCACTTAATAGAGCAAACAAATTATAAGATAGAAACAAGATTAAGCAAAAACTAAATTACGATAAGAATACACTAGACTACAATTTTAAAATAGGAGATTTAGTATTACTTAGGAACGAGGCCGGTCATAAATTGGTACCCAATACAAAGGTCCATTTAAAGTTAAACAAATAGATATAAGAAATAATGTAACCATAGTTGATAAGAAAACAAACAGACAACAAATTGTACATGTAGACTTATGTTATAAGAAATAAACAAATATGCTAGTAACGGCCGTTAACCAGAGACCTGCGCCGAACGGCTAATAGCCGGCTTACAGCCGCCGCCGATGGTTTTAGAAAGCCGCCGCCGCCGCTATTTTTTAAGCTTAAATGTGGCTAAAATTTAGCCGCCGTCGTATTGGTCACACTCACCTTTAAATTTTAATGTGTGCGGTTTATGTTTGTTGAATTTTAATAAAGTGAAAAAAATAACCGACTGATAACTTTTTTGCATAAAATTTTGTGAAAATGGATCACAAATCAATTTACACCGATCAAATTCGTTTGTTATTTTGTTAGCATAGCCAGAAAATGTACGAAAATAGATTTGCACACAAATTTCTCTTAAATAATTTTCATAAACAGGTTTATAATTTATATGTGAAAACTGTAAGCCAGATAATAAACTAAAGTCTGTACTTTTATGCCCGCTATAATTAAGGTAACAAGTAAGTATTCGGCTATGCCGAATCTTATATACCATAACCATCTATGTAAGTCTAGTATAGTGAAGTAACTTCAATTAAAATTGCAAATATTAGGATTACAGAGAATTAAAAAATAAGAAAAAAATAATTAAGTACTACATAAACATAATTTTACATAAAAATGTCATCGGCTTTTAATGGGTTAACCTTGTTTTAAAAATTATTAGTATTTCCTTAAAGATCTCATTAAAAGTTTTTAAACTATACTCAAATTAAAAATATGGGCGAGCGGCAATTTTTGTACTTAGCGTTTTTTGTTGTTTTTTAATTCTCTATAGCATTTAAGCGCATTAAAATTTTCTCTAGCTGTTCTAGTGCCTTGGCAAACGTGATTTCAACATTAACACAGACCGACAGATGGACATCGCTCAATATACTTTTGTATACTTTATAGTTTATAGGTTCGGAAGTGGATATTGTAGAAATTATAAACGGAATGACAAACTTAATACCCTTTATCCACTTTTTGTGGTGAAAGGTATAAAAACACACAAAGATAATCTAAAATGTTATTTTCACGTATGTTACAGGGGTATTAATTTGTCCGCTTTGTCGGTAAATTTAGTAAACGTAATTGAAAAACAAGTGCTAGCAGATTACCCCATTTTAGCCCCTGACTAGACATGCAATTTTTGTTTCTAAAGTTTTTTAAGCAAATTTAAGTTATTAATATATATCAAAATGAAAATTTTAATAGTAAAAATTACCTTTTTTTAAGAAAACGATTTTTTTATATTATAGTTAAAGTTAATTATATTAAGAGACTTCTATCTAATTCACAAACAGGAGCAAGAACTTATTTTTGCTAATTTGTATGAAAAACACTAAAGTATTTTGTATATATAAAAATCGATAGTAGTAAAACTTATATGATGAAAAAACGAACAAAAATTGCTGAATTGCCATCACTGGGTAAAGTGGATATTTCACTTTTATCACCTCAAAAAGCTAAAATAACACCACTGGTAAAAATAAAAACATTGAAACTTAAAAATAATACTAGGAAAAACTGATTAAACAGAATTTCACATTACTTTTTATTGAAAAAATAAATTTTAAAATAAAATAAGTGAAAACAAAAAAATAACATCTTTTCTTAAAAAAAAAATAATATTAATTAAGAAGATTCGGATTCCAGTTCCGATATTGGACTAAACGAAGTGGATTCGGATATCCAAAAATATCAAGACATATTGAACTCAAAGATACAAATCAAAAATAAATCAAGTATTGCTTTGGTGAAATAAGCTGCAGTTGGTTCTCTCGTTTGGAACTACTTTGGACAAATGAGAGTTCATAACAAAATTGTTCTAAAAAAGTATTATGTGTGTAAACTTTGCTTTGAAACAACACCAACGCGATTAAAAGGGTAAATATTAAAAAAATTTTATTTTGCTACAGAGCTTTGAAACCGCAATAGGTACAATTAAAATTTTTAGAAAATATGCATTACTATATATAAGTTTGTCATTCCGTGTGTAATTTCTACAATATCCATTTCCAACCCCATAAAGTATATATATATTCTGAATTTTTATGCATAAAGAAGTAAATTGAGCGATGTAAGTCTGTCCGTCCGTGTCACAAAAAAAATTAATATGTCAAGTATATAATTTGAATTTGGCAATTAAAGAGTGACCGTATAGTTGCTGCAATTTGATGTATATTGCCAAACTATTGAATAGCTAAAAAAGTATAAAGTTTGGAGATATAAGTGTATCCCAATAGTTTATGTAACCTAATTTATGTTGCCATACACTTAGCTGTTATAGGCAGACAGATGAAGTAACTCTAGTCAAAAAAATAAATATATGGGACCATAGAGAATTAAAGCATCACGTGTAAAAATGGGCGCTCACCCATATTTTCCGAGTTATAGGGCTCTGAAATTTTAAAGTTTTTTGAAATATCGATCTGGGTATCATTTAAAAACTTTTAAAGAGATCTTTAAATAAATACTAAAATTATTTAATAATGATTAACCAATAAAAAGACGATGGCATTTTTATGTAAAATAATATATATGCCGTACCAAAATTTTTTTATTATTTGATTCTCTCGCTCCAATATTTGCTTTTTTGATTGGAGTTACTCTTTACTTATTTTTGCATTACATTTTGCCAAAGAATTTAATTCCAATTCAAAAGAAATAGAATTAATAGAAATTAGAATGGTATTCTTTTCGAATCGAAATACAGAGTAACCAACCCCCTATTTCATATGGGTACATACTTATTTTGTTAAAACAATAGGGTAACGTTTTTACACTTTGGCCTTATTTTAGCACTGTCCTTTTATGTGGCTTTTTTGAACACATACAAGGACGTCGCTTTCACATTTATGACTTTACTATTAATCTATTACACGCACATAAGTTTTTTCTTTGGCGAAGAAAATGTAAAATTCGGCATGGTCGAATACAAAAACTTTGCTCAATTTATTATATATATTTAAATTTCTTCGTCTCAATAAAGAAATAAACAATTTCAGGTTTGGAATGTCGACCTCAATTTCAAATCTAAGTCACCATTAAAGAAATGTACACAATATTAATGTAACATCAAAAATAGCTGATTTAACACAAAAAAAGACTAAATCCGTTTTGTCTGGGAACAATAGTATTCTCAGTAACCAGAAACCCAAAAATTTGCTAACGCTAGGCTTCTAGTGGAAATTTGTTGCAAAGACCTACGCCCATTTAACATAGTGGAGCAACCTGGGTTTCTTAATTATATGCAAGCTATTAAGCCCAATATTAAAATGCCATCCGCTACAACTCTGAGTCGGTCTGCGATGGAAGATGTGTACACGATTTATAAAAGAACTGTCCAAGATTTCATCAACGAAAAAGGCCCAAAAAATATTTCCTTGGTGCTAGACTTGTGGACGGACCCTTTTAAAAGACAAAGTTATATAAATTTTAGAGTCATTTTTTTGCTACCAATTTGCACCATATTGCATAACATTAAAAACTGAGGTATTTCCGCATCCATACAATAGGTATACAATAGCCAAAAATATAAGTGATACGCTGAGGGATTTCCAGTTAGAAAACAAAGAAATTGTGTGGTAAGTGATGGCGCAAGTAATATTATCGCTGCAATGAAGCATAATAATATGAAAAGGCTGGGTTGCTCCGTTCATAGCTTGCATAGATTAATTGTGCACGATATTTTGCAAAACCCAACGTTTACAGTATTTTATGAAATCACAAAAAAATTAAAGCAAATTTTCAAAAGCTTAAATTATAATACCGACATTGTGTTAAACATTCAAAGGACATTTGAATTTTATGATATATTTAATATATTAAGCGAAGCTACAGAGCTTTATGATCTCACAGAGACTGAGAAACAATTCCAGTTTTTAAAAGATGAATGTGAATTGGAAAAAACTTATATGGAAACCCTTAAAAATTCCAATGACACCAGGTGGAACACATTGTGTTATATGTTTCGGAGTTTTACTAAAAATGAGAAAGTGGTAAATGTTGCCTTAGTGGAGATTGGCAAGACAGAATTAGCTCTAAACAATATGGAGAAGCAACTTCTGGCGGAATTTTTAAAATTTTTAGAAATGTTTGAAAATTGTACCAAACATCTGCAAGGACGAAAATTGTAACATTGTTTTTTATGAACATATTTTAGATTTGTTACAGAAAAACTACGAAACAGTAAGCTTTGAAGAAATCATAAAGATTTATCATTTTTCAATTGAAAGTTTTCCAAAGCGATTTAAAATTTGCAAAATTCATGTTGTCGCTGCTCTTTTGGATCCTGTTCAAAAACACTAGCCAACAAAAGACAAATGGTTGAAAAAAATTCCTTTAAACCAACCTCTAGGCCTGTATGAAGAATTACAACGTGATCATCCAGATGGAGGAACTTCTCGTTTACAATTATTTTTTAATGAATTAAAAAGAATGATTGAAGACAGCGACTTAAATTTACCAACTCCAACTCATTTAATGAAAAAAACAAGTAAGAGATATTTTAATAAAAATATTTTATAAGTAAAATAAAAAATATTTATTTTTAGAAACAAGATGAAACTGATACCAATTGGTCTATGGCATCTTATGTATTAGCTACCTCGAACACCAAGCAAAAAGACGCCATTAAAAGCGAAATTCTAAAATACTTTTCAGCCACTTTTGAAGATTTAGATCCTTTTAGCTGGTGGCAAAAAAATGAAAAAGTAATTATTGCAAACTTTCTATGTTCTTTCTAACTGTTGTAAGAAATAAACTTTTAATTTTAGGAATATCCCAATATTGCAAAGCTTGCCGCCTTCATATTGAGTATACCATCCACAAGTGCAGCTGCTGAAGAAGCATTTTCTAGTGCTGGTTCTCTGGTAACGGCAAAGAGATCAAATTTAAATTCATTAAATAATAATAGAGTTATTTTTATTCACGATAACTATGATTTAGTTAATGATATAATAAAACCTTAGTTGTGCCTTATAATTTTCGCGTTACTGTTTACTTATTTAATATATTTTGTCAGGTTCATATAAGCCGATTATTTGCATGAGCCATACAAAAAACGGCTAGCTGATAACACATTGACTAATAGCCGGCTTACAGCCGCCGCCGCCCATTTTTCGGTAAGCCGCCGCCGCCGACAAAACCCCTCGGCGCAGGTCTCTGCCGTTAACTTGAGAATTACTAGAACTAAAATATTATTATTAAGAAATAAACTAGGAGCTGTTCCTGGATGGGACCAATTGTAAATAATAGTCACATATATTGGCTCTAATCTGGCATATAGGTTATATTTGTTGAGCATATTTTCTTGAACAAAGTATTAAAAAAAATAAATTTTCAAATTTCACTCATATTACAAATGGGCTTATATCTCGAAAACTAGGAGTTGTTCCTGGATGGGACCAATTGTAAATGAAAGCCACATATATTGGCTCTAATCTGGCATATAGGTTATATTTGTTGAGCATATTTTCTTTAACAAAGTATTAAAAAAAATAAATTTTCAAATTTCACTCATATAACAAATGGGCTTATATCTCGAAAACTAGGAGTTGTTCCTAGATGGGATCAATTGTGTATGAAAGCCACATATATTGGCTCTAATCTGGCGTATAGGTTATATTTGTTGAGCATATTTTCTTGAACAAAGTATTAAAAAAAATAAATTTTCAAATTTCACTCATATTACAAATGGGCTTATATCTCGAAAACTAGGAGTTGTTCCTGGATGGGACCAGTTGTAAATGAAAGCCACATATATTGGCTCTAATCTGGCATATAGGTTATATTTCTTGAGCATATTTTCTTGAACAAAGTATTAAAAAAAATAAATTTTCAAATTTCACTCATATTACAAATGGGCTTATATCTCGAAAACTAGGCGCTGTTCCTGGATGGGACCAATTGTAAATTAAAGCCACATATAGGTTGTATTTGTTGAGCATATTTTCTTGAACAAAGCATTAAAAAAAATAAATTTTCAAATTTCACTCATATTACAAATGGGCTTATATCTCGTAAACTAGGAGTTCTTCCTGGATGGGACCATTTGTAAATGAAAGCCACATATATTGGCTCTAATCTGGCATATATTTTATATTTGTTGAGCATATTTTCTCGAACAAAGTATTAAAAAAAATAAATTTTCAAATTTCACTCATATTACAAATGGGCTTATATCTCTAAAACTAGGAGCTGTTCCTGGATGGGACCATTTGTAAATGAAAGCCACATATATTGGCTCTAATCTGGCATATAGGTTATATTTGTTGAGCATATTTTCTTGAACAAAGTAGTAAAAAAAATAAATTTTCAAATTTCACTCATATTACAAATGGGCTTATATCTCGAAAACTAGGAGTTGTTCCCGGATGGGACCATTTGTAAATAAAAGTCACATATATTGGCTCTAATCTGGCATATAGGTTATATTTGTTGAGCATATTTTCTTTAACAAAGTATTAAATAAATAATTTTTCAAATTTCACTAATATTACAAATGGGCTTATATCTCGAAAACTAGGAGCTGTTCCTGGATGCGACCAATTGTAAATGAAAGCCACGTATATTGGCTCTAATCTGGCATATAGGTTATGTTTGTTGAACATATTTTCTTTAACAAAGTATTAAAAAAAATAAATTTTCAAATTTCACTCATATTACAAATGGGCTTATATCTCGAAAACTAGGAGTTGTTCCTGGATGGGACCAATTGTAAATGAAAGCCACATATATTGGCTCTAATCTGGCATATAGGTTATATTTGTTGAGAATATTTTCTTGAACAAAGTATTAAAAAAAATAAATTTTATTAAATTTTTATTTTATAAAAAAATAAACTTATAAAATAATTATTTTTTAATAAAAGGCTGTTTAATATTCTAAATCTAATTTTGGAATTTGCACATTTTGGTTTTTATTTTCATGAGGTATATATTATATACAATCTATAACAAGTGCTATTCTCAAGTCAGATTAGAAATTTTTTCTATAAGAAAAAAACAATAATACAAATTTATGAAAAATTATAATTTAAATTTTTCAATTTCAATTAATTTAATTACAGGTTACTTTAGATACTTTAAAAGGCGAAAATATACCACTAAGTAGTATGCTATCGCCAATTACAGCAAAGGTTTTGACGAAAAAATTAGCTGTCCATGAAAATGACGATAATTTTGTTGATATCATTAAAAACACCATCAGTGATACTCTACATAATTACATATTATATTTCAGTTATTTATTTCGTGACGATTTAATAAAAAAAAAATTTATTACATTTTTAGTGTTTTGTCGGATAACCAATTAACCATTTCAGCATTATTAGATCTTAGGTTTCACCGATTAATAAATATAAATAATTTAAACAGTTGTATTAGGATTTTAAGAGAAAAATATGATAAAATAATTGATTCGCAAGGCATTTCACCGAGTATATCATCTCCTAGATCATCACAAAATCGGCCAAAGTCTACGAACACTAGTGCCGTAAAAAAATCAAGTATGTTTGAGTTCTTATTGAGTTACATAAAATTATTATTATTTATTTATTAACTTAATAATAAATTATTACAAAGTTAATATACAGAGCACTATATACTAAGGGCATCAGCTCAATAAAAAATTTATGTTCTCTCCTATAGATTTGGAATTATTTTTTGATTTGACTGAAAGCCCTGTAGAACAGCCAGTTATGACGGTACCAATCACCTGAATCACCTTTTTTATGGTGGAACCGTATGGGACATATGTACGGTTCTATAAGACATTTAGCGCTGCAGTATCAATGCGTTCCCTTCGTGGTTAACATGAATTATGAAAAAAATATAAAGCAGCAAATTTCGGAAGGCCGAAGGCGTTATGTGCTAATGGGCAGTCTTATAGATGCCATATTATTTATGCATTATAATCGAGAAACAACATAAATTGGTATTTCTTATGTTAAGACTTAGTTTTAAATTTTATCTAATTGTCTAGTACATGTTTAGTTTATTACCACCACAAATTGTAATTAGATTTATAAGTGTTTATTTTTAATATGAAAAAAAATAAAACATTAAAAAGATTATTTTTTAAAAAAGCCTTAATTATTTTTGAGTAAAAATAGGTTTCTAAAAAACATATGTACAAAAAGAAAATAACATTTTTGTATGTGCTTAAGCCTAAGTATTATTCATCCTTCAATGGTTCACTAAACATAGCTGCGTCTTTTTGAAGGTTTTTAAGTTTTGTTATAGCTTCAGTTTTAGTGAAAGTTTCAAATGGTTTTCCAATTTTGATTGGCAAACGATCGCCCCAACGACTTACTTTAGCACATCTATATGCAGGCCTAAAACGATTGTTTATAAATTTAAACATTCCTAAGAAATACTTGCCAAAAAATTTACGCACCTGCCATGTTTGGATTCTGTAAATATCATTTCTTGTAAGTTGCCATCCGAAGTGCACATTCTACAAATTCTATGTTTTGAATGAACCAAAGTAGGACGTACGAGTCTAGGCCATAAACGTGTATTATCCTCGGGTAACCCCTTTTTAAACACAACGTAACTAAATCTTGCAGTGGCCGTCTTATTGGAGTTCTTACTTAAATTTGTTGGAACAAAAGAAACTTCGAAATTACAAGGTGTACGATCGTCAGAGTTTGAAATGCGAGGACAAATGTTGTCATGAGGACACTGAAAACATTTATGTTTAAAAAATTAATTTTTTCAAAAGAACAATTAAAAAAAAAAAACTGAATGCTCCTGGTTTCCAGTAAATATCACTTACCGGTGATATAACATGCCCTATTAAGCTATGCTCTTCCAAAGAGATGAAATAATCTCTCGCTACATTTATCAATTGAAAACGTCGTCTTGTTCCTTCCTCCACAATTATAGAATATCCATCACATTTTTTCCATAAATTTAAAATCACGCTCAGACGATTTTCCGAACTGGATAATTCGAACAAGGTGTGTGAACAAATCACTAAATCATACTTTGTCTGAAACAAAACAAGCGTTAGTTTTGTACCACTTATTTACATATTTATTTTAATAGTGATTCTTACATCCAGACTAGGCCTTTCTCTAATAAAATAGCAATAGATTTTAGAAGTTGATTAATTTTAAGTGTTTGTTGAATAAAATCATAGGCTTATTTCAGTATTTCTGAACAATTGAAACATATATGTATGTAAATTGGGGCCATTGTCCTAAGGGCTTATCGTCCTGTATCTAAAAAATGAAGTGTTAAAATCAAGACTTTACAAAAATTGTCTTAGCACTTCAATGACTTACATTAATATTGCAGATTTCATATAATAGTTGGACATAAGTCATTCCAGCAGGTTGGCTTGGATTACATCCTGTAAAATTAGTTAGCAGTTGCAAGTTATTTGTGGAGTTATAGCAAGCACGGCATTGGTAATACTCTAAATGTTTTATTGAATTCATATTTATACCACAATAATATTTTTAATTATATTATAATTTAATTTTGAATTATATCAACTTTTTGTTTATAAAAAAAACAGATGCACGATATGTAATAGAATAATGCAAGCAGTATTCATATAATTTATTAATTCTAGAAAAAACTTCCCTTATTTTTGCGTGTTAATAAACGTTTGAGCTGCCAGATGTTTTTTTTTGTTTCTAGTACAAAAAACGGTATGCCAGACAACATTTCTCATGCTAATGCTTTAATGTATTGAATTATTTAATTGTTAATAATTTAACTGTTTTACTATTATTTAAACAATTTTATTAGTTGTTGCTATTAACGTTAAAAATGTTAAAAATTTATTTCAATAAATTCAGTGCGGCATATATATATATATTATTTTTTATGGCTGGCTTCCCCATTAGGCCTACATACCATTCATTTTGTACTTAAATTATATAGTTACATATATATTATATCACAGTTTTACAATAAAGTTTATTTTATAAAAGACTTCCGTCAACAAAGATCTTTGATAGAATGTTTGAATGCATCTTGAATTTATATAGATAATATATTTTGTTCAATAACTTTACAAGCTTTTGAACCAATTGAACGATGGTTTCTTTACAAGTTTGACAAATATAGAAATTGCAGTCTTCACATATAAATATATTACCATTAGTCTTTTTAAGATTACCACAATGACAACAAAATCTTGATCTGTCACCCTGATGCTTAAGCAACAATATTCTCATTTTCTTTCGGAAATCTTAAGGACTCCATAAATTTGTTAACGGCTTGTTTTGCATTATTTTTATTTTTTAACCATCGTCTTGCATTTCCCTTTCAGTTATTTCTCTATATGTCCACGAATTTTTATTA
Organism: Cistogaster globosa; assembly: GCA_937654795.1. Lineage (NCBI taxonomy): Eukaryota > Metazoa > Arthropoda > Insecta > Diptera > Tachinidae > Cistogaster > Cistogaster globosa. Next base: position 5,389,571 of record OW569408.1, on the reverse strand, counting down.
CTTTCTAACTTGGCTATCAAGAGATCATAAACTCTTTTTCCAACACTAAAATCTTTTAAAGAATTAACATATATTAACTCATAAGTACCTAACTTAAGTATACGTAAAGTAAAATGGGCTAAACTCAAAATTGGAACAAATAACAACTCCGCTTGATTTTGAATAAAAATGCTTATTGTTTCAACATTTATTTCATTCGATTGGGTAGGCATGCAACACCATGCAGTTGATCTACTGTCCTTTAGAATTGCTAAAAGGCAAGAATCTAGTACAAAGTTTGTTAACCAATTTCCATTTTTTTAATGAATTCCAGTCTGAAGTTTCTAAATAATCCATAAAACCAACTTCGATTGGATTATTTATATTATTAATTTCAGTATATAATAAATCAAATTTAAACAGATAAAATTTATCTTGTTTAATTATTTTATTCTCTATTTTTATAATTTTTGAAATTTTTTGCTCGCTTTTGAAGCAAACATCACTTTAGGTCGAACTACCTTTTGCTTTTTAAAGTCTTTTTTTCCATTCTTCGACAGGTTCAATATTTGAGCTATTTTGTGAATAACTGTGGTCCTTTTCTACTATATCAACATCATCAACTTCTTTGTTGATGGGTGTTGAAATAACATAACAGTGTGTTTAATCTTGTACTAGTAACTTCTTCATTTAAGTTATTTAAACTTGAGGTAAGTATATCCTCAATTTTCTCGGATATTGACCCAAACATTTTATATTTGTACCGCAATTCCTTCAGTGAACTAAGGTAGTCCATTCTCATAACTTTCACAAATACATCAGCTCGTACTGATTTTTGAGGTAATATAATATGCTTTTGTAAATAAAAGCGAATTCAACAGGGGCATTACTTACATGCTCCCCAGATGAATCAACATGAATACCCATAATATTAGTCCAGAGAACAACAAAAGGGCAATATTTGTTTAGTATAAACAAACATATTTCATCAATTCGATATGGATTTAAATCATGTTCCTTATTTATTTTTTTAATATCATTTTCAATTTCATTAAAATCGAAGGGAACATTTTTCGAAATGGGCTGTAAAATGCAATTGATTCCAAGAAAAGATTTTGATCGTTATCTGGAAGATTGTATTCTTTCCCTTTACTTTCCTCATCAGCTTCTATTAAGCATAGACGTAATATTTCAATACTTCTTTCAAATTTTGGTGACTTAAATGGTGTAAGTAATACTATAAAGATATGGTTAAACCACTGTTGGGCTTCTTCCATAGTGGTTAAGCTAAAAGCAGCTATTAAGGCATATTTTAATAGAGGCCTTAAAATATGTCTTCTGCCCAATTTCGCACCTAAGTCCTTGCACATAATGTGAATGTAATGACATTTACACCACTGTAATATAACAAATTCAGGTTTAGAATTCGGGTTTACTTTAAAATGGTTCAAAAATGTTGCACAAGCATTGTTATACGTCGTTCTAATTTTTTTTTTTCAATTTCTTGCTCATCAAAAGCTGGTATATATATAAAAACACAAATTCAAGTTTGGCATGGTGTAGCTAAAATAATCCCGACTAGCTCGATCAGGTTGGTAAGTTTCTTGACCCGTGTGTTTGACGTATTAACACATATCTGAACTCTCCATGCCAAATAAAACCAAGAGTTCAGTTAAAATATCCGAATGACATTTCTTTCCAGGACTATTGTTTACTTTACCTTACCACATTTCAAACACTTTACTGCATGTCTAGCTGTTAATGACATACGGGCATGTATTCCCACAACCACCTTTAACAGCATGAATGCCTTCAATTTTAGCTGTCCCATAGCTGTAATCACTCTCGCTCGCTCATTCCTTTAGCCAACCTAAATTCCTCTCAGTAATAAAAAAAATCTAGCAGTGCATATCGCTTTTAGTTTATTTGCAATAAAGAAAGAAAAAAATTCATCACAATTAACATGTTTATTTTCCTTTCTTAAATTTTTACAAGGGATGTAAACTAGCTAATACTAACTTTAAGGATATTACAATTAAGTGTTGTATATGCATATACTACATAATTAAAGAAAATAGTATAATTATTTAAAATATATAAGTATCTAATTTAACACTGGGGAAAAACATTAATTACACTATAAATTTTAAAATATAATTCATTTATAATTTTAATAACAATTATGCGAATACATACTTATTTTCGTGGTCCGTTGTTGTCGTTGTTGACGTTTTCCTTTGTTGCGGCCGTGGCTCTGCTGGTATTGATTGTTGTCTGATCTGCATTCGCTGCTATTGGAGTTCTCGACGTTATTTGTTGTTGTTGCTGCACTTGTTTTGTTAGTTTTCGTTGTAGTTTTCATTAATAATTGTTTAAATTATGATTAGTGTTGTTGTTCGTTTCGTTTAGTTTTAATTTGTATGGGTTGTATTTAATTGATTCAAAAAAATTCTTATAATTGGTAGTTATTAATCACAAATAAAACCATTTTGGAAATATCCATTTTTATTTTAAAGTTCTTTTGAGTCTTCTCCAAAAATAATATAAACTAAATTTACACTGAGTTTTAAATTTTTTTATACGCTTTTGTGCTGGATTTATTTTTCACTCAGATGTATAAATATGGAATAGTTCCTTAAATATGTATTTTTTTCACAAATTCCCAAAAGGGCTTCTCCATGCTTGCAAACTCTCTCCTAAAAGCGCAGGAAATTTTACACATCTTCAACAATAGTTATATTAATTCTTTTATACAACAGTTTAATTAAAGCAATTGAAGTATGTACTCATGTAGAATTCTTTCCCTTTCTTTTTTTTAATTTTTAATTTCATCAAACGATATGAAAAGAGTTAATATTCACACATTTGGGAAAAATATTACACTTATCTTTTCAATATAAATATTTTTAATCTGCTTGAAACGCAGAAGCAACACTTTGCCTTATTTTATTATTTTATTATAGGTTCTTTTATTCTTTTGTCTAATGGTTAATTTTATTATTATTATTTTTTTCAAAAACCCATGTAAAGGCCTTTTGTTTTGTGTTCACTGTACTTTTGGTTGTTTAATTTTTTTAAGTCACACATTTTCACTGATGTTCACTTGCTCAAGACTAGTTGTTGACAAACTAACCTTTTATCCTGCATTTATTCTGGCGTATATTGCCAAGTGTCGTATTGTCATTGGTCAGTTACGTAACGGGATAATAGATCATGCCACTTTTCTGTATAAGAAGAAGCGCGATAACAAAAGGGATTATGAAAATTCCTTTAACCACTGTCGTATTATCGAATTTGAATTGGGGGGAAAGCGTTGCCACACCAAACAATGGGACGAAAAAAAACGTTGACTATTTATCGCCAAAAGATGTATAATGCGAATTTTTTTTTAAACTATTTTTTTTTTGCTGGAAACTGGAGAAACACCAACAACAAAATACAGTATGAGAGAAAAAAAAATTCCATCCGTAACAAACCTGCTTCGTATCGAAGATTCCAGAATTGAGGTACGAAAAGGGAGGATTGGGTTTCTTGTTTTTTTTTCCTCACTATATGATTATATAGATCAAAGTGTCTGAATTTTAAATAATTCGTCTAGAAAAGGAATAAATGAAAACGTGAAAAAAAAAATTAGATTTCCAGTGTGGCACGACCCACGAAACCGGGCAACATCTAAAACAATTAATGCCTAGGGACGAATATCAGAGGCGTGGTATTTACCAATGTATTTGCCTTGAAGGTCTTCAATTTCGTATAAGTAATTACCAACTTTCTTTCGAATTCTACACTTGATAAATTTGGGACAGAATTTAGCATTAATTCCCTTTTTGAAAGTACTTAGGGGGTGGTTTCTCCGAAAAACTTCTTGGCCTTTCCTAAAATCTGTGGTCTTTGATCTGGTATTATAAGTTTTTGCAGCGTTTTCATGAGCAATAGCAAGGTTTCTTCTTATTTTGTCATGAATATTCTGCAGGCGATCAGTATGTTTTACTATTGTGTCATCGGTCAACATATTTAACTTTTCCAAGATGGTATACGCGGAACCGTGGGATATCATATTTTGTCCGAAGGCGGCATAATAAGGGGAGCATTGTATTGCTGAGTGGAAATCACTACGCAAAATTTGAAGGATTTTTGGTATATTCATATCCCAATTAGTATGGTCTGGTTCATCCTTAAGATAGTGTCGAATTTTAGACATTATTTTCCTATTTGCTCTTTCTGAGGCGTTCGCCTGTGTCGAATAAAACCCTGTCGTTATATGGGTAATGCCATATCCAGAAAAAAATTCCTCAAGTTCTTTAGAAGTGAATTGTTTTGCATTATCGGTGTGAACGTACTGCGGCACGCCGTAAGTGCAAAACATTTCGTTTTGAAGGAAATTGATTACATTGGTTGAAGTTGTTGACTTCAGGGATTTTAGAAATATGAATTTCGGTAGGTGATCTACCACAATTAATAGCTGAGAATTTTTTGATTTGGTACATGGGTATGGACCCAAAAAATCGCAGTATAGCCTTTGGAATGGACGAGAGGTGACAAATTGGCTTCCATTTGCTGGGCGTAATATTCGGTTAACTGGTTTTATGACTTTACATTTGTCGCAGGTAGAAATAAATGATTTTACATCACGTGCCATCTTTGGCCAGAAGTATTTTTGCCTGATTCTAAATAGAGTTTTAGCAAAACCCCCATGACACCCTTGCTCGTGAGCGGATTTAATGGTACTCTGTACAAGGTTTTTAGGAATCTAAAGCATCCAAAGACTATCCTCTTCTTCAACATCATTTCGAAATTTTACGCGTTTATACACATAGTCGTTTGAAAGATATAAGTCTGGCAAGGCCTCGCTGTTTTTACGGATGTTTTCTTTTAAATTATTATAGTCTGCACTATGAAACTCGACAGCGGTAAGGTCAATTTCGGGCGGCTCACAATTGAAGTTAAGCTCGTCAACATCAAACCTGGAAAGGGTGTCTGGCACTATGTTTAAGGAACCTTTCCTGTGCTCCATAACAAAATCGAAGTTCTGAAGCTTTAGGCTCCACCGAGCTAGTCTGCCATGTAAATCCTTTTGATCCATGAGCCAGCGAAGACTGGAGTGGTCTGTCACTACTTTAAAAGGGAGTCCCTCCACGTACTGTCTAAAACGCTTTATACATATCACTGCTGCGAGGCATTCTAATTCTGTCACCGTATAATTACGCTGTGCCCGATTTAACTTCTGGGATACCAACGCAATTGGACGCTCTCTACCTTCCTCATCAAGTTGATAAAAGACTCCGCCAACTCCTATGCGTGACGCGTCGCACTGTATAACAAATTCTTTTGTCAAATCTGGCTGAACCAGGACTGGGGCATTTGAAAGCGCGGATTTTAGATCATCGAAAGATGAAATCGCCTCTGAGGTAAGACGAAAGGGTTTGTTTGTTTTGCGCAAGCAATCAGTAAGAGGACCTGTTAGTTTGGAAAAATTGTTAACAAAGGCACGGTACCAATTAGACATGCCAATGAAACGTCTGACCTGGCGGGGTGTTTTTGGTAAAGGAAACTCGACGATTGCCTTGACCTTTTCTGGATCAACCTTTAAGTTCCGATTGCCTATCAGATATTCAAGGTATTTTATTTGTCGCTGACAAAGTTTGCTTTTCTTTACGTTTATGGTTAGACCAGCGGACTTAAGGTACTGGGCTACTTCCCTAAGTAGTTTGATATGGGTATCAAAATTTTCGCTACATACAAGGAGGTCGTCTAGGTAGACAAATACGTTATCCCTTAGTTTAGACGGTATTACTTTGTCCATCAAACGGCTCATTGTTTGGGGACCATTACAAACTCCAAAAGGCATGACTCTATACTGATATAACGGCCTTCCGGGAACTGCAAAAGCAGTTTTCTCTTTTGACGTAGCAGATAGTCTAATTTGAAAGAATGCATCCTTTAGATCGATTCCGCTTATGTAATATGTATCTCTCAGTCGGCTTAGCAACCCATTTATGTGGGTCAGGGGATTAGAATCTTTCTTGGTTAGCGAGTTTAATTTTCGACAATCAAGGCAGAGTCTTATTTTTCCAGGTTTGCGCACAGTAACTATAGGACTACACCAGGGAGAGTTAGATTCTTCTATGAACCCTAGCGAAAGCAACCTGTCGATTTCTCTATATACTTCTTCTTGTCTAGGAGGGGAGAGGGGATAGTGTTTTGATTTTATCGGGGTGGCATCACCCGTATCAATATTGTGTTCGATGAGATTGGTACTGCCCAGACCTAGTTTTTCATACGATGGAAAACTCAAAATTGTTTCATCAAGCCTATATTTCTGTTCTGGACTGAGATCGTGAAATAATAATTCTGGTGTGTTATTAGTTTGTATACACGAAATTTCTGGTATTATTTGTGGTGCGAGGGAAAACGTCCTCCAAAAATCCACACCCAGATAACCCTCTCGTTATAACGACGGTACTATATAGAAGGAAATAAACTTTGTTAATCCTCTGAACGTTACCGGAAGGGGCAGTAACCTAGAATTTCATTGCTGGATCCATCTGCAGCCTTTTTTGATCGAAATTTACTCATATGAACATTATTTTTATTAAGAAAGTCTAAACTATTCTTCCCCAAAACTGAAACATTTGCCCCAGAGTCTAAAAGGAATGATACTTCTTCATCGTAAATTTTAATTTTTGCAAACGGCCTGCCGTCGTCAGCGTTTGATAAGCAAGTAGATTCAATTGTTTTTCGGAAGTCTTTTCGCGTTTTACATCTGGATCTACATTTAAAGATTCTTAATGACGGTTTATGCTCACAGAGATTTCTACGTTGGTGGAAATAAATTTGTTTACGGTCGTGTAAGGAAAGATTTGGTCTATCAGGGTAAAATGACAACGATACATCTATGTCTGTTTGTAAAATCTGATCTGGTTTAACTTCAGAATGAGGTAGGTCCTCCTGGGGAGGATTACGCTCGTCAGTTGCAAAAAATTCGGGATTTATTTCGGGGAACGAGCATCCCCGGTCACCCACTTGCTCCGTTTCCTGTTTTCCGAATGTGGTCCATTACATTTTGGTGTAGTTGCCCCTCTGTGTCCACATTTGTAACAGAAAATATATCGTGTTTTTTCTGGGCAGTAAATATAGCTATGTCCCATTTTCAAACAGTTCCAGCATTTTACTTTTGAATAGTCTCCCTTAACATAAGGTTTAGTTGTTATTAAAGCCTCTAGTTGAGGGTCGGTTTCACCTTCATTCATTTCGGGGACTACGTCGGCTGAGACCTCATTTACATGTCTTGCTCGGCCGATAATATTAGTAGAAGTCTTATTTTCGTTCAGGCATTTTTCAGCCTTCCTACCCAACAAACGCAGTTCGCTTAAATCTCTTGGATCAGAAATAAAAAGCATTACTTTTAACTCGGGCTTACATTTCTTTTAATGACTTCTATCAGGGACGTATCTGTGTAACAAGTTTGTATTACTGGGTTTATTTCAGTTTTTTTATTTATTAGTTTTCTTTTAGTTATTACAATGGTTTTTTTTACTAATTACTAGTATTCACGTTTTCAATGTTGTTTTCTCAACAAACAGGAAATTAATTGTATTGGCGCCTACCTATCTATGACGTTCATTTGACATAACCATAATTGTATTTTACTACCCTTGATTACATACCTGTTTCTTGCCTTTCATTGCATGTCTGTTACACGCTTTTTTTTTTTTTTTTTTTTTTTTTTTTTTTTTTTTTTTTTTTTTATTCAAGGTACCTTTTAGGTGGTCTAACTAGTCTCCCACTCCTTGTCCTAATCTCGCCTTCAGCCGCGTCATTTTTTCCAGGAAACACACTATCCTTCGAGCGACGCTCACTATCTACTAGGTTGGGCTGATCCTCGCCGTACCCAACTTCCTGTCCGCAAGTTGTATCAAGGTTCACAGGACCATTCATATCATTCCTTTTATTTTCGTCCCTAGGACTGCTACCATTGACATCATAATTCAATGGTGGCACGTGTAGGTCCTGTGACCCATAATCAGCCTGCATGCTTTCACAATTTTCCCCCACTATTAACTCACTGGCGTTAGTATCAGAATTACCTGTTTTAATTATAAACCTTCGATTCCGCCTAAAAAGTCTATTACACTTGTCCCTAATAATGTATGATCGTTCACCTACTTTTTGTTCTACCACCCCATAGCTCCACCCTTGACTATCCTTCTTAAACATTATTAAATCACCAATAGCGATTTCCGGCAGTGACTTCGCATTCCGATCATAGTAATGCTTCTGTCTTTCTTTCTTGAGCCCAATTTTTTCTTGAACCACTTCCTCTGCTATATTATTTCTGGTTAGTAATGAGCCTGATACTGGAAGTTTAGTTTTAATTTGTCTTCCAAAAAATAAGCTGGATGGTGACATATGCATACTCGCCACGGGCGTTGTATTATATTCTAAAATCCTGTACTGATATGATTCCAAGTCATTTGTTTCATAGCAACGCCTCAGCAAGTTCTTTGCAATTGCCACACCCTTTTCCGCCAGCCCATTACTCTGCGGATAGCGCGGGCTTGAAAATTTGAATCTAATATTAGCCTCTGAAGCGTACTTATCGAACTCCCTGGAACCAAATGGACTGTTGTCACTTTTAATTATTGTTGGAAATCCAACCTTACAAAATATCTGATTGAGCTGATCAATGATGTGCCTAGATGTCTTTTCACGCAATGGTGATACTATCAAATAATTAGAATACGCATCGATTAGGGCTATAAAATCCCTGCCTGCAAACTCAAACAAATCTGCACCTACTACATGAAACGGATACGTCGGAGATTCCTCTTGCATTAGTGGCTCTTTTTGATTATTTCGTCGAAACTTTTCACAAACCAAACAGGACTGTATTTCCTCTTTGATCTGATTACCCATACCCGGCCAATAATACAATTCCCTCGCACGTGCCAGAGTTTTCTCAATGCCAAGATGGGCACCATGCAGCCATATTGACATTTTTTTCTGTAACTTATCTGGTATAACAAGTCTATGATCTAATAACAATAACCCGTTTTCCATGTGAAGTTTTGGCCTAAACTTGTAAAAATGTTGACTTAGATTGTCCAGCTGCCAAAAACTGGGCCATCCACGTTCAACATATGTACATATGCGACTGTACTTTTCGTCCTCAGCCAAAATTTTCCTGTAGTAGTCATAATTTTCCTCTGATAAACAGACCGTCTTCATCACCCTATGTATTATGCTCGTCAATTCGCCTATCTCTTCTTCTTCTGGCAGCTGGGATCGAGACAAACAGTCAGCCACTAACATTTCCTTTCCAGGCTTGTAAACAATAGAAACTTGAGAGTATTTTAATAACATCATGAACATACGCTGAAGGCGCATGGTAACGTCATCAATGTCCCTCTTAATCAATGTTTCCAAGGGCTTATGGTCACTCTCAACCGTGACTTCCCGCCCATACACAAAATAATGAAACCGTTGGCACGCAAAAACAACCGCTAGCAACTCTTTTTCAATCTGAGCCCACTTTTGCTCACTTCTTGACAAAGTCCGTGACGCAAAAGCAATCGGATGCCCCTCTTGAATTAACACACAACCTAATCCGTCCTTAGATGCATCTGTTTGTATTCTTACAGGTAGTCGGGGATTGTAAATAGCTAACACGGGTTCTGATGCAATAATGTTTAACAAATTCCTAAACTCTCCCTCGTGTTTGTCAGTCCATTCAAAATCGACATCAAGTCTCGTCAAGTTACGCAAGCCCGCTGTAATTCTTGATAAGTTCGGTATAAACCGTGCTAGATATTTAACTAGCCCGAGAAAACGCAAGACATCAGCTCGACTTGCTGGCCTTTTCATGCCCAAAATTGCCTCACAGTATTTTCGCCCTGCTTTAATTTGATTATGTGAAATTGAATTTCCCATGAATTCTACGGAATCTGTCCGATACTGAATCTTGTCCAAATTAAACTTAACATTATTGATTCTAGCACGTTGCATCACTAAATCCAATATTCTATCATGCTCTTCCGAATCCCTAGCACCTATCAGTATATCGTCAAAATAAATATAAACCCCTGGTATATCTCCAAAAATCTGTACCATTGTGCGCTGAAACATTTCAGGCGCACAATTCAGCCCAAATGGTAAACGATTGAATTTGTACCGGCCAAATGGGGTCATAAATGTAGTTAAGTCCGATGACTCCTTATCCAGTAACATATGCCAAAATCCGCTTTTGAGATCGATAACCGTGAATAATTTCGCATCTGCCAACCCTGAAGTAAGATCCTCTATCGTCGGGATAAGAAAATGCTCCCGTTTAATACACTCGTTTAAAGGCCTAGGATCCAAGCAAATGCGCAGTCGACCATTTGTCTTCTCTACAATCTGTAAATTATTTATCCAATCCGTCGGGTAATCAACCACTGACACTATCTCATTCCTAACCAAATCATCCAGTTCAATCTTTAGTCTATCCATTAATGCGTGAGGTATCCGTTTCCTATAGTGAAGCACAGGCTTTGAGTTTTCCTTCAAGTAAATTCTGTACTCTCCCGGAAATTTACCAAATCCTCTAAACACATCACTATATCTTTCAAGAAATTTTTGCGACGCCTCTGGCAATACAACCCTGTCAACATCCATCCGTTTAACTAGCTTAAATTCAACACAACTGTCCAATCCAAGTATAGGCTCAAACCGATTATCCACAACCAAGAATAATACCTTATGTTCATTACCCGATTCAATATCACCGCAATTTAACACCACAGTGCCAAAAACTTTAACCCGATTACTACTATAATCATACACAGGGAAGTCACTGCTTCTATTACTAATTTTTATTTTTAATTTCTTCACAAAATCTAATGGAATACAATTCACATCGGCTCCAGTGTCTAATTTAAATCTCACTATACTTTCTCCAATTCGATATTCTTTTGTCCACTTTGTCCTACTTGACTCTACCGACTCTATTCTAAAATAAGGTTCATTACTTGACATTACCCCTTTTCCTTTTGTACAATAAAAAAACCTACCTTGAACGTCACCCCAACCAATACTACCAATTCCTCGTTTGTTATTGCAACCGTTGTTGCCATCCCTCTTTTGAGCGACCTGCTGAGCTCTCCCTTTCTGGCGGCACATTCTGGCATAATGTCCGACCTTCGAACAAATTCGACAAACAGCATCCTTCGCCCTGCATTCAGCTGCATGCTTCGGGGACCACGCGTTTCCACAATTGAAACAAAATCGTTTGATTGAGTTATCTACTGCTGCTGGATTTCCCTCCTCTCTTTTCAAACTGGCTATAATAGGCGTCTTCGACTCCAAAATACTTTTATTTAGGCTTGCTGCTTCGTAAATCTTGCAAGTCTCCAGCACCTTTTCCAGGGTGTCGTCTCTGCCATCCAATAACTTCATTTGCAGTTGCTTGTCATGTACACCGATGATTATACGGTCTCGCAGCATTCGCTCCCCGTATGAGGCTCCACAGTTGCATTTGAATTCACAAAAGGGTAGCTGCTTCCTTAGCTCAGTCTCAAACTCGTTTATTGCTTGCTTCTCTTTTTGCTGAATCATGTTGAATTTAAAAGATTCCATTGCTGTATTCTTTTTTGGCAAACAATACTCATCAAATTTTTTTAATACATCGTCTAATGATCTTTGTGTCACTGGATCCTCCCCCACGCGGACTTCACCCAGCATTGCATTTTGTGTGCCATCGCTTGGAAACAGCGTATTATAAATAACCGCACCTTGCTCACCCACTAACCATATAAATGTGGCAATTTTGTTTTTCTCTGGCTTGTCCATTTTTCCGGTAGCAATCATCCACACTACGAAGTTCTGTTTCCATCTAGGCCATTCAGCAACCATGTTGGCACAATCTAATGCCCGTGGTGTCCGACTTTGGTTATCTTCTGCCATCTTGTTATAATTTAATTATTTTTTTAACAAGTTAATGCACCACTTCTGACACCATGTAACAAGTTTGTATTACTGGGTTTATTTCAGTTTTTTTATTTATTAGTTTTCTTTTAGTTATTACAATGGTTTTTTTTACTAATTACTAGTATTCACGTTTTCAATGTTGTTTTCTCAACAAACAGGAAATTAATTGTATTGGCGCCTACCTATCTATGACGTTCATTTGACATAACCATAATTGTATTTTACTACCCTTGATTACATACCTGTTTCTTGCCTTTCATTGCATGTCTGTTACAATCTGCCATTGGACTTCTAAGTTTCAAATTTAATTGAACGATAGACGAGTGGAAGTCGTCATAGCTTTCTTTAGGCAGTTGCCTACGAGTGGATATTTTCAGTAAGATTTCGTGATCAGTTTCGAGTGTACCGAATTCTTTAATTAAAGCACCTTTAAGTTGGGCATAGGCCACATTAGGATTTTGCTTTATGTAAGTCCAGTACCATGTTTCCGCTTTATTTGTGAGGAAAATATAAAAGTTTGCCATTAGATAGTCTATTGGGCACTGTGAACGCTCTGTAAGCGTGTCAATTTTGAATATAAAATCGTTGACGCTGCTCTCACCATTGTAAGTGAATTTCCAGTCTTTTATTTTTGTTATGAAAGACGGGGAAGAAGCGTTAGTGGACAAATTAGAAGCATTATTATTATTCGTAGAAGTGGACGGAGTTGCTCCGCCATTACGCGGTTGGTTAATGGATTGCCTGAGCGCAGCTAATTCTCTTCTGAATTCCTCCTGCGTCGTTCTTAACGCTTCTTGAAAGTACGTTGCTAAGTCAATGTTTAGGGATTGGTCTTGTCCTTCATTATTTCGTCCTGTTGCCATTTCTGACTGTTTCTCCAACTCTTGTTGGCTAGCGTTAAATCCCCTATCTTCTATCAAATTTCCTAAAGTCTCTACTGTTACCTCTGGAAAAGATTTATCTAGAATTTCACTATTTGGATTATTCCCTTTTTCTGTTTCGTACGAGTCGAGTGATCGCGTGTCTGAAGATCCTCTCAAGGCTATAAAGCTTGTACTTAAACTGCTATTTGGTAGGCTAACAGTGCTAAGTGATCGTTTTGCCACCGTGGAAGTAATCTTATCTCTTCTAGTGGTCACTGATGATATTGGGACGTTGGTAAGTACTGTCCTTTTACCCCTACCTCGTGGTGTCGATAATATTGGATCTAGCTTACGGGTCGTACTTAAGTTTGCACGGGTGTTTTTGTGCATAATGCCCTCTAAACAGGGAGGAAAAAAATTGCTTACGGAACCGTAATAGTGCAGCAATGAAAACACGGCAAAAGTTCGATATATAATAAAATGCACTGCATATATATGCATACATTTGTATATGTAAACACAAAACAAAAATGATAAATGTCAAAATATTCACAGGAATTGAAAAAAATAAGGTATGTAAGTAAAATAAAATCTTCGAAAAGCTGGAAAAATTATAATTTAACATGAGAGGATATTAAGGCGGTCCAGGATGAAATGAGAGAGAATGATTACATGAATACTTGACAAATTTTCAGAATATTAAATTATCTATCTCTTTAGAACTATTCTTGGCATATCACCTTCCTTCCTTCATTAGAAAAGATGATGCCTCAAGCACTAATTCTAAAGTATAAGGTTTCCAAATACAATCTGTTTTAAATCGCAACATTTTAAGCATTGCATTCACTAAGGTCAAACCGAATCACTTTGCTTCTTGTTTACAGGTAAAACTAGTTAAACAAGGACTTAAGTGAATTGGTTTTACACCCAAAATGTTTTAATAAAATTGGTTCATTATCGCCACGAAAATTGATCGACTCGTTGTCATCAATTCGGACTTATAATTCTCCAAAATAACAAAAAAAACTATTCCAAGATGTTAAATAAGATTGTATTTGTATTATTTCCTTTAAAGTCACCATGATTTGCATAGCAATTGTTAACAGACTTATATCCGATTATCAAGACTTATGCCAAACCGTGATACTAGTGGAAAAAATTTAAGAATATATTATTATTGTAATGGGTAAAGTAAAGTTATCAGACGCCAGAAAGAAACATCATAACTACTAAAAATTTTTAAGTTTCATAAGGAAATTATATAATGTAAACGATTGATAAAAGTATTTAGGTCACGTTTAAGTGACGATTTCGTTGGGCGCCATATATGTTATACGTCGTTCTAATTTTTTTTCAATTTCTTGCTCATCAAAAGCTGGTATATATATAAAAACACAAATTCAAGTTTGGCATGTTGTAGCTAAAATAATCCCGACTAGCTCGATCAGGTTGGTAAGTTTCTTGACCCGTGTCTTTGACGTATTAACACATATCTGAACTCTCCATGCCAAAAAAACCAAGAGTTCAGTTAAAATATCCGAATGACATTTTTTTTCCAGGACTATTGTTTACTTTACCTTACCACATTTCAAACACTTTACTGCATGTCTAGCTGTTAATGACATACGGGCATGTATTCCCACAACCACCTTTAACAGCATGAATGCCCTCAATTTTAGCTGTCCCATAGCTGTAATCACTCTCGCTCGCTCATTCCTTTAGCCAACCTAAATTGCTCTCAATAATAAAAAAAATCTAGCAGTTCATATCGCTCTTAGTTTATTTGCAATAAAGAAAGAAAAAAATTCATCACAATTAACATGTTTATTTTCTTATCTTAAATTTTTACAAGGGATGTAAACTAGCTAATACTAACTTTAAGGATATTACAATTAAGTGTTGTATATGCATATACTACATAATTAAAGAAAATAGTATAATTATTCAAAATATATAAGTATCTAATTTAACACTGGGGAAAAACATTAATTACACTATAAATTTTAAAATATAATTCATTTATAATTTTAATAACAATTATGCGAATACATACTTATGTTAACAACGTTATTTTCGTGGTCCGTTGTTGTCGTTGTTGACGTTTTCCTTTGTTGCGGCCGTGGTTCTGCTGGTATTGATTGTTGTCTGATCTGCATTCGCTGCTATTGGAGTTCTCGACGTTATTTGTTGTTGTTGCTGCACTTGTTTTGTTAGTTTTCGTTGCAGTTTTCATTAATAATTGTTTAAATTCTGATTAGTGTTGTTGCTCGTTTTGTTTAGTTTTAATTTGTATGGGTTGTATTTAATTGATTCAAAAAAAATTCTTATAATTGGTAGTTATTAATCACAAATAAAACCATTTTGGAAATATCCATTTTTATTTTAAAGTTCTTTTGAGTCTTCTCCAAAAATAATATAAACTAAATTTACACTGAGTTTTAAATTTTTTTATATGCTTTTGTGCTGGATTTATTTTTCACTCAGATGTATAAATATGGAATAGTTCCTTTAATATGTATTTTTTCACAAATTTCCAAAAGGGCTTTTCCATGCTTGCAAACTTTCTCCCAAAAGCGCAGGAAATTTTACACATCTTCAACAATAGTTATCTTAATTAATTCTTTTATACAACAGTTTAATTAAAGCAATTGAAGTATGTAGAATTCTTTCCCTTTCTTTTTTTTTAATTTTTAATTTCATCAAACGATATGAAAAGAGTTAATATTCACACATTTGGGAAAATTATTACACTTATCTTTTCAATATACATATTTTTAATCTGCTTGAAACGCAGAATCAACACTTTGCCTTATTTTATTATTTTATTATAGGTTCTTTTATTCTTTTGTCTAATGGTTAATTTTATTATTATTATTTTTTTCAAAAACCCATGTAAAGGCCTTTTGTTTTGTGTTCACTGTACTTTTGGTTGTTTAATTCTTTTAAGTCACACTTTTTCACTAATGTTCACTTGCTCAAGACTACTTGTTGACTGCCTTTTATCTTTTTTCAACCTGTCAAACTAACCGTTTATCCTGCATTTATCTGGCGTATATTGTCAAGTGTCGTATTGTCATTGGTCAGTTACGTAACGGGATAATAGATCATGCCACTTTTCTGTATAAGAAGAAGCGCGATAACAAAAGGGATTATGAAAATTCCTTTAACCAGTGTCGTATTATCGAATTTGAATTGGAGGGAAAGCGTTGCCACACCAAACAATGGGACGAAAAAAAAAGTTGACTATTTATCGCCAAAAGATGTATAATGCGATTTTTTTTTAACTATTTTTTTTCTTGCTGGAAACTGGAGAAACACCAACAACAAAATACAGTATGAGAGAAAAGAAAAAAAAATTCCATCCGTAACGGCATTGAGGTATTCTAACAAAGTTTGATTATTAAAACTTTTAAGTACGGCTCCATATAATGCTGCACTAACATCTGTACACACCCTTTTACAAAAAGACCACTTAAATTGATATTTAATTTTATTTTCTTTTAAATAAAACTTTAAGCAATCCAGAAAAGAACATATTGCATCGCGTGTGTGTCGCGATAGAATTGCTTCAGCAATTGGAACAATTTTTTTTAGTTTACAGTTTCGTAAAACTAATTTATAGATTAAAATTCTTTTTTCAGCGCGTTCTAGTTGTTTAACACTTTCACCAGAAGCATCTAAATGTAGGATGAATTTAGAGTCTTCAAGAATCTCTTTATTACTTGAGATTGTCTCAAATGTAATTTTTTCCCATGTATAAACAGCAAAGGGTGAAGAAATTAAATGTATATAATTTTTATAAGGTCCTCTTTTCATTAAAATAAGAGAGAAGATTGTTTCTGAGTGATAATAATAATCATAATTTCCCTCAGATTTATATTTTCTTAATGCTTCCAAACTACATATGTCCTGTAAATTGCCTTTTTCAGCAATTTCATCAGCCGCATTCAAAATTTGTTGTTTTCTAAACAAATATGCATTATTATTTTTAAGTTTGCTTTTAAAAACAGAGCGTTTCACGCCTCTTATTTGATCAACATGCATTTCGTCGTTCGCATGTTGAATTTCTTTTGTTCTATAAACAGATACATTTCCATTAGGATTTATCTCAAAGCGAAAAGTGGTACAATCGTTAAACCTGCAGTATGCATATATAAATGTATTTTCTTTAACAGACTTAACGCAATAAAAACATAAGATGCAAACATTATTATGTTTTAAATATTCTTCTCTAACTATGTCTTCGAGAAGTTTCTTTTTAGTAATTTTAATGTCATTAAAATCTTTTAAAATACTTAAATTTATTGAAAAGGAACAGTCGAAAAATTTTCCTTTGAAATATTCTTTTTGGCCTCAAAGACTTAGCCTCTTCCAGCAACACAATTCTATTGCACTTTTCATCGGGATTAGCTTCTTTTCTGTATTTTATAAACTTCGAAACATTTAAGGTATCGTCACTTATTTCAAAAGGATCCAATGTATGATTGCGGTTATCGTTCTCCAATTTTAACTCTTTACTAGAATGCTCTAGAATATTGTAAAATTGTGGTTTGCAATTCTTATTGCTTTCAATAATTTCTTGATTACTACATAACGACATTTTATCAATAACTTTAACTAAGCTATCTTTTATTATTTTTAAATCAGATTTCAATTCTTCAAAGGATTTTATATGTTCGTAAACATCTTTACGAAATTTTTGTGGAGAATCATTTATTACTGTTTGACTGTATGTATTTGTGTTCAATTGAAAATTCTCAGGAGCACATTCATTAAAACTACTTTCTTTCTCAATTGAACTTGACATTGGTGCTTTAACTACGTATGTTTTATTTTCGCTAGCTAAATTATTATTTGTGCTATTCAATAACGCAGATATATAATCGTTTTCAATTGAAAATGAGTTTTCTTTAAAGCAGTTTACATTACAACTTTTGTTTGGAATATTGTCAAATTTCGATATTTCATTTTCAGAATCATAATGTATATTACAAATAATACTGTCGGCATTTTCAGGTGTGCCTGAGCCAGATTTTACTACTTCGCAATTTTTCAGCAAAAATTTTGCCATACTACAGATTCTTCTTCTATTGCGCAAATTAGTTTGTATATTATAACTTTCTCTTCTTTTCAAAGAATTTATAATAATTTTAAATAATTCACAATTTTTGAAGAAATGCACTGCAACTCTTTCAAAAAAGAGCATTTTATCAGTATGGACTTTAAATCAGTTGAATTAAAATTCGACGTACGCTTTACTCCCATTATGCTTTCCTTGCTCTGTATAAAGAAAAAAGAAGTTTTTAAGTTGTAAGATATAAAAACGTTTTTTATATTCTTTATTTTGTATAATATAAACATACAATTGATTAATTTAATATGTTACCATTTTAGTTAATTAATAAAATTAACGTTAAAACAGAACTCACCGTCCAAAAAATGCAAGTCTTCCTTCTTTTTGTATGATCCATAAAAAGTTAATAAAAAAAAAGCGGGTTAGCGAAAAAACAGCACGAAATTAAAAATAAAGTTAAAAAATCGTCTATATTTAAAAAAAAAAAAAAAAAATATATTAAAAAAAAAAAGTTCCAAAAATTGTGATTTGTTAATTTTTTTATTAAATACATATGTTTTTTAGCAAAATCTAAAAAAAAGCACTTTGCCGATTTTTAACACTGCATTAGGCGAACTAAACGAAAAAGTTTCTGGCAACACTGATTAGGAACATTTTTATTTAAATTTTAACATATAACTTTAAACTATTATTTTACATAAACTTACCTTCGCTGGTGTCCTTTATCGGCGTCTTTTTCCTTATACAGTGATGGTCCTACTCTGTAAAACAAGATAAAAATATATTAAAATTTGAAAATATGTTGTGTAGATTAAAAATGGTTTTTATTTGGGTGTTTTTTTTTTAACTTGACATAAAATAATGCCAAGTTGATACATGTACTAAAATCAGAGCCATACTTTGTTTTTTAATTTTTTTTCTGGCAATTATAGTTATCTAAATAAAAAAGTTATTGTCTGGCAGCCTACATAAAGAAAATGAGTTATCACTCTTTTTGCTTCTCAGTATAAAGAAAGAGAAAGAGTCAAAGTTTTAGTTTGTTACATTTAGTTTGTTACTTTTCGCCCGCGATTCATTCTTATTGAAAACGTCAACCAGTGAAGATCTTGTGGTAAAACAAATAAAACAGTGGTGAAGTTTCCATCGCGTATTTTTTTGTACTAATCGCGAATAAGTAAATAATCGTCTAATTAAAGTAGTAAATAAATTGTGTTTATTTATTTTGCAATAAGAGAATGCAATAAAATAAACGTTTATAAATTTAAATAAACGTAGCATCATGTATATTTAAATATATCTCTAAAACTAAATGTGTTTGTAAGAGTAAGACTCGTTTTACGAAAGCTCCGCTCAACTAACATTTTTTGCCATAAATAAACTAGGTTGAAACGTGGAAGTGCATTGTATATTGTTAAATTTCATGTTTTACTTTTAATATTTTCTTATATGGCCTTATACCATAAAACTAAAATTTATCAGAACAGCCGTTTACTTAATTGCTGATGGATAAATGTGGTATAACAACAGACCGACCACAAGTGTGACTAATAAACCCAATCTGGAGCTTTTGGAGTACCTAAGCTTTCGCTCTTATTGAAATTTCTCCTTTCAACTGTATTAAAAAATAATATCTGTGCATACTTTAGGGCTGAAAATAATAATTGAACTTAATATAAACTTTTGGTACAATAATAATCCTATAAATATATCTAAGCCAAGCTGCTAAGAGAACAGTTTCTTAAGCAGACCTCGACAGCTGTGATGGCCAAACAATGCTTAACTCGGACTCACAGACGTATGGCTGAAAATGGTTGGACAAAAAATTAACCAAACAAAATTACTACGACGGCCAACTTGCAAATTTTAAGAATCGTTTGATGGAAAGTGAGAGAAGAATATCATCCGTGGTGAAGTCACTAATATAAGATACTGAAAATTGTATTTTGAGTGAACTTATTATGAAATTTTGCGAGTTTCGTAAAGAACTATCTGACGTTGCAGAGCGCTTAAACAAGCTCGAAATAGTTGCTACGGAAATTATAGCTATAAAAAATTAATTATCGCAGCTCAAAATTCAATCCCTTAAACACGCTAACTCCGGCATAGCATGTGACCTGCGTATAAATGGAGTTCCGTTTATGGAAGGCGAAAAACTCCACAACGTTTTTGAATCGATCTGTAAGTAAATTTATATACAAAAACCGTCGGTGCAAGCCATTTTCGCCTTCAAAATAACCACAAACGTAATGATGCTGATGCGGCCATAATCGTAAAATTAATCACGCCCTATGAGAAAATTTTTTTCTTGAAGTCGTTGAATAGATATATAAAGGAGAAGAAATCAAACCTTAAATTGTCAATCCTCGGCTTTACTCCAATAGTAACGCCTACTAACCTAAATGCATTTCTTTACGTTCATGAAAATTTAACCAATGATAATTTCAAAATACTTCGTAAAGCAGTCCGCTTAAAAAAACAAAATGTTTTACAATCTGCAAATCCGTATCGAGGCTTGGTATGTGTCAAGCGTCTTTCTTCTGATAAGCCCACCTGCATCAAACACATAGACGAACTTGAACACTTTTTTCGCAGCTATAGAAATGACGGTGCTCAGCGCGATCCGGTGGAGCGAAGTGTTAGTTAATGTATTTGTTATATATACTTATACCCTTTTATACGTTCATACTCAAAATTTTTCATTCTTATACATATATATATATATATATCATCATATTATTAGTTTTATTTGTCAAGTCGCTAATATTTCACTGCAAAATTTTTGTCTCCAGAACCATAAAATATATTTCTGTAAATGCGTTCAACGTTGTCTGTTTACATCACAATTTCATCTATAAAATATATGGATGATAATTTATCTAGTTGAATTTCCCAAGACTTAACCTTTAACATGGTCAGAATCCTGGCTAAACAAAGTAAAGGCTAACAAATATGCCAAATAAATGCACAAAGTTTAATGAACAAGATGAATGAATTTAGATTTATTTTCGAGAACTCCTTTGTTGATGTTGTGTGTGTGTTTGAAACATGGATTCCTGCTTCTACCTCAAACAAACTTATTGGTCTTGATGGGTACAAGGTGTTCAGATCAGACAGGACTTCTAGGAACGGAGGCGGCGTTGCTATCTACGTTAAAAACAGCCTGCTTTGTGAAGTAGTTGCCAAAAATGATGAAGAAGATGAAATTTAATTCATTTTGTTGGAAATCTATTCTTCCCATGAGTATAGATTACTTGTTGGTCGTACCTTTAGACCCAGTCGCCACACTGCAACCACTAATTTCATTTCATTGCTCAAAAACTTAACGATGCCTTATAGTAACATAAATATTACCGGTGATTTCAACTCCAATCTACTCAAAGAGCAAAGTGTTGATATGGGAACAATTGGTCTCACACCAATCAATTTAACCTCAACTACTCATTTTACAGCTACCAGCCGCACGCGTCTTGATAACTTTTTCTTGTGTGATCCCTCAAAAGTTTTGCTATACGACCAAATACCGGCCCCGTGTTTCTCTAGACATTAATAAATATTTATGTTCTACAACTTGTCAGCGCACCATCCCAACAATACAACTATGTAGATGAAAAAGAATACAACAGAATAGAAAAACAAGAGAAGCTTTTGAGCATTCATCAACTGGCAATAGACAAGTGCGGTCGTGTTTTTCTTGAATCGTTTAACTTTAATGTTCAGTATTTGTAACATTAATAAAATCACTTATTTTAAATAATAATTTTGTTTAATTTCGAGAGAAAAGAATAGGGTGTGACAACATCAGAAGTGGAATTACCCCGTGCTCGTACGTTATTGCAACAAGATGCATGGTTTTAATACCATGAAAATTAATACACTTCGTAAAAAGTGTAAAATGTTTGGCTTGCCGACGAATGGAAGCCGAAAAGAATTAATAGAACGTTTAGAAAAAAATTTAGAAAAGACATCATTTGTCAGCTGCAATTTTAACTCCCCACAAATTGCATCGCCTACGTCATCAACACACCCTATTTTTTCTACGGATGAATCAAACGTGTCGCAAATTCCGCACGCAATGTCTTTGCCATTATCAACATCAGTAAACTCAGTAATTTATACAACACGCCCAATATGTTCATCATATACAAAAGATTCCAACGGTCAGCAAATTGCCTACAAACCATCTACGCAACAATACAATGGCGCATTTGTTACAAATGATCAGCAAAATATTGAAAGCAAAATGACGTCATCAACTACAAATATATACGCACCACAAACACACGTCTCGTCAGTAGGTACAACAAACAGTCGTTATTTTAAAATGCAGCCACTAGTTGAAGGCTCAACAAACGTAAACTTCTTTCCCGTAGAAAATTTTTATACACCGAATATGTATCAGCGACATGTTGCTGTTTCGATTCCTCAACCACAAGTTGAGATTTTGCCAAACATTTATTCATTACCTGTACGCAATGTGGCCGCACAAAAGGTTTCTCAGCAACACGTTGCTGCGTCGTATAATAGTTATAATTTTCAGCCTCATGTAGATAATAAAAAGTTTACCGCTGAAATGGAAAATAAGAGTTTCGCAACAAACAACAACACCTAAAACAACAAAAATCAAAATCGTTTCAATTATGCTGGCATGCACGAA
Organism: Cistogaster globosa; assembly: GCA_937654795.1. NCBI lineage: Eukaryota > Metazoa > Arthropoda > Insecta > Diptera > Tachinidae > Cistogaster > Cistogaster globosa. Next base: position 5,367,037 of record OW569408.1, on the reverse strand, counting down.
CAGAATGTTCAAAATGTGTTATACCAGGCACAAACAAGTGAAGGCTTTGATTTTGGTAGGAGCAAGAATGAACAGAATATTTACGAGAGCTGTCGAAACATGAATGAAAGATTTGTTGCTGAAAAGAATCAATTGTGTGGAAATGTTTACCAATCTAATGTTGAACAAATCAGTGTGCCAGTCGGTGCTAGGTATAAAGTGAATGAAAATGTCAACATACATCAGAAAAATATGTATAATACACCTGGTGTTACGCCTCGAAATCAGGTAACATTCTCAAACTCTGTGGATTCAATGGAACACTTCGATAACAACGAATTTTTGATTCAAATTATAATGTTAACAACACTTTTGGTAGTGTACGTGAGCTCATTTTGTTATTGCCAGAGTTTAATCCTACGTCAGTAACATCACTCAGCCCAAAACAATTTATAAATCGTATCGAAATATTACGAAATGCATATTGTTGGAATGATGAATTGTTAATTTTTGCAGTGCAGCAGAAATTACAAGGTGCCGCTAAGCACTGGGTCGATTCTTTAGAAACAGTATTTAGATCGTGGCCAGAGTTTGTACAAAAATTTAAGAATGATTTTCCAAGTGTAGAAAACGAAGCAGACATACACGTTAAAATGTCACGTACCAAACGTAATGGAGACGAGTCACCTCAAGATTATTATTACCGGATGTTAGCTCAAGGTAAGAGAGGGGGACTGTCTGAATCCGCTGTAGCAGGACACATCATCAACGGAATTAACGACCCGAATCTTAAAATGAAAATCTCAAATAATTACTGTGACTGTAGCGATCTTCTGCGGGATAATGTGACATTTTGTGTGTACAATGAGGTAAAGCAACCAGCAAAAGAGATGAAAATAAAATCCTTTATACCAACACTAAGTTATGAAAGACATTCAACCGAAAAACGAAACGAAAATGCGATTAAATGTTTTAATTGCCATAAAATAGGACATTTTTCGAAAAATTGTTCTGAACCGCAACGCAAGCAAAGGTGTGCAAATTGTAATCGCACCAATAACCAAATAGAAAATTGTCCTGAAAAACGTAAACATGAAGAACGTCGTTCTATAGTAAATGTTGTTAACACAGAAAAAACAAAGTTGCAGGAAATCGTTAAGCAGATAATTGTAGGCGGTATTACAACAATTGCTTTTGTCGACCCTGGAAGCAAGTATACACTAATTCGCGAAAGTGTTGCAAAACGTTTTGGAAAACTTGAAGAGTGCTCGATATTTTTAGGAGGTTTTGCTCACGGTAAATATAAAAGCACAGGCAAATTGCGAATTAATATTATTATTGATAATATATCTCACGACGTTGACGCACTAACTGTAACGGATGACCTCATATGTGGAAACATGTTGTTTGGTAGAGATGTTCTATGCAGGCCGGGAAATCGTTTAGTAATAGAAGGCAGTTCCTGCCGCCTGGAGAAAGTCATGACCATATTTACGGATAATGAATTAAATAAAGACGACAAAAACAAACTTCATAAAGTTTTAAATAAATATCAAAGAACTTTTGCCGATAATTCACATGATTTGGGCGAGTGCAGTGTTTTCAAGATGGATATAAAACTTACCTCCGATATTCCGGTAAACGTTAAACCATATCGGATACCATTTTCAAAACGGCCTCTTGTGGATAAATTGGTAAAAGAGCTATTGGATGCCGACATAATACGTCCATCGAATTCACCGTATGCTTCAGGTATTGTTTTAGCAGAGAAGAAAAATAACGAACACCGTTTATGTGTGGACTTTCGAGCCCTTAACCGTATTACCGTAAAAATACCCTTTCCGATGCCCAATTTAGAAGAGCAATTCGCACAACTGGCTGGAAACAAATACTTTACGTCATTGGATCTAAGAATGGGCTACCACCAAATTAAAATGGAAGAGTCTTCGAAACAATATACAGCATTTGTAACTACGCAAGGCCACTATGAGTACAATCGAATGCCTTTTGGTTTGGTAAATGCTCCGGCTGTATTTCAACGGGTTATGAACTTTTTGATCGCTAAAATGAATCCAGGTGAAGTGCTTGCGTATTTGGAAGACGTTGTTATTCCAAGTAAAAGTGTCGAGGAAGGCTTAAAACGTTTAGATATTTTTTTAAATATACTTAACGAAGCAGGTTTAACTCTAAGATTCGACAAGTGTAGATTCCGAACCGAAGTTCGTCGTTTCCTTGGTCTTACCGGATTTTTTAGAAAATTCGTAGAGAACTATTCAATAATTTCGAAACCTTTAACTAGCTTATTACGAAAAGCCAGCAGAAATCATTTGAAAAACTAATCGAGATACTTTGTAGCCGTCCAGTTTTATGCCTTTATGATTTTAATGCTCAACATGAAGTCCATACCGATGCTAGCTCAGTGGGTATAGCTGGAGTTCTGCTCCAGTCGTCTGACGGTAAATCATGGAGACCGGTTTGCTATTACAGTCGTCATTGCACCGCTACAGAATCAAATTATCACAGCTACGAGCTGGAAACATTAGCTATTGTTGAATCGCTTGAGAGATTTCGCATTTATGTATTAGGTAAACCATTCCGATTGGTAACCGCTTGCTCGGCGATTGCAACGACAAAACAAAATAAGGAAATGATACCTAAAATGGAAGCCGAAAAGAATTAATAGAACGTTTAGAAAAAAAATTTAGAAAAGACATCATTTGTCAGCTGCAATTTTTACTCCCCACAAATTGCATCGCCTACGTCATCAACACACCCTATTTTTTCTACGGATGAATCAAACGTGTAGCAAATTCCGCACGCAATGTCTTTGCCATTATCAACATCAGTAAACTCAGTAATTTATACACCACGCCCAATATGTTCATCATATATAAAAGATTCCAAGGGTCAGCAAATTGCCTACAAACCATCTATGCAACAATACAATGGCGCATTTGTTACAAATGATCAGCAAAATATTGAAAGCAAAATGACGTCATCAACTACAAATATATACGCACCACAAACACACGTCTCGTCAGTAGGTACAACAAACAGTCGTTATTTTAAAATGCAGCCACTAGTTGAAGGCTCAACAAACGTAAACTTCTTTCCCGTAGAAAATTTTTATACACCGAATATGTATCAGCGACATGCTGCTGTTTCGATTCCTCAACCACAAGTTGAGATTTTGCCAAACATTTATTCATTACCTGTACGCAATGTGGCCACACAAAAGGTTTCTCAGCAACACGTTGCTACGTCGTATAATAGTTATAATTTTCAGCCTCATGTAGATAATAAAAAGTTTACCGCTGAAATGGAAAATAAGAGTTTCGCAACAAACAACAACACCTACAACAACAAAAATCAAAATCGTTTCAATTATGCTGGCATGCACGAACAGAATGTTCAAAATGTGTTATACCAGGCACAAACAAGTGAAGGCTTTGATTTTGGTAGGAGCAAGAATGAACAGAATATTTACGAGAGCTGTCGAAACATGAATGAAAGATTTGTTGCTGAAAAGAATCAATTGTGTGGAAATGTTTACCAATCTAATGTTGAACAAATCAGTGTGCCAGTCGGTGCTAGGTATAAAGTGAATGAAAATGTCAACATACATCAGAAAAATATGTATAATACACCTGGTGTTACGCCTCGAAATCAGGTAACATTCTCAAACTCTGTGGATTCAATGGAACACTTCGATAACAACGAAATAATGCAACAACGAATTTTTGATTCAAATTATAATGTTAACAACACTTTTGGTAGTGTACGTGAGCTCATTTCGTTATTGCCAGAGTTTAATCCTACGTCAGTAACATCACTCAGCCCAAAACAATTTATAAATCGTATCGAAATATTACGAAATGCATATTGTTGGAATGATGAATTGTTAATTTTTGCAGTGCAGCAGAAATTACAAGGTGCCGCTAAGCACTGGGTCGATTCTTTAGAAACAGTATTTAGATCGTGGCCAGAGTTTGTACAAAAATTTAAGAATGATTTTCCAAGTGTAGAAAACGAAGCAGACATACACGTTAAAATGTCACGTACCAAACGTAATGGAGACGAGTCACCTCAAGATTATTATTACCGGATGTTAGCTCAAGGTAAGAGAGGGGGACTGTCTGAATCCGCTTTAGCAGGACACATCATCAACGGAATTAACGACCCGAATCTTAAAATGAAAATCTCAAATAATTACTGTGACTGTAGCGATCTTCTGCGGGATAATGTGACATTTTGTGTGCACAATGAGGTAAAGCAACCAGCAAACGAGATGAAAATAAAATCCTTTATACCAACACTAAGTTATGAAAGACATTCAACCGAAAAACGAAACGAAAATGCGATTAAATGTTTTAATTGCCATAAAATAGGACATTTTTCGAAAAATTGTCCTGAACCGCAACGCAAGCAAAGGTGTGCAAATTGTAATCGCACTAATCACCAAATAGAAAATTGTCCTGAAAAACGTAAACATGAAGAACGTCGTTCTATAGTAAATGTTGTTAACACAGAAAAAACAAAGTTGCAGGAAATCGTTAAGCAGATAATTGTAGGCGGTATTACAACAAATGCTTTTGTCGACCCTGGAAGCAAGTGTACACTAATTCGCGACAGTTTTGCAAAACGTTTTGGAAAACTTGAAGAGTGCTCGATATTTTTAGGAGGTTTTGCTCACGGTAAATATAAAAGCACAGGCAAATTGCGAATTAATATTATTATTGATAATATATCTCACGACGTTGACGCACTAACTGTAACGGATGACCTCATATGTGGAAACATGTTGTTTGGTAGAGATGTTCTATGCAGGCCGGGAAATCGTTTAGTAATAGAAGGCAGTTCCTGCCGCCTGGAGAAAGTCATGACCATATTTACGGATAATGAATTAAATAAAGACGACAAAAACAAACTTCATAAAGTTTTAAATAAATATCAAAGAACTTTTGCCGATAATTCACATGATTTGGGCGAGTGCAGTGTTTTCAAGATGGATATAAAACTTACCTCCGATATTCCGGTAAACGTTAAACCATATCGGATACCATTTTCAAAACGGCCTGTTGTGGATAAATTGGTAAAAGAGCTATTGGATGCCGACATAATACGTCCATCGAATTCACCGTATGCTTCAGGTATTGTTTTAGCAGAGAAGAAAAATAACGAACACCGTTTATGTGTGGACTTTCGAGCCCTTAACCGTATTACCGTAAAAATACCCTATCCGATGCCCAATTTAGAAGAGCAATTCGCACAACTGGCTGGAAACAAATACTTTACGTCATTGGATCTAAGAATGGGCTACCACCAAATTAAAATGGAAGAGTCTTCGAAACAATATACAGCATTTGTAACTACGCAAGGCCACTATGAGTACAATCGAATGCCTTTTGGTTTGGTAAATGCTCCGGCTGTATTTCAACGGGTTATGAACTTTTTGATCGCTAAAATGAATCCAGGTGAAGTGCTTGCGTATTTGGAAGACGTTGTTATTCCAAGTAAAAGTGTCGAGGAAGGCTTAAAACGTTTAGATATTTTTTTTAATATACTTAACGAAGCAGGTTTAACTCTAAGATTCGACAAGTGTAGATTCCGAACCGAAGTTCGTCGTTTCCTTGGTCTTACCGGATTTTTTAGAAAATTCGTAGAGAACTATTCAATAATTTCGAAACCTTTAACTAGCTTATTACGAAAAGCCAGCAGAAATCATTTGAAAAACTAATCGAGATACTTTGTAGCCGTCCAGTTTTATGCCTTTATGATTTTAATGCTCAACATGAAGTCCATACCGATGCTAGCTCAGTGGGTATAGCTGGAGTTCTGCTCCAGTCGTCTGACGGTAAATCATGGAGACCGGTTTGCTATTACAGTCGTCATTGCACCGCTACAGAATCAAATTATCACAGCTACGAGCTGGAAACATTAGCTGTTGTTGAATCGCTTGAGAGATTTCGCATTTATGTATTAGGTAAACCATTCCGATTGGTAACCGCTTGCTCGGCGATTGCAACGACAAAACAAAATAAGGAAATGATACCTAAAATGGAAGCCGAAAAGAATTAATAGAACGTTTAGAAAAAAATTTAGAAAAGACATCATTTGTCAGCTGCAATTTTTACTCCCCACAAATTGCATCGCCTACGTCATCAACACACCCTATTTTTTCTACGGATGAATCAAACGTGTAGCAAATTCCGCACGCAATGTCTTTGCCATTATCAACATCAGTAAACTCAGTAATTTATACACCACGCCCAATATGTTCATCATATATAAAAGATTCCAAGGGTCAGCAAATTGCCTACAAACCATCTATGCAACAATACAATGGCGCATTTGTTCCAAATGATCAGCAAAATATTGAAAGCAAAATGACGTCATCAACTACAAATATATACGCACCACAAACACACGTCTCGTCAGTAGGTACAACAAACAGTCGTTATTTTAAAATGCAGCCACTAGTTGAAGGCTCAACAAACGTAAACTTCTTTCCCGTAGAAAATTTTTATACACCGAATATGTATCAGCGACATGCTGCTGTTTCGATTCCTCAACCACAAGTTGAGATTTTGCCAAACATTTATTCATTACCTGTACGCAATGTGGCCACACAAAAGGTTTCTCAGCAACACGTTGCTACGTCGTATAATAGTTATAATTTTCAGCCTCATGTAGATAATAAAAAGTTTACCGCTGAAATGGAAAATAAGAGTTTCGCAACAAACAACAACACCTAAAACAACAAAAATCAAAATCGTTTCAATTATGCTGGCATGCACGAACAGAATGTTCAAAATGTGTTATATCAGGCACAAACAAGTGAAGGCTTTGATTTTGGTAGGAGCAAGAATGAACAGAATATTTACGAGAGCTGTCGAAACATGAATGAAAGATTTGTTGCTGAAAAGAATCAATTGTGTGGAAATGTTTACCAATCTAATGTTGAACAAATCAGTGTGCCAGTCGGTGCTAGGTATAAAGTGAATGAAAATGTCAACATACATCAGAAAAATATGTATAATACACCTGGTGTTACGCCTCGAAATCAGGTAACATTCTCAAACTCTGTGGATTCAATGGAACACTTCGATAACAACGAAATAATGCAACAACGAATTTTTGATTCAAATTATAATGTTAACAACACTTTTGGTAGTGTACGTGAGCTCATTTCGTTATTGCCAGAGTTTAATCCTACGTCAGTAACATCACTCAGCCCAAAACAATTTATAAATCGTATCGAAATATTACGAAATGCATATTGTTGGAATGATGAATTGTTAATTATTGCAGTGCAGCAGAAATTACAAGGTGCCGCTAAGCACTGGGTCGATTCTTTAGAAACAGTATTTAGATCGTGGCCAGAGTTTGTACAAAAATTTAAGAATGATTTTCCAAGTGTAGAAAACGAAGCAGACATACACGTTAAAATGTCACGTACCAAACGTAATGGAGACGAGTCACCTCAAGATTATTATTACCGGATGTTAGCTCAAGGTAAGAGAGGGGGACTGTCTGAATCCGCTGTAGCAGGACACATCATCAACGGAATTAACGACCCGAATCTTAAAATGAAAATCTCAAATAATTACTGTGACTGTAGTGATCTTCTGCGGGATAATGTGACATTTTGTGTGCACAATGAGGTAAAGCAACCAGCAAAAGAGATGAAAATAAAATCCTTTATACCAACACTAAGTTATGAAAGACATTCAACCGAAAAACGAAACGAAAATGCGATTAAATGTTTTAATTGCCATAAAATAGGACATTTTTCGAAAAATTGTCCTGAACCGCAACGCAAGCAAAGGTGTGCAAATTGTAATCGCACTAATCACCAAATAGAAAATTGTCCTGAAAAACGTAAACATGAAGAACGTCGTTCTATAGTAAATGTTGTTAACACAGAAAAAACAAAGTTGCAGGAAATCGTTAAGCAGATAATTGTAGGCGGTATTACAACAAATGCTTTTGTCGACCCTGGAAGCAAGTGTACACTAATTCGCGACAGTTTTGCAAAACGTTTTGGAAAACTTGAAGAGTGCTCGATATTTTTAGGAGGTTTTGCTCACGGTAAATATAAAAGCACAGGCAAATTGCGAATTAATATTATTATTGATAATATATCTCACGACGTTGACGCACTAACTGTAACGGATGACCTCATATGTGGAAACATGTTGTTTGGTAGAGATGTTCTATGCAGGCCGGGAAATCGTTTAGTAATAGAAGGCAGTTCCTGCCGCCTGGAGAAAGTCATGACCATATTTACGGATAATGAATTAAATAAAGACGACAAAAACAAACTTCATGAAGTTTTAAATAAATATCAAAGAACTTTTGCCGATAATTCACATGATTTGGGCGAGTGCAGTGTTTTCAAGATGGATATAAAACTTACCTCCGATATTCCGGTAAACGTTAAACCATATCGGATACCATTTTCAAAACGGCCTGTTGTGGATAAATTGGTAAAAGAGCTATTGGATGCCGACATAATACGTCCATCGAATTTACCGTATGCTTCAAGTATTGTTTTAGCAGAGAAGAAAAATAACGAACACCGTTTATGTGTGGACTTTCGAGCCCTTAACCGTATTACCGTAAAAATACCCTATCCGATGCCCAATTTAGAAGAGCAATTCGCACAACTGGGTGGAAACAAATACTTTACGTCATTGGATCTAAGAATGGGCTACCACCAAATTAAAATGGAAGAGTCTTCGAAACAATATACAGCATTTGTAACTACGCAAGGCCACTATGAGTACAATCGAATGCCTTTTGGTTTGGTAAATGCTCCGGCTGTATTTCAACGGGTTATGAACTTTTTGATCGCTAAAATGAATCCAGGTGAAGTGCTTGTGTATTTGGAAGACGTTGTTATTCCAAGTAAAAGTGTCGAGGAAGGCTTAAAACGTTTAGATATTTTTTTTAATATACTTAACGAAGCAGGTTTAACTCTAAGATTCGACAAGTGTAGATTCCGAACCGAAGTTCGTCGTTTCCTTGGTCTTACCGGATTTTTTAGAAAATTCGTAGAGAACTATTCAATAATTTCGAAACCTTTAACTAGCTTATTACGAAAAGCCAGCAGAAATCATTTGAAAAACTAATCGAGATACTTTGTAGCCGTCCAGTTTTATGCCTTTATGATTTTAATGCTCAACATGAAGTCCATACCGATGCTAGCTCAGTGGGTATAGCTGGAGTTCTGCTCCAGTCGTCTGACGGTAAAACATGGAGACCGGTTTGCTATTACAGTCGTCATTGCACCGCTACAGAATCAAATTATCACAGCTACGAGCTGGAAACATTAGCTGTTGTTGAATCGCTTGAGAGATTTCGCATTTATGTATTAGGTAAACCATTCCGATTGGTAACCGCTTGCTCGGCGATTGCAACGACAAAACAAAATAAGGAAATGATACCTAAAATGGAAGCCGAAAAGAATTAATAGAACGTTTAGAAAAAAATTTAGAAAAGACATCATTTGTCAGCTGCAATTTTTACTCCCCACAAATTGCATCGCCTACGTCATCAACACACCCTATTTTTTCTACGGATGAATCAAACGTGTAGCAAATTCCGCACGCAATGTCTTTGCCATTATCAACATCAGTAAACTCAGTAATTTATACACCACGCCCAATATGTTCATCATATATAAAAGATTCCAAGGGTCAGCAAATTGCCTACAAACCATCTATGCAACAATACAATGGCGCATTTGTTCCAAATGATCAGCAAAATATTGAAAGCAAAATGACGTCATCAACTACAAATATATACGCACCACAAACACACGTCTCGTCAGTAGGTACAACAAACAGTCGTTATTTTAAAATGCAGCCACTAGTTGAAGGCTCAACAAACGTAAACTTCTTTCCCGTAGAAAATTTTTATACACCGAATATGTATCAGCGACATGCTGCTGTTTCGATTCCTCAACCACAAGTTGAGATTTTGCCAAACATTTATTCATTACCTGTACGCAATGTGGCCACACAAAAGGTTTCTCAGCAACACGTTGCTACGTCGTATAATAGTTATCATTTTCAGCCTCATGTAGATAATAAAAAGTTTACCGCTGAAATGGAAAATAAGAGTTTCGCAACAAACAACAACACCTAAAACAACAAAAATCAAAATCGTTTCAATTATGCTGGCATGCACGAACAGAATGTTCAAAATGTGTTATACCAGGCACAAACAAGTGAAGGCTTTGATTTTGGTAGGAGCAAGAATGAACAGAATATTTACGAGAGCTGTCGAAACATGAATGAAAGATTTGTTGCTGAAAAGAATCAATTGTGTGGAAATGTTTACAAATCTAATGTTGAACAAATCAGTGTGCCAGTCGGTGCTAGGTATAAAGTGAATGAAAATGTCAACATACATCAGAAAAATATGTATAATACACCTGGTGTTACGCCTCGAAATCAGGTAACATTCTCAAACTCTGTGGATTCAATGGAACACTTCGATAACAACGAAATAATGCAACAACGAATTTTTGATTCAAATTATAATGTTAACAACACTTTTGGTAGTGTACGTGAGCTCATTTCGTTATTGCCAGAGTTTAATCCTACGTCAGTAACATCACTCAGCCCAAAACAATTTATAAATCGTATCGAAATATTACGAAATGCATATTGTTGGAATGATGAATTGTTAATTTTTGCAGTGCAGCAGAAATTACAAGGTGCCGCTAAGCACTGGGTCGATTCTTTAGAAACAGTATTTAGATCGTGGCCAGAGTTTGTACAAAAATTTAAGAATGATTTTCCAAGTGTATAAAACGAAGCAGACATACACGTTAAAATGTCACGTACCAAACGTAATGGAGACGAGTCACCTCAAGATTATTATTACCGGATGTTAGCTCAAGGTAAGAGAGGGGGACTGTCTGAATCCGCTGTAGCAGGACACATCATCAACGGCATTAACGACCCGAATCTTAAAATGAAAATCTCAAATAATTACTGTGACTGTAGCGATCTTCTGCGGGATAATGTGACATTTTGTGTGCACAATGAGGTAAAGCAACCAGCAAAAGAGATGAAAATAAAATCCTTTATACCAACACTAAGTTATGAAAGACATTCAACCGAAAAACGAAACGAAAATGCGATTAAATGTTTTAATTGCCATAAAATAGGACATTTTTCGAAAAATTGTCCTGAACCGCAACGCAAGCAAAGGTGTGCAAATTGTAATCGCACTAATCACCAAATAGAAAATTGTCCTGAAAAACGTAAACATGAAGAACGTCGTTCTATAGTAAATGTTGTTAACACAGAAAAAACAAAGTTGCAGAAAATCGTTAAGCAGATAATTGTACGCGGTATTACAACAAATGCTTTTGTCGACCCTGGAAGCAAGTGTACACTAATTCGCGACAGTTTTGCAAAACGTTTTGGAAAACTTGAAGAGTGCTCGATATTTTTAGGAGGTTTTGCTCACGGTAAATATAAAAGCACAGGCAAATTGCGAATTAATATTATTATTGATAATATATCTCACGACGTTGACGCACTAACTGTAACGGATGACCTCATATGTGGAAACATGTTGTTTGGTAGAGATGTTCTATGCAGGCCGGGAAATCGTTTAGTAATAGAAGGCAGTTCCTGCCGCCTGGAGAAAGTCATGACCATATTTACGGATAATGAATTAAATAAAGACGACAAAAACAAACTTCATAAAGTTTTAAATAAATATCAAAGAACTTTTGCCGATAATTCACATGATTTGGGCGAGTGCAGTGTTTTCAAGATGGATATAAAACTTACCTCCGATATTCCGGTAAACGTTAAACCATATCGGATACCATTTTCAAAACGGCCTGTTGTGGATAAATTGGTAAAAGAGCTATTGGATGCCAACATAATACGTCCATCGAATTCACCGTATGCTTCAGGTATTGTTTTAGCAGAGAAGAAAAATAACGAACACCGTTTATGTGTGGACTTTCGAGCCCTTAACCGTATTACCGTAAAAATACCCTATCCGATGCCCAATTTAGAAGAGCAATTCGCACAACTGGCTGGAAACAAATACTTTACGTCATTGGATCTAAGAATGGGCTACCACCAAATTAAAATGGAAGAGTCTTCGAAACAATATACAGCATTTGTAACTACGCAAGGCCACTATGAGTACAATCGAATGCCTTTTGGTTTGGTAAATGCTCCGGCTGTATTTCAACGGGTTATGAACTTTTTGATCGCTAAAATGAATCCAGGTGAAGTGCTTGCGTATTTGGAAGACGTTGTTATTCCAAGTAAAAGTGTCGAGGAAGGCTTAAAACGTTTAGATATTTTTTTAAATATACTTAACGAAGCAGGTTTAACTCTAAGATTCGACAAGTGTAGATTCCGAACCGAAGTTCGTCGTTTCCTTGGTCTTACCGGATTTTTTAGAAAATTCGTAGAGAACTATTCAATAATTTCGAAACCTTTAACTAGCTTATTACGAAAAGCCAGCAGAAATCATTTGAAAAACTAATCGAGATACTTTGTAGCCGTCCAGTTTTATGCCTTTATGATTTTAATGCTCAACATGAAGTCCATACCGATGCTAGCTCAGTGGGTATAGCTGGAGTTCTGCTCCAGTCGTCTGACGGTAAATCATGGAGACCGGTTTGCTATTACAGTCGTCATTGCACCGCTACAGAATCAAATTATCACAGCTACGAGCTGGAAACATTAGCTGTTGTTGAATCGCTTGAGAGATTTCGCATTTATGTATTAGGTAAACCATTCCGATTGGTAACCGCTTGCTCGGCGATTGCAACGACAAAACAAAATAAGGAAATGATACCTAAAATGGAAGCCGAAAAGAATTAATAGAACGTTTAGAAAAAAATTTAGAAAAGACATCATTTGTCAGCTGCAATTTTTACTCCCCACAAATTGCATCGCCTACGTCATCAACACACCCTATTTTTTCTACGGATGAATCAAACGTGTAGCAAATTCCGCACGCAATGTCTTTGCCATTATCAACATCAGTAAACTCAGTAATTTATACACCACGCCCAATATGTTCATCATATATAAAAGATTCCAAGGGTCAGCAAATTGCCTACAAACCATCTATGCAACAATACAATGGCGCATTTGTTACAAATGATCAGCAAAATATTGAAAGCAAAATGACGTCATCAACTACAAATATATACGCACCACAAACACACGTCTCGTCAGTAGGTACAACAAACAGTCGTTATTTTAAAATGCAGCCACTAGTTGAAGGCTCAACAAACGTAAACTTCTTTCCCGTAGAAAATTTTTATACACCGAATATGTATCAGCGACATGCTGCTGTTTCGATTCCTCAACCACAAGTTGAGATTTTGCCAAACATTTATTCATTACCTGTACGCAATGTGGCCACACAAAAGGTTTCTCAGCAACACGTTGCTACGTCGTATAATAGTTATAATTTTCAGCCTCATGTAGATAATAAAAAGTTTACCGCTGAAATGGAAAATAAGAGTTTCGCAACAAACAACAACACCTAAAACAACAAAAATCAAAATCGTTTCAATTATGCTGGCATGCACGAACAGAATGTTCAAAATGTGTTATACCAGGCACAAACAAGTGAAGGCTTTGATTTTGGTAGGAGCAAGAATGAACAGAATATTTACGAGAGCTGTCGAAACATGAATGAAAGATTTGTTGCTGAAAAGAATCAATTGTGTGGAAATGTTTACCAATCTAATGTTGAACAAATCAGTGTGCCAGTCGGTGCTAGGTATAAAGTGAATGAAAATGTCAACATACATCAGAAAAATATGTATAATACACCTGGTGTTACGCCTCGAAATCAGGTAACATTCTCAAACTCTGTGGATTCAATGGAACACTTCGATAACAACGAATTTTTGATTCAAATTATAATGTTAACAACACTTTTGGTAGTGTACGTGAGCTCATTTCGTTATTGCCAGAGTTTAATCCTACGTCAGTAACATCACTCAGCCCAAAACAATTTATAAATCGTATCGAAATATTACGAAATGCATATTGTTGGAATGATGAATTGTTAATTTTTGCAGTGCAGCAGAAATTACAAGGTGCCGCTAAGCACTGGGTCGATTCTTTAGAAACAGTATTTAGATCGTGGCCAGAGTTTGTACAAAAATTTAAGAATGATTTTCCAAGTGTAGAAAACGAAGCAGACATACACGTTAAAATGTCACGTACCAAACGTAATGGAGACGAGTCACCTCAAGATTATTATTACCGGATGTTAGCTCAAGGTAAGAGAGGGGGACTGTCTGAATCCGCTGTAGCAGGACACATCATCAACGGCATTAACGACCCGAATCTTAAAATGAAAATCTCAAATAATTACTGTGACTGTAGCGATCTTCTGCGGGATAATGTGACATTTTGTGTGCACAATGAGGTAAAGCAACCAGCAAAAGAGATGAAAATAAAATCCTTTATACCAACACTAAGTTATGAAAGACATTCAACCGAAAAACGAAACGAAAATGCGATTAAATGTTTTAATTGCCATAAAATAGGACATTTTTCGAAAAATTGTCCTGAACCGCAACGCAAGCAAAGGTGTGCAAATTGTAATCGCACTAATCACCAAATAGAAAATTGTCCTGAAAAACGTAAACATGAAGAACGTCGTTCTATAGTAAATGTTGTTAACACAGAAAAAACAAAGTTGCAGGAAATCGTTAAGCAGATAATTGTAGGCGGTATTACAACAAATGCTTTTGTCGACCCTGGAAGCAAGTGTACACTAATTCGCGACAGTTTTGCAAAACGTTTTGGAAAATTTGAAGAGTGCTCGATATTTTTAGGAGGTTTTGCTCACGGTAAATATAAAAGCACAGGCAAATTGCGAATTAATATTATTATTGATAATATATCTCACGACGTTGACGCACTAACTGTAACGGATGACCTCATATGTGGAAACATGTTGTTTGGTAGAGATGTTCTATGCAGGCCGGGAAATCGTTTAGTAATAGAAGGCAGTTCCTGCCGCCTGGAGAAAGTCATGACCATATTTACGGATAATGAATTAAATAAAGACGACAAAAACAAACTTCATAAAGTTTTAAATAAATATCAAAGAACTTTTGCCGATAATTCACATGATTTGGGCGAGTGCAGTGTTTTCAAGATGGATATAAAACTTACCTCCGATATTCCGGTAAACGTTAAACCATATCGGATACCATTTTCAAAACGGCCTGTTGTGGATAAATTGGTAAAAGAGCTATTGGATGCCGACATAATACGTCCATCGAATTCACCGTATGCTTCAGGTATTGTTTTAGCAGAGAAGAAAAATAACGAACACCGTTTATGTGTGGACTTTCGAGCCCTTAACCGTATTACCGTAAAAATACTCTATCCGATGCCCAATTTAGAAGAGCAATTCGCACAACTGGCTGGAAACAAATACTTTACGTCATTGGATCTAAGAATGGACTACCACCAAATTAAAATGGAAGAGTCTTCGAAACAATATACAGCATTTGTAACTACGCAAGGCCACTATGAGTACAATCGAATGCCTTTTGGTTTGGTAAATGCTCCGGCTGTATTTCAACGGGTTATGAACTTTTTGATCGCTAAAATGAATCCAGGTGAAGTGCTTGCGTATTTGGAAGACGTTGTTATTCCAAGTAAAAGTGTCGAGGAAGGCTTAAAACGTTTAGATATTTTTTTTAATATACTTAACGAAGCAGGTTTAACTCTAAGATTCGACAAGTGTAGATTCCGAACCGAAGTTCGTCGTTTCCTTGGTCTTACCGGATTTTTTAGAAAATTCGTAGAGAACTATTCAATAATTTCGAAACCTTTAACTAGCTTATTACGAAAAGCCAGCAGAAATCATTTGAAAAACTAATCGAGATACTTTGTAGCCGTCCAGTTTTATGCCTTTATGATTTTAATGCTCAACATGAAGTCCATACCGATGCTAGCTCAGTGGGTATAGCTGGAGTTCTGCTCCAGTCGTCTGACGGTAAATCATGGAGACCGGTTTGCTATTACAGTCGTCATTGCACCGCTACAGAATCAAATTATCACAGCTACGAGCTGGAAACATTAGCTGTTGTTGAATCGCTTGAGAGATTTCGCATTTATGTATTAGGTAAACCATTCCGATTGGTAACCGCTTGCTCGGCGATTGCAACGACAAAACAAAATAAGGAAATGATACCTAAAATAGCACGTTGGTGAATAGAAATTTTCGATTATGACTTTGAAGTAATTCATCGCCAGGTGGTGTGCCACGTGGATGCACTAAGTCGTGCCCCAGACCCCAACGCAAGTGAAATTAAAAACAAGGATCATATAATGAGCTTAAATACCTCTGATGAAGACTGGTTACTGACGATGCAACTTCAAGACCCCGATTTGTTAAATATTATTGCTGTACTCAAAAACCAAAGAGAATCGGAGCAAATTGAACAAATAAAGCAAGAATATTGCCTGGTAAACCAACGAGTTTATCGCCAGGATGGTAATCAAATCAAGTTTGTCGTTCCTAAGTCGGTTCGTTGGAGGGTCGTTCGATCATGTCATGATGAAATGGGTCACTTCGGCCTCGATAAGACTATCGAACGTATAAGCAAATATTTCTGGTTTCCGAAAATGCGGAAATATGTTAAAAATTATATTGCGTCTTGTGTCGACTGTTGCTACAACAGAGCCAAATCTGGCAAGTCTGAAGGGCAACTCTACATTGGTGAGACCGAGCCTATACCATTCCGAAAAATTCATATAGACCACTTAGGTCCCTTTATACGGAGAAAATGGGGAAATACTCACGTACTAGCCATTTCGGATGCTTTTAGTAAATTTCTTATTGTGAAACCTGTAAAGTCTTCAAAAACGCAACCTGTTATAACGGCCTAAATGAAATAACGAGTTATTTTGGATTACCTAAAGTCATCGTAACCGACCGAGGTACCGCCTTCACCTCAAGGGCCTTTGAACAGTATTGCGATAAAAACTACATTAAACACATCAAAAACGCTGTACGTTCACCTAGGGCCAATGGACAAGTGGAAAGGGCCAACGGAATCATTCTGTCATTCTTGAGAACTGCGACCACAAATAAAGGTGACTGGGATCTGTCGCTAAGAGATCTTCAATAGTGTATAAACTCACAAAAGAATGCTACGTCTAAGTTCTGCCCAAACGAATTGGTTTTTGACTTTAAGCTTATTGATGTCGTACAAAATAACTTAGTCGCTTGTATACACGAAGACGTAACACGGAACGAAGCTAGCCAGTCTCAATATCGCCAATGAGAAACAAAAGTGGAAGGCACGATTCGACCAGAAACACTGCGCACCTACTTTTTATAAACAAGAAGACTTGGTAGTGATCGAAAACGAACAATCGGCAACCTGCGAGTCTAGGAAATTAGAGCCCAAGTATAAATGCCCTTACATCATCGCTCGAGTCCTTGATAAAGATCGATATCTTATAGAAGATATCCCCGGAATTTCGGTGACGTCTAGAAGGTTTTGTTCTGTATATTCCTCAGATAAAATAAAACCTTGGTGTCGTAATCCCCCGGAACTAGATTTTGAAAGCGATGATGACAACGGAATCGAGGACGATCCCAAGTCAGGATTGGCCGAGCTGTCAGCGCACCATCCTAACAATACAACTATGTAGATGAAAAAGAATACAACAGAATAGAAACACAAGAGAAGCTTTTGAGCATTCATCAACTGGAAATAGACAAGTGCGGTCGTGTTTTTCTTAAATCGTTTAACTTTAATGTTCAGTATTTGTAACATTAATAAAATCACTTATTTTAAATAATAATTTTGTTTAATTTCGAGAGAAAAGAATAGGGTGTGACAAACTTTTCACTTCACCACGCAGACCTCTCGTATACCTACAGAAATTTCCGCAATTTTATTTATAATGATCTATATAAGAAATGTTTGCAGATAGATTGGGGAAATGTCTACTATATGAGTTCTGTAGATGAACAGCTGGCATTTATTGATAACAATATCCTTTAACTGTATGACGAGACCGTTCCCAATGATGGCATAACAAAGAGCAAGCTAGGTTCTTAGCCCATATCAAAAAAGCGATTAATGAAAGAGATTTAGTATACTCGAGGTGGAAGCGTTTTAAGATACTAGAGTTGGACATTGCTTTTAGTGCAACTAGAAATAAAGCTAATAACTTGATAAAAATGGCACAATGCAGGTTCTACAGTAAAAGATTTAGCTCAGAGATTGGGTCTAAGCAAACATGGAAAACCATACGCAAAATTAGTTTTGGAAATGCGCAAACAGTCCGGGCGAGGTAAGCTAACTGTTCACTAACGTACCTGCTGTGCCAGAAAAAAACACAATCTCTGCAATAAAGGGCAGTATATCTCTGTCCAACAGTAATCCTACCATATCGCTTGGAACGTTTTATTTCTCCTGTGTTACGCAAATTGAAGTACTATTGGCTTTTAGAGCTTTCGGATATGATAACATTCATCCTAAGTTTGTAAAAACCATTCTACCCGTCCTGCTGCCATTACCAATAGCAAATTTTCTATGAAGTAGAAACAGGGGAAAATTATTCCAGTCCGCAAATCTAATAATAATAATCGTCCCATTGTAATACTGTGTTACCTCTCAAAAGTGTTCGAAAAACTTGTGCAGATACAGATCAGAATAACTTTTTGTTTGAAAAGCAATCTGGTTTTCGTCCTAATCATAGCTGCATCACCTCACTTATTGCTGTCACCGAAAACTTGCGACGCGAGCTTGATGCAGGAAAGATCAATTTTCTCATTCTTCTGGAGCACTCCAAAGCATTCGACACTGTGAACCACACTATACTTTGCGGTAAGCTTAAACACCTTTATAACCTTTTAAACACTTCTACAAAACTTCTTTTATCGTATTTAACGGATCGGACCCAATTAGTTTTTCTCAATGGTATATACTCTAAGCCACTGCCGCTCAAAAAGGGAGTGCCTAAATGGTCTCTTCTCGGACTACTACTCTTCTCATTACATGCAAACGATTTACATCTGCAAACCTCGCACTGCTTAATCCACATGTATGCAGACGATGTACATTTGTATTGTAGCTGCCGCCCAAGGCAGCCTTTGTTTGAATCCTCAAAAATCGAAATGTTTAATTATTCATAAAAGAAATTATAATCTAACATTCCTATTGAATTTAAAATAAACAATGGGAAAATTGTAGTGGTTCTTTCAGTCAAAAATCTTGGTGTAATCTTTAACAACAACGTCAGCTGAACTAAACACGTACAAGCGCTTGTTGCTCAAACCTATTTGCAGCTCAGAACTCTGTGGATGACTAAGTTTTATAACCCATTGAAGATAAGAATTTTACTTGCTAAGGTAAGTATGACTGCGAGCTTTTTGCCAACTGCGACTCAGCAAGCAAAGCTAAACTTAATGTTCTATTTAACAATATTACAAGATATGTTTACAATTTAGGTAAACGTGATCATATATTACCATATTCTAAACGACTGCTTGGAGTATCTTTGGAGGACTTCTTAAAGATTAGAGTTCTTTTATTTTACACAAAATCATTTATTCTCAGCAGCCTAAATACATTTTCAATCTTATTAAATTTGCAAGATTTTCCAGAGGAAAGAACAATATAATTCCTAAACATCACAGCTTAATGTCCGAATGGCAGTTTATGATAAATGCCGCACGTCTTTTGAATGTAATTCCACACTATCAGCAACTAAACAGCAACGCTACGCATTTCAGAAAATTTCTGGTCAATTTCTTTTATATTGTTTATATTGTGTCCTTTTTTCTCATTGCACTTGTATTCTTATTATTTTTTGTATTTCTTGTTTTTATTTTTCAATTAATTTTTTTGTATTGTTATAATTTTGTACTTAATTATTTTTTAACTTATATTTTTGTTATTATTTACCCATATGTATTCATACGCTATAACCATAAGACTTGTCTTGCTGGAAAAAGCATTATTTGCTGCTCAAATTAGGGAGCGAATTTTCAATTTAGGAAAACGTTCATTGTTAGTAGAAAGAGTTAACAAATTGCTTCAGGGAGCTCCTTTAAGTATAGATTTTTATAGAGTGTTATTTGTAAATAAGAATACGTGACAAATTCGACACACAAACTAAAGTATTTCTTCACTGTTCTTTAATTTTCATAAAAAAAATTAAAGTGTCTACTTTTTTAGTCAGAAAAGATACAATCTTTAAATTTACCCAAAACATTTTAAATGTTGCTCGCTAACTACGATAAAATATTTACTGAGACGTTTCCCGATATTTAAAAAAAAATGGGGTATCGAGAAGTCAGAAAATTTAATATTAAAAGGCTTGTAAATCGATCTTATGAAAACATAAACATGCAGACTAAAGCACTATTTTGTTAGTATTGCCATTCAAAACGTCTTTTGAATCATTCTTTTTTTTCCATGCCACGATTTGTTTTGTTTCAAAGTTTTCAAAACGAATGGAATAAATCATGCATTACAAAAATTTGTTACGAATTAATTCAGAACATAAAATGAACCAAATCTGTAGAGTCAATTATATACTAAACAAGTAAGAGTACTATATTCGGCTATGCCGCATACTATATACCCTTCACCATATAGGTACAGTTTTTGAAAAAAATCTTTGCACAGAAAAAAAAAACAAGTAAAATATAATCTTCATTCAAGCATTTAAACAAAAAGACATTTACATTAATTCCACACATCCTATTACGGTACCTGTTTGCGACTATAAGGTGCCAAAACTTTTCAAATAGACATACACATTACCACAACAACAAAAAAAGAAGTTTACTTAGTACAAAAAGTGTAAAAAAATCTTTGCATATTGAATGAAGGCAATTGAAAAAAAATCAAAAATGCGGTTATTTTGCAAAATTGTTGTGCATTTAGGTTTTTTCATAAATGAAACGGAATGTAAAAGAGGAAAACAAAGGTTTAGTAATAAAGTGATTGTTCTTAAGT
The DNA here is from genome assembly GCA_937654795.1 of Cistogaster globosa. Lineage (NCBI taxonomy): Eukaryota > Metazoa > Arthropoda > Insecta > Diptera > Tachinidae > Cistogaster > Cistogaster globosa. The sequence continues at coordinate 5,346,039 of OW569408.1, read as the reverse complement.
CCCAATTCGCACGATGCAAGTATTTAAGCTGAGCTGATTAGGTTGTAGGCAACGGGGTGAGGTAAAATTAAATGAGTACAGACTTGCTTGTACATGCAATTCGCTTTGCTTCCATATTCGTAAAACAAAAAACACAGATGTGTGTGTGTACATTCATGCAAAAATTTGAACAATTTAAGCAATAAGACTTGTACTGTGCGAACAATAATGAAAGTTCAAAGAAGAAAATGAAAATAAGCATCGTGCGAATTGGGACTAAGCAACAAATGACCGCATATTTGAATATAAAAAATGCCAGAAAAACGTGTTTCAAAAAATATTATTCAATTAGTCTACTTTAATCACTATAAAGGCAAATCTGTCAAGGAAATCGCCGAAATGTTTTTCTTGAAAATCAGAACTGTTTATAATAGCATATCCGTGCTAAAAAAGTAGGACGAATAGACTTAAAAAGATTCACAGGCAGGCCGAAAAAGGTGACGCAGCGAGTCGAAAGAAAAATAACTAGAACTGTTTACGATAACCCCCGTTCCAGCACGAGAAAATTAGGTCTTCAAGTGGAAAAAGACTTTGGGTTACATGTTTCCCATGCCACTATTAGAAATGTTCTTCAAAAGCACAAAGATTCTTCAATAAATAAATAAATTAATTAAAATACAAATACTATCAAGATAATTATCCCAAGCATAAATCTTATATATGTAGGTCCTGGTTACAATACAACTGTGCCAAATTTATTGATACTCCTGCCCTGGAATAAACCCAATCGAAAATCTGTAGGTTCATCTAAAAAAAAAGGTAGGAAAAAGATCGCCAAACAACAAAAACAATTTGATACGGTTCATTAAAGAAGATTGGGAGAAAATACCGTTAGAATATAATACTCCGAAGCTAATTTACATCAGACTGAAAGTTTTATCAAGTGTGCAAACATTTTTTTTTTTTACAGTACAGAAATTGAACTATTTTTATTTTTTAAAATTCTGTAATATAAGTTTTTCATTATTATAAAAGTTTTTCATAAATTATATTAGCAAAACATATGTTTAAAGAATTCAGTTCGAAAAAATTAATGAATTTACTTATTTTCATTAGAAATCAATGCATCTTTTGAAGTTTATTTTTTATTTTTCTCTATGTGCAAGGATTTTTTTTACAAACTGTATGTATAACAACCACAATAGGAATTTACTTATGAATGTGCAGCACACGTGGCAAAATTTGTATACATGCACATGAATAACGGCTAATTTTTTGTGTGACTACTAAAGTTTAACTTGCTTAGGCACATTTCATGTGCCACTATTAAAATGAATGGCACATTTCATGTGCCGCTCTTAAAATGAATGACACATCAAGGCATACGATCTTGCACATTAATATATGTGGAAGACGAAGAAGTACAATGATAACAACAAAAAATCTTGGTGTTTTGTTGTTATTGTATGCGTTGAATATTTACCCAAATGAAAATAATTTTAACTGCGTTGTTTTACAAATAAAAAGTTTTTTATTCCACCTCAAACGTACATATATATGTGTGTATATCATGTTCACTAATAAGGTTTCGATATAAGACAAACCGTTATCTGAATATCCTCAATAAACAAGAAGAAAGTTTCTAATATTTTTTTCATAAAAATTTGTCCTAAAATATATTTCAAATCTATTTAAATATTATATGAATACGGCAGTTTGTATTTGCACACTTGCATACATACATATTTCCAAATCAATTAATCGTGAGCGCGCGGGTGCAATTTATTTTTAAGACTAATTAATCAGTAAATTTCCAGTACACATTATACCATTATTATAACAAATAATTTATTGGTGTTGTACACATAACGATGTTGCATACTGTATCAGTTACTGCCTGTTGATGAAAGACGGCAAAAATATTTTTTTGTTTGTAAAGCTACGTAGTTAAAATTATTTTCATGTGGGTAAATCAGAGCTGTAAACGAATCATTCTTTTTTGAATCATTCCCTCGAATCATTCCCACATTGAATGGCGATTTTTTTAATGCATTCATTCCAAACAAAAATGAATTGAATTAAAATTTGAGTGCGTCGATGAATAAATATTTAAATTCCACCAAATAAATGCATTGATTTTGCCAGCAAAAATTTAATGAGAATTTGAATGGATTTCTTATGAAGATAAACGACGTGCATGCATTCACTCGAGTTAACATCTCTTATTTTAAGATAGTAATAACAAATCCATAAATTCAAATATAACTGAGATAGTAATAAAAGATGATAAATCCATAAACTCAAATATAACTATTCTAAGCTAGAGATAAGACAAACATCATAAATACAACTATTGTAACAATAAGACAAACATCATAAATACAACTATTGTAACGATAAGACAAACATCATAAATACAACTATTGTAACGATAAGAAACACATTCTTTCTTTTCTAACTTAATACAAATAACTCAAAACACGTTTTACTGATAAAAAAGGTAATAGTTACCTAAACAAAGAAAAACATATTTTGAGTTAGGACAAAGAAACATTAAACATAATTATTAATATAAATAGGTGCTAAGAAAAATAGGATAGATAGTCTTAAGAATATATTTAATAAAGAAACGCACATTTTTTGGTGCAGAAAAAAGAAACTATATTTTTTTTACTCATTTCCTATAATTGGAAATTAACTGGGGGCTCAAGCCGGTCTAAACTCTTGACCACAGCCAAATATTCTTGACATTCAAGATAAATATCTTCGTATCGTTGAAAATTCCACGGCTTTAAAGAAAAGCAAACCAATCTCAGAAAAAGTGAGAAATTACCACGCTGGACCAACGTCAGAAACGGCAGAAAATATTCAATTCCCTACGATCTATAGGAAAAGACAACGACACAATGAATCAAGATATCGCAGCTTTACGAGCACAAATAGAGGTACTCACACAAACTCTACAGAATACTCAATTGAAGGTAAATACACTGGAGGCGGAACGATCTCCCCATACAATCACTACGCAGGAGCAACATAGTGACTTCACACCAAATATAAAGGATGCAACTCAGATAAATTTAAAAACATTCGAAGCTATACCGTGCTTCAGTGGGGATAAAAACCAATATAGATCCTGGCGGAAAAGAGCATGGAAATTCATGGAAAATATCAAAAAATTTTCCAACCACCCAAATTACTACACAGCATTCACGATACTGCATTCAAAAATTGTTGGAGAAGCAGCAGACATCCTCATCAACCACAACACCAAGATGAACTTTTATTCTATAATTAACAGGCCTGACTACACTTACGCAGATCAACGACCATTATACGTACTTCTCGAGGAAATGAAGAAACATAAACAGGGAAGACAAACACACTCAGAATTCCACAGCAAAATCAGCAAAGCACTTAACCTCGCACTTTCGAAAATAGAGATGTTAGGTGATAAGGGATCTGCATCCATGACGGAATATGCAAATCAGGAAGCAGTCCGTACATTCATCACAGGACTCAACAGTAAATACACAAGTGGTACATTATACAGCCATCATCCAAAGGACCTAGAAACTGCATTTGCAATCCCAAGCACCATATACCATGACAACGCAAATATGCAGTTCGACACACTGGCTACAACACAATTATACAACCAAAAACCAAACTTCGGACCACAACGATACGAAGATAGAAGGAGGTACAATCCCAATGTACAAGCTCAATTTAATCATCAACCACGGCAGGAACCCATGGAAGTGGATAGTTCGCAACAATTTAGACGTTCAACACAATATTCTCCACAGCAGCAATACAACCCACTCAGAAGGGAGCAACAACCAACAAAAAGGGATAGAATGCCTTCATCAAAAAATTATAATCCGAATAAAGTTCAACGAGTAAACCAGACGAGAGATGAAGATATACAATCACTTGTACCACACACCGAAGATACTTACGAAACCAGCAGCGCTTTTTTAGGCGAATAAACGGATTGCCATGTCTACAGAGGCACTGCCAAACAATTATATTAGTTCTAAGTGCAACATAGGAAAATCTATTCCAATAAAACCAGTTAAGGTAAAAACGCTTCACGGATACTCTTTAACGAAAGCAAAAAAAATTATTACACTATTAGGCCACAATTTAGTATTTTTCGAAACTGAAGCCGATATGAAGAGTTCGATATGCTTCTCGGGGAACATGGTCTCAGAGCCATAAAAGCAGAAATTAACTTATTTGGGTATAAAATCACGTATAAATTTAAAAGAAAAGAAGAAATTAGCGAACAAAAAGTGAATTACACAGTCAATAATGACAAATATAAAAATGAAATTGAAAATAAAATGAGAATAAATGACGAAACCAACGAAACTCTGCCCTTTACAACCACTGTACAAGCTACAATTAGGACAAAATCAGAAGATCCTATTTGGGTGAAACAGTACCCGTATCCAATAGCAGACAATGAGTTTATAAATAAAGAAATTCAAACATTATTAGACAACCAAATAATACAACCTAGCAAAAGCCCATACAACTCTACAGTATGGACCGTTGCGAAAAAAGGCACAGATGAGGAAGGGAAACCAAAAAAACGTATGGTAATAGAATTTCAAAAGCTCAATGCTCAGACTATAACCGACAGGTACCCTATCCCAGATGTAGCAATGACTATTCAAAATTTAGGAAAAGCAAAAGTCTTTACAACACTAGACTTAGAGTCAGGATTTCACCAAATCTTGATAAAAAAAATCAGACAGAGAAAAGACTGCATTCAATGTGAATGGAGCAAAATACGAATTTCTTAGAATGCCATTCAGCTTAAAGAACGCACCTTCTATATTTCAGCGATGTATAGATGATATTCTGCGCCCATATATTGGTAAGTTCGCTTACGTTTATATCGACGACGTGCTTATATATTCTTCTTCGCCTGAAGAACACATGGAGCACATTCGAATAATAATAAACGCATTACATAATGCAAATATGAAAATTTCTGACGAGAAATCACATTTTTTCCAAGACTCAGTAGAATATCTTGGTCACGTAATCAAACACAATAAAATAACTGTAGATCCTAGTAAGATCCGAACAATAAAGGATTACCCAATACCTAAAAATTTAAAAGAATTAAGGTCATTTTTAGGACTAGCTAGTTATTATAGGAAATTTGTACAAAACTTCGCTTCAATAGTAAAACCCCTTACTACATTCTTACGCGGAGACAATGGCGGTGTAAACAAAAAGCAAAGCACAAAAGTATTAATTAATCTAGATAAACCAGCACTCGAAGCGATAGAGAAAATTAAAGATATGTTACAAGCACAAGTCGAATTATTTCAACCAGATTTTAACAAGCCCTTCTAACTAACAACTGATGCAAGCAACTTTGCAATAGGAGCTGTACTTTCTCAGAATAAGAAACCTATTTCATTTATATCTAGAACCCTTAACCAAACCGAACAAAACTTTAGCACAAACGAAAAAGAGCTTCTTGCGATCGTTTGGTCACATCAAAAATTAAGAAATTACCTTTACGGTATAGCAGACTTAACCATTTACACGGACCGCCAGTCACTCATTTTTTCTATATCTGATAGAAATCCCAACACAAAATTTAAACGATGGAAAAATTACATCGAAGAATATGGCGCTAAATTAGTATATAAACCAGGAAATCAAAACGTCGTCGCCGACGCATTGTCACGTCAACAGATTAATAATACTTCGAGTTGTTCACAACACTCAGCACAAAGTTCGCCAATCGAAAAATTGAAACGCGTGAGACAACCATTAAATGCATTTAAGAATCAAATAATTATTCACTATAACACAGATAACTTATTGCAAATATCTTCACAAAATATTTTCTCATATGCACGACACACAATTTTCTATTCAACCAAGGACGAATTATTAGACAGATTAGAACAAATAATAAACCCAAAAGTAACAAATGCTATAAAAATAGAGGAAGAAACTCTATTCCACGTCGAAGATAATATCATTTCTTCTTTTTCAAATGTAAAAATTGTAGTAGCTCAGAAAATGACAGAAGATATAGAAAACATAGATAGACAAAAAGAAATCGTAGTACTAGCACATAGACGAGCACACAGAAATTACAAAAATAACGCTCAAGAAATACAGACAACGTATTTTTGGCCAACCATACGCACCATGTGTAAAAAAGAAGCACAAGACTGTGAAATCTGTCTTACAAACAAATACGAGAGAAGACCAAATAAGCAACCAATCGGAGCAATACCGATTCCAAATCAAGTGGGAGAACACATACACTTAGATTTATTTTATATGAACGGAAACACATACATCACCACAACTGGTAAGTACTCAAAATATTGCTATATACGAGAAATTCCAAATAAGAAAAACATACACAAATACATCGAAGAAATACTATCGCAAATCTATCCAAATGCTAGATTCATAATGACTGACAACGAAGCAGCGTTATCAAGTATATGCGTAAAACAGGTTTGTGAAAAACTACATATTGAGCACACGCTAACGCCAACATCCCATTCAACAACAAACGTTCAAGTGGAACGCACTCATAGCACGCTGATCGAACTCACTAGAGTCCTAGCTCAAGAACATAATTCTTCACCAGGAGACGAAATCTTTAATGCCGTTCGACAATACAACAAAACAATACACTCAGTCATTGGAGAGAAACCCGAGGACGTGTTTTTTAACCGGGAAGCACATCCTGATATTAAAGAAAAAATCGAAATAAACCAACAGAAAATACTTCTATATCACAACAAAAATCGTAAGAGCATCACATACCAAGCAGGGGACGTTATATACTCCAAAACGCACCGAGGCAATAAAAACGTAAGGAAATACTCAAAACACATTGTAAAGGAAGATAAAGGTAACACAATAATTACAAACAAAAAGATTGTTATACATAAGGATAATATACGAGTACAAACATGCAAAGAATAATAATATTATTATATATATCCGTCGCATTCGGTAACAGACTAATAGACTTAAAAGACAAAAAATATATAATGATGAGACTGACCCTGTATACGTTTTTCAGGACACAGCGTTCTTATACCATATGACAAACCTTTCTAGAATCTTGACACCCTACGAAAATATAGTACGATTTGCATATAATTTAGAACAAAACTCTGCAGAATATTTGTTGATAACTAAAATAGAAAATCTGAAGTCACAACTACTTCCTAGAATCTCCAGAACTAAACGTTCACTTAATTTTCTAGGATCAGCCCTCAAACTTATTACAGGAACACCTGACCACGATGACCTAATCGAAATCAAGACAGGATTGAATATGCTAATAGAAAATAATAATAAACAAAAGAAAATAAACTCTGAATTTGAAAAAATATTAGAAAGAATTAGCCCCAAATCTATTTCAGAACATTTAATACTTACCGAAGTATACAACGAACTACATTCTATCGCTACAATGATTAATTTCGCAAAAGACGGAAACTTTTATTCCGGAACTTTAAATTTAAAAGATATTCAACAAATAGTGTCTAATGAAGCGTTAGATCTACCTATAATAAATATATTAGAATATGCCGATATTAATGTTTTTTATTTTCATCACACAATTGTAAACACCTATAAATACCCATTATTAAAAACGAAATGTAAGCTATTTAATTTGTATCCACTAGCATTTAAGCACGGAAAACTATTACTAGACTCTAGAATAGCAAAATGCAATAATAAATTTACAAGTATCGAAAAATGTAAAAATTATCTAGGAAACTTTATATGCAAAATTAAGAAACCGGACAACTGTACTATTAATGTATTAGAAAACAGGCCAGCCAAATGCGAAGTAATACATGAAAATAACGCACCGCTACAAGTACTCGAAAGTGGAAACATCATTACAGATTACGAACACACCTGGAATAACGTAAAAATAAATGGACCTAAACTAATACAATTCAATTACTCAACAAATCTAGATGGAAAACAATACTACAACAACCAACAAGCACTCAAAGATGCCATACATAACCTACACGACGAACAATTACAAATAATGCGCATCTTAGAATCTAATGGTAATTACAAATTTAACAATATCCAAGAAATATCAACCTTCCTGATACCCATCGAAGAACATCCAGTCAAATACACATTTTATTTCGTATTGGGACTATGTACATTAGCATTACTAACTTATAGTATGATTAAATTCTGCGAATGCTACAGGATAACGAAAATAGAAACACAAAGGAAAAAAATCGACGAATTATATGAAATAGAACTTCTCAAGCTCCGACAGAGACAATATACAGTTTAAAACGAGGACGTTTTTTTAAGAAGGAGGAGAGTTAACATCTCTTATTTTAAGATAGTAATAACAAATCCATAAATTCAAATATAACTAAGATAGTAATAAAAGATGATAAATCCATAAACTCAAATATAACTATTCTAAGCTAGAGATAAGACAAACATCATAAATACAACTATTGTAACAATAAGACAAACATCATAAATACAACTATTGTAACGATAAGACAAACATCATAAATACAACTATTGTAACGATAAGAAACACATTCTTTCTTTTCTAACTTAATACAAATAACTCAAAACATGTTTTACTGATAAAAAAAGGTACTAGTAACCTAAACAAAGAAAAACATATTTTGAGTTAGGACAAAAAAACATTAAACATTATTATTAATATAAATAGATGCTAAGAAAAATAGGATAGATAGTCTTAAGAATATATTTAATAAACAAAAGCACATTTTTTGGTGCAGAAAAAAGAAAATATATTTTTTTTACACATTTCCTATAATTGGAAATTAACTCTCGCCCTTTAATTAAATGAATTAGAAATTGAATGCAATTATTGGGAGGAAAAAAATATTGAAGTGATTTATTTTATTTACAACAATTCGTTTTTAGTTAAAAATTTTACAGTGTGTGTTACTACATCGGCTATGGTAAATGCTGTATGAAAGTAAAAGGGTGTTACAAAATTGACGTGAGTTTGTGTTATCTTTGGAACTATAAAAGATAAAAACTTAAAATTAACGAGTGTATGTTACTAAGTCGGCTTTAACATAAATTGCAATGGAAAGTAAAATGTATGCTGATAGTTAAGTTAACCCATTCATGATTTGAAATCATACAGGTATTTAGGTATATAAAAAATTGCGGTATTAAATAAAACAAAGATGTATTTGTAACAGTTTCCAGGAATAATATCAATATGAGTGTAATAAGGAAAGTACAATAAAATCTGTCCAGTTTTTAGTCCTTAAATTTTATTTGAATTTTTATCATGTAGTAGTTAAAACAATCCAAATGAACATCATTGAAAATTTAGTTACCTGCCATTTTCATAATGTAGCACGTGGGCAATTAAGAGGCTGTTCAATGAACTATATATATATGTTTTTTTTTGCTAGCACCAAATTGAGGGGTAGGTATTTAATTCGTTATTTAGGTATATAAAAAATCTTGTTTTTTATTATTAAAAAGCAAATATATTTATTATACCTTCCTAAAAGTGTTTAATTTATAAACTTTGTAACAGTTTCCACGAAAGATGTCATTATGAGTGTAATAAAGAAAGAACCTCACCCTCAAATTGGTGCTAGCAACAAAAAACAAAAAAAATTTAATGTTGATTCCTTTTTTATATAAAGGTGGATATTTAGCAAAAAAAATTTGTTCGAAAAAGTATAAAAGACGATAATAGAATGGAGTATTTAAATTTTAATGGAACTAATTTATAAAATAAATGTTCAATTAAATCGCGTCCTCTTTAGTTGGTTATATTATATTATATTCAATTGCTTGCTTAGTAGACAATCTTTACTTAAAAATTGTCAAAATCACTTCATTTTTGTAGCACACTTTTACTTTTCTACAGCGAAGTAGTAACATACACTACGTTAATTTCATGTTTTTATCTTTCATAGTTGAAAAGATAACACCATATCGTAAAAATCACGTCAATTGCGTGACACCCTTTAACTTTTCTACAGCGTTAATCACAGCCGACGTAGTAACATACACTGTAAATTTTTAACTAAAAACGAATTATTGTAAATAAAATGAATGCCTTCAATAGTTGCATTCAAATTCTAATTCATTTAATTGGATGGCGAGTGAATGCATTCACGACGTTTATCTTCATGAGAAATCCCCTCAGATTCTAATTCATTTGTTTGCTGATGTAGTGAATGCACTCACACGAATTTTCTTCATTATAAATTTATTCAAATTCATTTACTTTGTGTGTCCAAGTGAATGGCATTCAAGAATTCTAATTCATTGTGAACGCATTCAAGTCTTATTTCAATTATTTTTTTTGAACAGATGAATGCTTTTAAACATTTTAATTCACGGTGAGTTAAAAGCCAAAATGAATCATTCCTTTACAGCTATGGGGTAAATACTCAACACATACAGTAACAACAAAACAACACGATTTTTTTTTTTTTGTTATCATTGTACTTCTTCGTCTTCCACATATATTAACGTTCAAGATAGTGTGCCTTAATGCGCCATTCATTTTAAGGGCGGCACATAAAATGTGCCATTTATTTTAAAAGTGGCACATGAAATGTGCCTAAGCAAGTTGAACTTGCACATGTAACTGTAGTAGGCACACCAAAAAGTTAGCTCTTATTCATGTGCATGTGCCTATTTATTTTGTGTGTATATTCCTCTTCATGTACATGTGCCGCACATGGGTGTGCAAATCCGTGCCCTTATAACCACATGTACCATACAGCGGATTTATCGTTGAACTATTTAAATAAAAATCGGCATAAGAAATTTTTTTCCTGCCATAAAGTTTTTCTGTTAAGTTTGTTGTCCCAGCATTGCGAATAAAAAAGTTTCTGTATCAAAAGTTATGGGTTTATGTCGGTCGTATTCATAAAACTTAAAAGAGGTTAATTAACCTAAAATAGGCAAATATTGATAAAACTATATTGATAAACAAAAAATAGTATCAAAAACCTCAATAAATTAGCAATGAGATATTTTTTTTGAAAAACTCGATTATGCTGTCGATGATCCAACCACAATAATTTGTGACTCTCAAAGTGCTCAACAGATGGCTAATTTCGGAAGTCATCATTCTAAATCTAAGCACATATACTATCGTTATCATTTTATACGAGATGCTATTAAAAATGGTGCAGTCAAAATAGAATAAAGTATATATATTTAAACTTCTTATGCATAGCGAAGTCGATTAAGCGATGTCCATCTGTATGTCTTTATGGGGTAGCAACTGGATATTGTATGCATAAGGTCTCGTAATATATACACTTTATGGGGTCGAAAATGGATATTGTAGAAATCACAAATGGAATGACACCTATAGTGAAGGGTATAAAAAAAGAAAGGCTTAAATCTAGTTTAGTAAAATAATTTCAATCAAAACACAAATATATAGGGCGACAGAGAATTTAAAAAAAAAACAGAATTATGTGAATGAAATGGCACTATTAACCTAATAAGAGCCGATGACATTTTTTGGTGTAAAATCTTATACAGCATGTAGGAAAGCATTGGTAAGCGAAGACGGTTTTGGTTTTATTTGTTTATTAATTTTTTTATTATAAAAATTTATTGAATATCATCTTAAAGTATATAAGATGCAATAGTATGAGAATTTGCTTAAAAGTACTACAACAATTAGTGATTGCTTAGTAAATTTCTTCTAGTTTAAAAATTAGACGATCTGCATTTTTTATTAAATGACAGCGACAAGTTCAAAATTTGAATGTATGTTACAGCCGTAGGGACCAGTGAGGTTTACGGCACGCTCTCTTCTCTTTTGCGGGGAACACATCTCAGTGGGTTCCAACCCTCTCACTAAGTACGCTAGATATAAAAATTAATTACGAGTAAAACACAAATTCTTTTACCTAAGCAAACACTCACCACTTGCGTTAATTTCTCTTTTATTTTCAGGTAGGTGTTAAGCTCTACGAGGCCCTCCCAACCAAGTCACAAATATCACCTAACCAACTTCCTCCTTAACCTTAACTTACCTTCATTTCGTTAACCCTTTTAAATTATTTCCACAACACTATTTTATTTTGTGCTTCAAACGTTATGAATCATATTATATTTGTTCTAAAAACTAAAATCTAAACAATTGAAAATTTCCTATTTTTTTAGATACACAAAATAAGAGTAACCTAAATTTAAACAAAAACAAAATTTTAAACCGAGACAAATTAGAGACTTTCTTATATACTATGATTAATAAAAAAAATCTACAAATAAATAAACCACAAATAAACATAATTTTTTTTTCCTTTGTAAACTTTTACCTTTCTTTTGGTATCTCGAAATTTATTATTTACTTTTTTAAAACAACTGTTTTACTTTTCATCTGAAGGAGCGCCCTAAGGTTATTTTATCCCATGACGCTTATTTAACGGAGTTATTTCTTGACAAAATTATTTCTTCTTGAACTAGAACTGCTGTTTACCTTATTGTTACTTTTTTCTTTCCGGTTATAAATATAATTTTATCGCATATAAACACCGCCCTCAGTAGGGTTATAGCTGCACCCAACAATTCAAAAGAAACAACTTAAATTTTTCTATGTCTACTTTTAGGCACTCTTAAAATTAACTAAATAAACCTAATCACTCCAGAAAAGTTTCTAAATCACAAGTTGCAAAAAAAGAACATTAAGATACATAAATATAATAAAATAAATATTTAAAATAAATAATTAAATAAATAAATATTGAAATCAATAAACTAATCCCCACTCTAAAATAGTAATTTAGGCTCTATGTTAATATTTCTTTTTTTATACAATTTTTCACTGTATTTAACATTCGTTTTATAAATTTTGGCTCTTTCCTTCTTTACTGTGCTTCTTTTCAATTTTTTAATTTTTTTAATGAAATTTCAATTGTTTATATTAATTATTTTTTTATATTAGAGGTTCTTTTTTAAAAGCCAATTATAATCGCTTCAAAATCTTCCTTATTGGCTGAAGAACATTTTCTTGGTGTTCTTTACGGTTTTTATAAGAATAAAAAAACTGTTACCTGTATAAATTGGGGAACTGGGCTTTTTCTCATCCTGATCCTTTCCCTTTCTTCGATATACCATTCTACCCTTAAATAATTATCCAGCTGAAAAGGTTCAACTCATAAGTTTTCTCCATACACATTTACACATCAAAAACCTTACATTTTCTTATTAAGTTTTTTTTAATTTAACTTCTATCCTTTTTTCCCAAAATGGTCTTCCCACTATTAAGCAAAAGGATTGTATTATCCTTTATTGAATAAAATACTCAATATCCTATTATATCTTCTTTTAAACACACGAAACAAACTTTATTTAATGTTCTATATGTAAATATAGTTTAGTGAAGTAACTCCTATCAAAAAAGGAAATATTGGGGTGACAGAGAATTAGCAAATAAAAAAGTTTTTGGTACTGCATATATATAATTTTACATAAGATGGCTCTTAATGGGTTAAGCCTTTTAAAAACTTTAGAATTTCCTTAAACACCTCTTCAAAAGATTTAAAATGATACCCATGTTGATATTTTAAGAAATTTGAAAATCTCAGAGCCCCGTAACTCGGAAAATATGGCAAATTTTTTCACTTGATGTTTTTTTTTATTTCTTAATTTTCTATCGCCCCATACATTTATTTTTTTGATTGGAGTTACTTAATTGTTAAAAATGACACGAAAAAATTAGAGGTAGGCGTAGTATTATGCTGCTGCCTCGAAGGACATGGACCGATAATGCTGATTTCGACACTATGCCTAATCGATTGACGTATTTATTTTTTCTGAAATCAACAACATTAACACGGACGGAAAGACGGACATCGCTCAATCAACTTCGCTATGCATAAAAAGTCAAAATATATATACTTTATGGGGTCGGAAATGGATATTGTAGAAATCCTTTCCACTTTTTGTGGTGAAGGGTATAAAAAATAAATAAATAATTCTTCTTTATGATTATAAACTTTTAAAACTTTCTTTTCTTGTTTTTGAACTTTACATTTCAAAAGTCACAACACTTTTGACTAATCAGAAAATTTTCGCTTCCCACATCTCCTACGAATTTTCCAATTTTTTCTTTAATTCCCACCCAAAAATTTTACAAAATTTCCTTAAGCCTTTCGCGCCTTTTCGTCCATATTTTTTTTCTAGAACTTTCTATAACCTGAACCTTTATTTTGTTCTTTTTACTTTGGCCTTCCATAATATCATACTTTCTATTTATTTCCAGAAGATTTAAGAAAAAATTTGTCTTCTCGTTTTTGCCTTTTTTTAGTTGCATTATTTTTCGTTTTTTTTTCGCTTTTTAACATAAATCTGAATATCCAAAAGTAATAAATTACTCTTTAGAATTGTCTTTTATCAGGCGATCACAACTTCAAATACGGATAATTATTTTCATTCATTAATTGGACTTTTGAACTTTACTATCTTCTTTTAAGACCTTTTTGTTTTACTACTGCCAACCTACATATTTTCTTAGTCCGGACTATACTAACACTACAGTGCACAGTGGGGCAGAATCAAAATATTTTGGAAATAATTCAGCCATTTGAAAACGGCTAGGCCGATTGATTCAAAATTTGGCACGAGCATAGTAGAGGAGTACTTGAGCTTAAGTTTTGAAGGTGGTTACCCTGCACTTTCCAGGGATGGCGCTATGTGGTCTCAAAGTTGGACACCTCGCTCCTGAAAATTTTTCTAACGCTTGGCATTTCTTCAATTCTTGTCTGATTTTTAAATATTTTACATGGTCTTAAAGCTCTTGTAAATACCTAAAAAACGGTGCTTTAAACTGCATGTTTATGTTTAAAAATGATCGAGTTATAAGCATTTTAAAATTAAAATTTTTGATTTTTTCCATACCCTGGTCCAGTTTTTTCGAAATATTGGATACAATTTGCAGCAAATTTGTTTGAGTTTTTTACGGTAGATAGCAAACAAAATTTAAGATTTTTTGAAAAAAATTTGAAAGTAATATCTTTTCTGGCTTAAAAATTATACGATTTTTAATTTAAAAAATCCAAAATTATTGCATTTTTGTGTATTTCAGCCTAAAATGGGACACTAATCTAATTTTTTAGATAGAAAAAAATTTTCTTAAGGAATATATAAAAATTTTTTATTTTTATTAAAGCTAACTATATGTGTGTACGTTTAAACCAAATTTCGTAAAAAACTCATCATTCTTGTAGAAGATGTAAGTCTTTCAACTTGACCTATTTTACATCGAAATTTTGACTTTACCCCATATTTTCTAAAATCCCAAAGCTGGGATCGGAAAAAGAAGAATACTATAAAAAAGCTATATATACTCCAAATTGTTTCAAAAAGTATTTCATGAGCCCTAGTCCATATGTGGACTTTATGGGCAAAAGAGTAAAAAATTCCAATTTTGGGATTTTTCGTCCTTATTTTGGGAATTATGGGATTTCCTTTAGCTTAATGTTGCAGATTTTTTACCGTTTGATTTTTGTTAACAAATTACATATGCACAGAAAATTTTATCTGATTTGCTTAATTAATAAAAGTTTTATAGCATATTTAATATTTTTACTTTTCTCAAATTGGACCGTTTTTACCATAATTTTTCGAAATTTTCGGAGCTCAGCAACGAATATTAAAATTTTGTTCCATTTTTTTATTTTTTTTATGCATGTAAATAAAGATGACGCAATTTCCTATTAAATAAAAAAAGATTCACCTCAATATCATTCTTACGTGCAAAACTATGCGTTCTTAAATATGAGTGTTTCAATATGTATCTCACTTTTATACATTTACGTTACGGAAGTAAAAATTTTCATGCCTGTGTAAAAAATTGTGTAAAAAAACAATTATACATGAATAGAGGATAACCAAGAGGCATATCTTAAATTAATAATCATTATAAAAAATATCAGATAAAAAATAAAATTTTCTGTTAATTTTTATTTACGAAAAGTCGTTAAGATGTGTTAGTTATAGCGTTACTAACTTTTCCATCAATCATTGTTAAACTAAGTTGAAAGGATATGTTAACACAGTATTCTTTTATTTTTATAGATATTGGTTCCAATGATCTTATTTCGTCTTTGATATGCTCGACTAATTTTTTTGTCGTAGTATTTGATTCCTTTACATACTCAAAACAAATAGGCCTACAAAAATTTTTGGATCCTGGGGTTGTGTTTTTCCATATATCTTCAAAAGTGTTTGCACGTACTGATGAAGATGCAACCAACGAGTATGAACGAATTCTTAGTGGTACTAAGGATGCCATGAATATGCTCTTAAAATCTATTGTATGTTTTTGTTTGTACTCAGGAAGGGCTGATATTCCATCACATCCCCACTTACACATTAGTACTACATCGCAGTTCTTAACCTTTTCTAGTTGGTCAGTAGAAAAATCTGAAATAATCCGTGACGCCGTATTTTCTAGAAAGAAGATAGTCCAATAGAAGCTTTCGTTTCATCAACTGTTATTGGAGATGGCATAATCGCTTTCTTTTTTTCTTGAATAGACTTATATGATGGTAATATTGCATGTCCTTTCTCAAGTAAAGCTTTTCTCAAAATTTGGTACTTATTTCGGCTTATTTTCATTTCCAACATCAGAGCAATAGCTTCTTCCTCCGTAAAATTTGACTGCGATGTCGGAGTAGGTATGCTGTTAACAATTCGTTTCAACCGTTTTGGAGATGCGCTGGGAAGAATATTGGCGATGTGCACTGCCTCGGAAGGCTGATTTTCTTTTTTTTAGCAATTCTTTGAACGTATTGCAAACTTCATCTTTTGAAACTGAAGAAAGTTTTTCGGTTAACCTTTTTTTCTTAGACTTCGAACATAAGTCATCATAAGATTTGCAGGGAGCTCCACATAATGCGATGTAGGTTGAGAATTTCGCAACAGTATCCATCCAAGTAAGATACTTTACTTTAAACTTATTTTTGTTTCCGCGAACTGATTTCATTTTTTGATCAAATAATTTAAAAATTTTTTCCAGTTTTGCAGTACCATTGACATCAACTCTGCAGTTGTATGTAGCCTTAATAAATTTTTTCATGGCCTTAATTCTATCAAGTCCTTTTGTAGCATCAGTCCACAAAAAAGAACACAATGTTTCAAACTTCAATGTGATCGGCATGATGTTTTTTTTATGTGATATCTATTGTATTTATGCAAATATTTATATGCGTGTTCAGGTCATCGAACAGTTGGGTACCTAAAGAAGCAAAGCAGCTAGCTAAAAATCAAAAAAGGCACTTAGGTAAGACATAATTAGTCATAGGTCATCCTAAAACGAACACCTGCACCATCATTTTTAACCCTTACATTTTTAACCTTTTTTCAGGTATAATTGTTTTTTACACAATTTTTTACACATGCATGAAAATTTTTACTTCCGTAACGTAAATGTATAAAAGTGAGATACATATTGAAACACTCATATTTAAGAACGCATAGTTTTGCACGTAAGAATGATATTGAGGTGAATCTTTTTTTATTTAATAGGAAATTGCGTCATCTTTATTCACATGCATAAAAAAATAAAAAAATGGAACAAAATTTTAATATTCGTTGCTGAGCTCCGAAAATTTCAAAAAATTATGGTAAAAACGGTCCAATTTAAGAAAAGTAAAAATATTAAATATGCTATAAAACTTTTATTAATTAAGCAAATCAGATAAAATTTTCTGTGCATATGTAGTTTGTTAACTAAAATCAAACGGTAAAAAAATCTGCAACATTAAGCTAAAGGAAATCCCATAATTCCCGAAATAAAGACGAAAAATCCCAAAATTGGAATTTTTTACTCTTTTGCCCATAAAGTCCACATATAGACTAGGGCTAAAGAAATACTTTTTGAAACAATTTGGAGTATATATAGCTTTTTTATAGTATTCTTCTTTTTCCGATCCCAGCTTTGGGATTTTAGAAAATATGGGGTAAAGTCAAAATTTCGATGTAAAATAGGTCAAGTTGAAAGACTTACATCTTCTACAAGAATGATGAGTTTTTTACGAAATTTGGTTTAAACGTACACACATATAGTTAGCTTTAATAAAAATAAAAAATTTTTATATATTCCTTAAGAAAATTTTTTTCTATCTAAAAAATTAGATTAGTGTCCCATTTTAGGCTAAAATACACAAAAATGCAATAATTTTGGATTTTTTAAATTGAAAATCGTATAATTTTTAAGCCAAAAAAGATATTACTATACTACAGGCGATTAACTAGTCTGAAAAATTTTTATGAAAAGCACTAAGTTTTTTGAGTTATTTCCATATAAATTTTCCAGACGAGTTGATCGCCTGTAATACAGAAACAGCACACTAGAGATACTTAGGATTTCTACGCAATTGAATTGAGTTTTCTACAGAAATAGTTTACGGAAAGTATATCTGTGACTCATACGCAATATAAGTGTTTACTTTATGTCGTATCTTTTTAGATAACACGGTTAAACCCACTATCACCAAATATGACAATTTGCTGAAATGATCCCTCATAAAAAAGGACAATTCAACTTATATATAAACATGAATATTACAGATAGATCACAGGTTTTTATCCCTAATAACTTATATTGCACAGAAAAATATAAGTCTAATCTAATCAGGTACCTAAGTACAGGGTCCGCCAAATAACTTTTTTTTTGAAAATTCAGTTCAGTCAGTGTGCTTCAACTCCTGAAGCAATTGAACGACGGTGAATTGGTTGGTGCTTCTCTTCTTCCAAAATCCGGACGCAATTTTCGCACACAATCTGCAAAATGATTTTCTAAGTTATGTCGCAATATTTCTTAGCGTTGTCAAGCTCATACACAACCATATTCGTTCAACGGGAGGATAAAACTAATTATCTGTCAAATCAGACATGAGCTAATTGTTACCATTCACGCTATTAGCATTAGTTGAAAAAAAAAATTAAATAAGTGAGATGGCGGACCCTTTGTTATCACAGATATTAAAGTAGAAATTGCTTAAATAATCAAATTACAGAACGACACGACAGATAATTTACTAAAAATAAAAAAAATAATTAATTACTATAAACAAAAAAAAGAGCATAACTAAAAATCAGTAATCAAAATAATAATTACATCAAATAATTGTCTTATGTCCTAATATTGCACTTGAAAATTTAAACTAAGCTCACTGTTAAAATAAAAATTATTGTCAGCAATTTATACCTTAATGTCTTTTACGTGATATGCACCTACTGTATTTCCATCTAAAGTTTTTAACTCATACATGTTATTACCTGCAGGCCGAACCACTCTACATTTTAGCAACTTCCTGCAGAATTTGGCATTCACATTTTCTCGAAATGACTTTGTACCATATTTCACCTGTAGACCTCTTGTCCAGGAATAAATTTCACTACTCTAGCTCTTTGGTTGTAAATCCTGTCACTTTTCTCATACGCCTTGTTCACATTTTTCTTAATTTTCTATCTTAAAAATTCCATATTTTCATTGGGCTTAGTCATTATGCAGTGATCTGTAATAGTTTAATTTTCGGGCCAATTTAAAGTCTGCTCCAATTGTATACATTTGTTACGTTTATTTAAATTTATAAACGTTTATTTTATTGAGTTCTTTTATTGCAAATTTAAAACATACAATTTAATTACTACTTTCATTAAATGAATATTTAATTATTTACCTATTCGCGATTAGTACGCGATGGCAACTTTACCACTGTTTTACCACAAGATCTTCACTGATTGACGTTTTTACTAAGAATGCATCAGCCTGTATGGCCGTTGCTTTCATAAACCCAATGTTAAGGCTTTTGAATATACCAGAACTTCCTCCATCTGTTGGTAGAATATTTCTTTACTACGCAATTTTAATTTGAGACACATGATGATTGTTATTTGATTCCAGAACCTTCCATTATTATTTTGAATTTATTTATACATGCTGTCTATTTTAATTAGTTGTTATGTAGGTGTTAGTGTGGTTGTGTGTTGCGTTTATTTTTATTGCTTCATGTCAGTTGTTTTTGTTTTGTGATTAAAAAGTTTTTGTAGAAACTCCTGGCTTTGTAAACAGACACAATAAGTCATTTCGTTTTACTTTGCCGGTGACAATTATTTTAATTTCTTTTTATGACCTAAATAAAGCCTCGCAACACTGCCGCCCACTTAAGCCTTTTCGTCCTGAAAAGGCTCAACATTACCTTTGCCATATTTGGCCAGCCGTTCCAGGTGAACAACTTTCATTTTTGACCTCGGATTATGATATCTCTGTATCCGTTAAACTACATCATTCAATTTCTTAATCACCTTGTTTGGTCCCTCCCAGTGGGTTTGCAGTTTAGAAGACAGTCCTTTCTAGCGTTGTGGGTTATATAGTAGAACCATTTGACCTCCAGTAAATCCCTCCGTGTTTGCTGTTCGATCATATCTGGCTTTCATTTTATCGCTGGAGATTTTAATGCGGTTACGGAAAAACTCATGAAGCTCATGCAGATCTTCTTGCGCTTGAGGGACATTTCCATTGTCTTCGTCTGCAGGTCCCGGTTTAATACCAAATTCTAATCTGCTGGCAGTTTTAGTTCTGTCCCGAACAAGATTATTGCTGGACTACGCGAGTTTGAATCATGTACAGCTGACCGATAAGCTAGTAGGAACTTTGGTACATGCTCATCCCAATCCTTCAGGTTTGCACTGACCAGTTTTCTGAGGTATTCCCCTAGGGTACGATTAATTCTTTCTACCATGCTATCAGACTGTGGATGCAGCAGTGTTGTTCTCGTCTTTTCGACACCATATACGTCACACATCTCTTTGAATATGGCCGATTCAAAATTTCGTCCCTGGTCTGAATCCAGATCTAGTAGAACGCCGTGTCGACACACCCAATTGTTAACAAGAGCGTCTACTACTGTTTTGGACTCTTGGTTTGGAATGGCATAGACTTCAGGCCATTTGCTTAAATAATCTATAGCCATTATTACATATCGGTTTCCAGCATTACTAACAGGGAATGAACCTGCTATATCAATAGCTATACGCTCAAGGGGGACACCCGCGTTGTATTGCTAAAGCTTGCCACGACTCTTTCTTGTAGGGTCCTTGGCCGCCATTCACTCTTCGCAATTTGCTATCCAATCGGCTACGAATTGTCGGCAGCTTACCCAGTAAAATCTTTGCTTTATATTTTCCAGCGTTTTTGTAATACCCAAATGATTACCGCTGGGACCATTATTGAACTGCTTCATTATCTCGCCTCTTTTAGAGGTTGGCACGACAATTAAGTCCGTTGTGATTTTGCCATCTGAACTCT
The DNA here is from genome assembly GCA_937654795.1 of Cistogaster globosa. Lineage (NCBI taxonomy): Eukaryota > Metazoa > Arthropoda > Insecta > Diptera > Tachinidae > Cistogaster > Cistogaster globosa. The sequence goes on along the minus strand of OW569408.1, from coordinate 5,324,708 downwards.
CCCAAGATCGATATAAGCAACTATCTATTACCCTCAGGCTATTCCACTCAGCCCAGTACGATTTTGCTAGGCAGCTTTCTGCCGATATTTCATTATGGTTCAGTCTTCTGTTAATTTGCTTAGCCAATATAATATTTGCCAAAATCGGGTCCTCATTCTGTGCCTTCGACCAGTCTTCGCTTGACCCAATTTGGGTAAGCCGCACGTCAATGATGCACTCCTTTTTCTCGACATTTGTGCAGTGCTTGCACTCACCATTGCATGGCCGTCTTGAAAGGGCATCAGCGTTGTTGTGTTTTCCGCCCTTTCTATGTACAATACTAAAGTCATAGCTTTGCAAATGTTCAACCCAGCGTGCGAGCTGCCCTTCGGGGTTCTTAAATTGCATCAACCAACGTAGTGCGGAGTGGTCCGTCCTTAAGATGAAATGTTGACCATATAAGTATTTGTGGTAATGTTTAACACAATAACGCAGTAATTTCTTTCGGGCTTCGAGAGTACCCTGCTACACGATGCCCCAGGTATTTAAAACAAAGAACATTTTTTAACACTTAATTTTAAACCTGCAGCTGTTATACGCTTAAATACTTCATCCAGGTTTTTGAGGTATTCGTCAAAAGTTTTCCCCATCACGATTATGTCATGTAGAAACACTAAGCACGTTTTCTTAAGCACACGTTCCATTAAACACTCGAATGTAGCTGGAGCGTTGCAGAGCCCAAATGGCATAACCTTGAACTGACATATACCACCACTCGCGCTAAAGGCAGTTTTCTCTTTGTCTTTATCGGCTATCTCTACTTGCCAATAGCCGCTCTGCAAGTCCAAGGTAGAGAATCATTTTGTTCCGGCCAACGTGTCTAAGGTATCGTCAATTCTAGGTAACGGATAACTATCTTTCCTGGTAACGTCATTGAGCTTCCTGTAGTCAATGTAAAACCTGGAACTGCCGTCTTTCTTCTTTACCAAAACTACTTGCGAACTCCCCGGACTCGACGATGGCTCAATGACTCCGTTCCGTTACATTTCGCTGACAAGTTCCTTGATCTAGTTTCGCTTTGCTAGGGAACACTTCTGGGTGCTTGTTTTATAGGCCTCGCTTCGCCAGTATTAATTTCATGTTTCACAACTGCCGTTCTTCCTTTATTATTTAGGGCGAAGACGGAGGCATGTTTTCTCAACAACCACTTTGCTTTGTTTTTGTCAGAAGATGTTAGTTCTGCCATCCATTTTTGCATCTGTTCTGCTAGTAAATCTCGTTCCCTGGTTGGTAATTTGGGGCATACTGAATTCACCACACAATTGATAATGGCTTCAGCTGGCTCACATCGACCTATCTAAAAATTTCTGTTAATATTCTTTTCGCTTTTGGACAGATTAAGTACTCTCACAGGAACTCTTGCATCGTCGTAGATTTTCGCAAGGGCTTTAGCTGTTAAAATGTCGTCTTTTACTTCTGTTGGTTCTACCACCCACAACCGGTTATCCACACAATCTGCCTCCACACGTGCTCATACTATTGTTTCCGCCTGAGGTGGTAATTTTTTGGCGTTCAACGGCAAATAGCTTCTTTACTGCGGTCCTGCTTTCATAACCAACATTCAGAGGTGTCTCCATATTATGCCAGATCATTATTTGTTCGCCCTTGTGCAGATTAATACCGTTGGCTATCATGAAGTCTGCACCAATGATAACTTCATCCACTATATCGGCGACAATAAGTACATGGTCAACGCTGATGTCTGCTATAGTCAGTCTTACCGTGGGTCTTCCATAGTCACTGGCTAAGCCCCAGTTGCCGTCCGCAGTCGTACATTATTTAACGGTTCCACTGCGCCTTTTACTAAATCGGGCCTTATTATGGACTAAGACGCTCCTGTGTCTATGGTGAGGACTTGCTTTCTTGCGTTGATAAGACCGCAAGTAGTCAGGTTGCTATTCTTCTGTTGCACAATGGAAATCGAAATTGTGGGGCCATCGGTTTTGGGCTCGATTTAGTTTAACGTTGACTCGAGCGATTTGGTGTTATTCGCCCGCTTCTTGTCCCTTGCTGGCGAAGCAGATCTTGATCTTTTCTTTATAGATCTGCAGTTGCGCTGGAAGTGGCCAACCTTTCCGCAGTTGAAGCATTTTGGGCGAGACTTACTCCTTTTCTTCTCTATTATTTGTTTGACAATATCCTTTATCTAGCTCCTTTTGTCGCCGTGGTTATAATCATCAATTTCAAGACATTGCACCTTGTACACCTGTGGCTTCGAGATGACTTTTGTGGTCTCCGATGCTAGCGCGTCCGAGATAGTTTCTGCAAAGGTAGATTTTTGCATAGCAGAAACCGCATAATTAACATCTGGATCTCGTACACCATTCACAAATGCTTCAATTTTAAACTGATCGAGAAACGGATGATGTTCGCGTGGGTAAGGCAGCTGCACCAAACTTTCAATTTCCATGGCGAAGTTTTGAAGCGTCTCGTTCGCCTTTTAAACCCTGCCTCGTAACGCCATTCTATAAAGTACTCTTTTCTGCTCATCTCCGTACTTACGTTGTAAGGCATCCATTATGTCCTCATAATTATTTTTACATCCGGCTGGTAAGCTTAAGAGTATCTTTTTGCTGCTCCCTCTAAGGCCAAAATCAGCTCTATAGCTTTTTCATCATTGTCCCATCTATGTTGGCCACTGTTTCGAACTGGAACTTAAAAACATTAAAAGGTGCGCCGCCATCAAAGCTCGGACTATTTATCTTGCTAGCATGCTCAGTGATAACTCTTACTGGTCCTTCTCGAATTAGAAGATCGCCCATTTGCAGCTTTAATTCATGCAATTCTTTGTCCAATTTTCTCTCTAAGTCGGACAATTTTTCATCACACTCGCTGACTCTCATTTCCACGGCGTCCACTCTTCTAATATTTTTTTATATTTCTCGTCAACCTCCTCTAAAAACTTTTCCCCATTGACACTAGAGCTTTCTTGTATTGCACCAAGCCTCTGGTTATTTTCTTAATCATAGCTGCAAACATAGAATTCAAGTCCATAATGCTGTTTGTTGCTGGGGTATATACTTCAATCACTTCTTTTTCTTCTATTTCTCCGAATTCGTATGTCCCAATATCAATACCACGCTGCTTGAATTCATCTATTAATCTCTTTTGCAATTCTGCTTTATTGCCCACTGTCGGCAGATCCAACTTACTCAGCTACATTTTTAGCTGCTAAACTTTTAGCTCGTCAAATTTTATTGTGATTGATTTATTATTTGCAATCCCACTTCTGACACCAATTGTTACGTTTATTTAAATTTATAAATGTTTATTTTATTGAGTTCTTTTATTGCAAATTTAATACACACAATTTAATTACTACTTTAATTTAATTACACTTTAATTTGACGATTATTTACTTATTCGCGATTAGTACGCAAAAATACGCGATGGCAACTTTACCACTATCTTGTCCCTCTTCTACTTTTAAGTCTGGCAAACTTTCTTGGTTATTGTTTATGTGTTTTATTAATTTTAGATATTCATTGCTTTGAAACCCTGTGGTTTCGAAGTCAAATAAATCTCTTAGAACAACCAATTCAACGTTTAGCTCATCATCTTGCAACCTCAAAAGCATATCAGCTAAAATGTTATCAGAACCTTTTCTATGTTGAATGTCGAAATCAAAAGCCTGTAGTTGAAGTGACCATTTTGCCAATCTTCCTGATAAGTCGTTTAATGAGATTCTCCACTTCAGGCTAGCGTGGTCCGTAACTATCGTAAAAGACTTCATCTTTATGTAGGGGCGAAACTTTTTGACTGCCATAACCGCCGCTAAACATTCCTTTTCTGTTACGCTGTATTTTCTTTGACAGGCGTTTAACTTTTGGCTGTAGAAAGCTGTGGAATGCTCTTCATCGTGGTCGTTGAGCTGATATAAAATTGCTTCTACCATAATCGCATGCGTCGCACTGTATCCAAAATCTCTTTAAAAAAATCGGGGTGTATGAGCACTGGAGATGATGTCAGTGGTTTTTTTGAATTTTCAAAAGCTTCAATTGCATCTGGAGTCATTTCAAACTTCCTCATCTTCTTTAGCCTATCAGTTAAGGGAGCAGCTATCGTCGCAAGATCTTTAATAAACGGACGATACCATCCCGCTGTTGCAAGAAAGCTGCGTACTTCACGGGGCGATTTTGGCACTCTTATTTCTTTTATGGCTCACACTTTATAAGGGTCCGTCCTTAAACTTCCACCACCTACGACGAACCCAAGATATCGCAATTACTCAAAACAAAGCTTTGACTTTTAAGGGCCTATTGTGAAATTTGCCTGTCTTAAACGCGAAGCCACATCTTGTAACTTTTTAAATATTTATCAAAACTATCAGATATTATCAAAAGGTCATCTAAATATATAAAAACATTTTTTTTAAGCCGCTGTGGGGTAACTTTGTCCATTAGTCTGCACAGTCGTTGAGCCGCATTGCAAAGACCGAATGGCATAATGCGAGATTGATAGAGTGGCTGGCCTGTTTGAGGAAAAGCTGTATACGGCTTACACTCTTCTTTTAGCTCTACCTGCCAGAAAGCAAACTTTAAATCGACGCTACTTATAAAAAAAGTTTCGTCCATTCTACTTTATATCCCTTCTATGCTTTTTAGAGGAACGCGTCTTTATTCGTTTTTTTTTTTTAAATTTCTAGCATAAAGGCAGAACCTACTTTTTCCAGTTTTTCTAACCACTGTTGTCCTATTAGACCAAGGACTTTCGCTATATTAAATTACATTTAAAGATAACATGGCATCAATTTCCTTATAAACTAGTTCTTGCATTGCTGGGAACAAAAGGTAGTGACGGTCTTTAAATGGGACTAAACCTTCTACTAACTTTATCGAGTGTTTCTTTAAAGAAATGCATCCCAACCCTTCCTTCTTAAAAGTTGGAAACAATTCTATTACCTTATCCAGTTTTTTTGTTTAGGTTTAGATTTAGGATTTTCTATTTGAAAATCTCCTTGTAATTTTTCTTGAATTATTTCTTCAGTGTTAAATATAAGTGGTGCTAAATTATACATTCTGAAGAAGTCTACTCCGTGATACGCTTTTTGTTCCAAATCTGGACTTAATCAAAATAATATATTTTTAGTTATATTATTAAACATAATTTCTAATTCTATTTTACCTATCAATCTAAGTACTTTTCCAGACGCAGTCAACACTACTGAATATATTGGTTTACTCACAAGTCCTACTATTTCTATTGTGGTGTGTTAAGTAAATTTTCCCTAAAGCCCTTGTATTTATTTTAAAATAGCTGAAAGGGTTCCAGCTTAAACTTAGGCGTTCGAAAGAACTGCCGAAACAGGTGAGGCTAATGAAATAAAACTAGGCAGTTGTTGCCGATTTATGCTTACAAGCAAAAGTCTAATTTTATTTAAATTTGTATTAACTTATATACTACTTATGAGAATTAATCTTAACCTTTCTAACTTACTTTAATATATTTCCGTCTCATTTGTTATTATGAGGTTTATATTCACGTTCAATCACAATCACATTGCACTCAATGTTTCACTCAAATATTACATCGCTAGCATTTTTCAATGCATAAAACAAAATGTAATTAGATTCTTCATTATTTATAAATTCTATGCATAGTACATGCACTGTAGGCTTGTGTGGTACACTACACCCTCACCCTTAAAAGAAAAATTACCAGGGTGATTTTTCTGTTTATTCCCATAATACCGTTAAAAAAATTTTTTACTTATTACAATATTTGCTAAACTACTCGTAAAATAATATTAATTACAAAAATGATTGCTTCTTATGATTACTTATGAATGTAATATATATTTGTTTTTTTTTTTTATAAAGTATTGTATGGTTTTAAATTATTATTGTGGTATGTTTTTCTAAACCGTTATAATCTATAGTTGTATTTACACCATTTCTACTTATTACTTTGAATGGTCCTTTATATGGACTTTGGTTCTTCTTTCTATTTTCTACTTTAACTAATACTAAATCTCCTAAGTTTACGTCTAGTTTATTGTTGTTAGTATTATTTACGCATCTTTGCTCTTTCACTTTAGCTGTTAATGTTTTAGCTCTATTCAAAGCGAACTGTAATTTGATTTTTAGTTCTTGTACGTAGTCGTCATAATTGTAAAACTTATGTGCGTTTGTTACATTGTCCGCTGGTAAGCTTGGTAGTCTTCCATAAGCTAATTCGAATGGTGAGTATCCTGTGTCTACATGTGGTGCCGTATTGTAGGCGAAAGTAAAGTATGGAATCCATTTATCCCATTCGTAGTCGTTTGCTGTAGTTAACAGAAAGAACTAAAGAACTCTGTGATTTCTTTCTATCGAACCTAATGTTTCATGGTGGTATTGTGTAGAAAATATTTGTTTGATTTGCAATAAAGGGCATATGTTATTCATTAATTCATTCATAAATTTTGTTCCTCTATCAAACTTAAGTACCTTGAATTAACCATATTTAAGGGAGTTCGATCGTGAATGTCATGATAGACAGTCGTGTGCGAAGATCGATTATCTTAATTGTTAATAAAATAATTTATTATATTTTTACGGTACGCATTATTACATGTGTTCTGATACATTATAATCTTAATTTACAAAACCGAGAGAAATAGACTCTTAAAACAAATTTAATTTTTATTTATTTCAATGAGTCAGTCTGACTACATAAAAATAAAACACAAAAATGACAATTTAACAGAAAATAAAATAACTACTAAACAAAACGAAAATAAAAGAAAGAGCGACCTCGAAATGTCCTCTGCTTCAAAAGTACTAAGAAGCAATTATTGGGAGATACTTGCTAATGACAAAAATTGCAACAACGATATTGTGCAAAAATTCCAAAATTATGTGAAGGAGAGTGAAAAACCGACGTCATCAAAAAATGCAATCAACAGCACTGCAGCAATTAACAAAAATAGTGAGAATAATGAGAGTTCAAATTCAAATAAAAACAACAATAAAAAATATCCACCAATAAATATACATGATGTGGAACCCAAAAAGTTAATTGAGTTTATTAAAGATGGGCTAAAAATTAAAGAATTTCAAATAAAAGAATTAAAAAATAACAAGTTATCTCTATTTACTATGTCATCTGAGGATTATCATAAAATAAAAGCATATTTAGAGAAAACCAAAACAAAGTTCTTTACATATACCCCCAAAGACACAAAAACTAAATCTTATTTATTAAAGGGCCTAAGTACCAATATCGAACCAAAAGAAATATTAGATGAACTAATTAAATTTCAAAATGAGAAGCTACAATTTCTAAAAATTAGCCCATTTGTGACCAAACGTTCCACAGAAAACAATCAAACATTACCAATATATATTGTGCAAATTACCGCAAATAGTAACGTAAATGATCTCAAAAAAATTACGGGAATACTCTTCAGACGTGTACGCTGGGAGGCATTAAAAAAACCTGAGATACCACAATGCAGAAACTGCTAACGATTTTTCCACAGCGCATCGAATTGTTATTTGCCAAGAAGATGTGTCAAATGCTGTCAAAACCACGAAAAAGGGGAATGTTCCCTAGATGATATTCAAGAAAATGAAAAAGAAAAATTGTTTTGCGTTATATGCAACAAGTACGGACACCCGGCGTCTCATAAAGGATGCGAAAAATACAAGGAGCTACAACAAAAAATTCGCGCAAAAAGGCAAAACCTTAGCCAAAGAAGAGCATTTAATAACACACTTAACTCGGATAATGTTGCAAGTTTTGCTAATATTGTAAAAAACAATACACCAATAGAAAATATTAATAATTCTATAAACAAGGTCTTAGAAGAACTTAAAAATTTCATGCAAAATCTGGCAAATCAATTAGTCAACCTCAATAAACATTTCCAAATACAAACGTCTAGGATAGACACAATTTTCTCGATAATTGAATCGTGATCTGAAACAATGGAGGGGACAGTAGAAAAAACAATTAATATTATCCATATAAATGTCAATTCATTAATAAAACTAAGTAGAAGACACGATCTAAACACATTCATAAAATCTAACAACCTCGATTTAGTTTTACTCAATGAAACTAAGCTCAACACTAACCCTAAAATAAGTTTTTAAAACTATATTCTAGTAAAAAAAGATAGGAAAAATGCAAAAAGAGGCGGTGGTACCGGAATATTAATAAAAAATAACTTAAAACATAGTAATTATTGTAACAATATTATAAATAATTTCATTCACTTAGAAACCTGTATTATAAAAATACCGTTATTAGCAAATAAAATATTATTTGTTATATCGGCTTATTTTCCTTCTGGAAAAAATTGTAACGTTTTGTATTCGGAACTATCGCTTCTTTTTCATTCATTAAAGTTAGAAAATAGTAATCACTATTATGTTTTAGCAGGCGATTTAAACGCTAAGCATGAAGATTGGAGTAACTATTCTAATAACTCACAGGGTTCTAAATTAAAAGAATGACTTGCACAGAATGAAATAAAATACAGAAGTAAATTATTCGCTTCTATCTATCCCTCTTTTCCGCGAGCTGGATCCTTCTTAGACATATGTATTATAGATGCAAGATTGTCAATAAATAAATTTAACAATACTTTGAATTGTCTTTAAACTATTGATTACGAAAGTGATCATAATGCAGTAAAAATTGAAATTTTAAAAATAGATAGAGATCATCCATTAACCCTGTTAAAAGAATCAGCTGATTTAAAACTTAACTATAAAAAAGCTAACTGGACTAAATTTAAAAATAATATTAGAAACGAATTAAACAGCGATGACCCAATACCTAACGATAGAAATCTCTCAAACTCAGAAATTGATTTTCATTTACCCAAACTAAAGCAAATAACATTAAACTCAATAGAAAAACAGTCCCGAAATTCAAAAATGTCAATCATATTAGTAAATTACTTAACACTACCATAAAAAAGTTATACTCTGAAAAAAGCAGAATAGTAACCATAATTAAGAGACACAACAGGTTAGAAATAATGTTATCCCAAGCCAATAGAAACTTACTTAAACTAAAACTAAAGCTTATTAGAAAACTCATAAATGATAATTTTAGTATAGCGGTGAATAATCATTTTCATAAGAAACTAGAAAATATTAATCTTAAAAATCAATCTGATATGTTTAGTGAAGTCAAAAAACAATTCAAATATACAGAGCCACTAAAAATTGACCTCATCAAAATACCTATTAACAAGGAAACCGTTATTAAGAATGCTGGCATAAAATCTGGTACATTGAAAAAAGACAATAATGGTACACATTATCTGATCTATGATGACATACAAAAACTTAACGTAATTGGAACGTATTTTGAATCAGTCAATGCTTTTAAAGAGATTGATAGTCAGAACAGAATTTATCTACAAATAGAAACATATTTTAACAGATTTCTAAAAGAAAAAGAACGTTATGAAAATAGCAAATCTACAATTACTGCATTTAGTACTTTAAACAAAGCTAATAACACCTAATTCAGTCAATCATTATTTCATAACGGTTGATTCAATTCAATATATTTTTAAAAATTTAAGAAAGAAAGAAATTATCAACGGGTTTTGATAATATTCCTAATATTGCGTTAAAGAATTTTCCAGATGAAATTATAGGAGAATACTGTACCTTATTTAATAACATGCTCAAGAACTCGTACTTTCCACATGATTGGAAGGAAGCTAAAGTAGTAGTAATACCAAAAAAAGATAAAGATACAAGTATACCAAAAAACTTAAGAGCTATTAGTTTACTTCCAAACATTAGCAAAATTTTTTAAATTTGTGTGAATAACAATGTAGTAAATATTTGTAAAGAAGAAAAACTATTTTCTGATAAACAATTTGGATTTAAACATAAACACTCTACAACTCATGCGGTACATACTTTAGTTTCAAACATACATTGGAATCTAAACAAATCCTTAGCAACCGGTGCATGTTTAATTGATCTCGAAAAAGCTTTCGATAATGTATGGACTCCTGGTTTAATTTTTAAACTAATGTCATTTGGTTTCCCATTTTACTTATTATGCCTAATATATAATATGTTAAACAATAAGACATTTAAAGTTAGCAATGGAAAATTTATTAGCACAAAACAATTTATCGCGATAAATGGTTTTCAACAAGGTACTGTTTGTGCACCAACTCTTTTTAACCTATACATATGAGGACTTCTAAATAAGGTGGAGAATATCATTGGATTTGCTGATGATATAATAATATATCACTCGGATGATAAAATATAAAAAATTAATGATAAATTGCAAAAGTACTTTTATATCATAGAAAATTATACGATAGATTGGCAAATAAAAATCAATGTGAAACGATACTTTTTCGATACCCTGTGAGCAAATACAACAGCAATATAAAACGCAAATGGAAAGCGTTTAATATTAAATCTATGAATAATATTAGCATCCCAAATAAGGATGTTGTTAAATATCTTGGTATCAACTTTAACAAGTTCCTATATTTTAATGAACACGTTAAACTTCAAATTTCAAAAGCTCGTAACGCTTTCTTTATGTATAAGAAACTATTCTGTATCAGTCCTTAATAAGACCAATCATGACTTATGGGTGCCAAATTTGGTTCAACATATCCCCATCTTATATGGAAAAATTACGAGTATTTGAAAGAAAATTTTTAAGATCCTGCACTTGCTTATTCAGATCATCAAATAGTAATTATAAAAAATATATTTCTAACAAAAGGCTGTATAATGAAGCTAAAATTAGTAGAATAGATAATTTTATACTACACCTTATAAGAAATCACATTCTTAAATGCTGCGAATGTAGTGAAAACAACTTAATTCTAGCTCCTTACCACGTTAATGACGAATACATAGCTCAAACCATACCGAAAGGTTTTGTTCCACCAGAAGCATTTATTTTTCTGGACTTATACCTAAGTGGCCTGCGTGTGTTGTATTATGGAATTCGTCAATAAGTTTGTATTTTAGTATGTCCTCTGTAATTTTTGTAGGGGCATTATAGATTAGTATCCTTAATTGAGGACTTTTGTTTTTAATCTTTATTTTTGCATACGTTTCTTTTAAATCTTCTTTTGTATAAATTTGAATATGTCATCTTTACTTAATAGCGCTAATTCTCTTATATTCTCATTATCCATTTTAGATATCAGTTTCCTCAGTATCGAATCTAGTTTCGCTGATTTATCGCTGAATCTTGCCGGCTTGTGTTTTTCAATATTAATATCTTTGGTACATAATTTCTTCATAGTCGAAACGGGTTCCGATGATATATCATTACGTCCTATGTGTACAGTATTATCTTCAATAAATATATTAATTTTTCCTATACCTTCTATTTTATTAAACTGCAGTTTCTTCATATTTTTGACATCATTCATGGAGATACAATCCCATATGTGAAGTTGATCAGCCTTCTGAAAGTTGCATTTTTCCAAAAAGTTTTTGTCTGCGCCCGTTTTTCATCATTTATTATTTTACTTGCCTCAGTTTTTCTGTCTGTTGTATTTTTATTATTCATTGCCCTAGTTGTTACTAAAGTCTTTTTTTCTTTCTCATCGTTTTCCTGCGGTATCATTTCTTTAAGTATCTCTGAATCAATTTTTATTCTAGAGAGTACGTCCGCGTTTGTATTCATTTTTCCTCTTTTATACACAATTGTAAAATCATAATCACTTAAGTCTAGTCTTGTCATTTTCGAAGAAGGGTTTTTGTGTTAAAATAGTGAAATTAAAGGTCTGTGGTCCGTTACAACTATAAACTTTCTTCCATATAAATATGGTCTAAAAAAGTTGATGCTCCAATGAATAGCTAGCAGTTCTTTTTCGATTACCGGTTTATTAATGTCATGTTGATAGGTTAATCTTGTCCTATTTCGCCTTGTGATAGTATTGCAACTAGTGCGTAATTTGAGGCGTTGGTTGTTAAAATAAAAGGTTATACGAAATTAGGGTATTGTAGAATTGGTGGGTTCATTAGTTTTTCTTTTAGTTCTTCAAACGCATGCTGGCATTTTTCTGTCCAAACAAATTCTGTTGATTTCTTTAGTAATGCATTTAGGTCTGTAGCAATATGGGCAAAATTGGATGTGAATCTCCTATAATAGTTACAAAATGCAACGAATCGTCTAACTTCGTCTGTGTTTCTTGGGGTTGGGTATTTTATTTATTTATTTCAAATTAAAGTAATATAATAAGCCTTTTAGGCCAATAAACTTAATAATATATTCTTAAAATTATAAATATTCTTGCATACAAATATGAACTACAACAATTGGCTCCGCAGCCGAAGAAAAATTTAAAGTAATAATAATAATAAAAGTAAATGTCCCATAAGTAGTAAGAAATGCAAAGAAAAATTTCGATATCATAAAATAAATCTTCATTGCCAACATAGACACGTACTTAACTTTCCGAACTGTCAGCGTATACATACACATAATCACCCATTTTATGTCAAACACATATCCCTGAAGATTTGAAAGAGTTAAAAATGTACCAGCCTTAAACCGGAACTATATACTGAGGCAAGCGAACGACTTACACCAGGTTCGATTAAAATATAAGGCTCAAATCTTTACGAACATGCCCAAATAAGTTTAGCAGAACATAGACGAATATCATTTTTAAAGTTAACGGTAACTAAAACATTTTTTGTTTAAAGTTATTGTACCATGTTCAAGGAAGAGACAAAAAAAAAACAAAAATCGTGTGTTGCCTGTAGTTGTAATTTTTTGTTTGTAAAAATTGTTGACAGTTAATTTTTCGTCTTCTAAATGAAAAACATTTTCATTTACTAAAAATTGTTACGAATTTGTAACAATTGTTACTGGAAAGTGTTCATTAACCCAAAAAATTTGCAACAAGAGACTGTAAACAGAGAGTAAAAAAATGAGATACAAAAAATATCTTGCAAATTCTTACTGGTAAAATTTTTACTTGCAAGAATTAGCCAAACAGCTGTTTTTTACTTGTGTTTAAAAAATAATTTACTTTAAAAATGCCTGATAAAAGAAATCTTTGTAACATTAAAGGATTTGGGAATTAAAAATATAAAAAATAATATTATTTTGTGATTTTTCTTTAATTTAGCTATGAAAGTGCGCAGCAAAAAAGTGTAAAACAACAGAAATTTGGTTTAGAATCTTCGAGCTTTGAAAAAGTTTGTGTTGTTTTTAGAATTAAAAGTAAACAAACCAGTGATGAAACATTAAATGCAATGTACTTTTTTCTGGGCAATTTAAAGAAGAGTTGTACAATTCTTATGTACATATGTATAATAATAAATAAGTTATATACATGTTGAAACTATTTTTAATATAAATATTTTCACATCTAAATTACAATAAGAATGTTTATTAGAACTATCTGCCGAAAAAAATTTTATACATGATGAGCCTAAATATCATAAACGCGTTTGCAAATTACCAAATATTTAAAAGAATATCTAAAACATTTTACATATTTTTGCAATTGGTTATTTGGAGTATTATTTTCAATTTTTTCGTGTGGGTACCAGTTTGCTGGATTTCAGCGGCCTTTGTTTTATACATTTTTCGACTCCAGTACATTTGCTTTAAAAATAGTACTATTAAGTCTTACATACCATTCCCGAAGCCACAACAATTTTCTTTGCTAATTTTTGCTAGTAAAGCGTTCATTACTTTTTTTGTTTAGGAGAATAATTTTGAAAATTTCTGTTTTACTCTCTCGTTGCTAGTTTTTGCAAGTAAAGTTACTGAACAGACCTTATTTCTTTTAATTGTGTTTTTGCATATTCATCAATATGGTCTAGTTGCAAATTGTCCAATATTTTGTTAAACCGCCGTTCTTGGCGGTATTTTGATTTGTAGTGACGTTAATGGTTTTGTATGGATTAGAAGGGTTATGTTTGTATTATTTATAAATAGGGATATTGTAAACGTTTCATAATCTATTTTGCAAAGGTATTTCTTTAAAAAGTCTCTTCCTATTATGCCATCTGTACCTATTGGAAAATCTGAATTTACCAAATGAAAAGAGTGGTTGCATATTTCATCGGCCAAAGTTAGGTCTAATTCTATTGTGCCAAAAGAGTGAATTTCTTCTGTAGTAATACCCGTTAGCTTGCGTTTTGCTTCAGGGTTTAAAGGTTCATTTTCGAAATTTATTTAAATGTAACATAGTGATATGTCAGCGCTTGTGTCGATCAGAAATGTTATTTGTTTGTTTTTGTACTTTGTTATTATGAAATTTGTGTTGTTGTCAGATACTTTATAAACTGCTAATTTTGGCTGTCCGAAATATTTGTGTATTCCGAGCCTAACGTGTTTCCCGAATTTTGTACTGTGTGTATCTGTCTGTTGTTAATACTTCTGTAATTGGTTGCGTTTCTCTATTACCTCTGTTAAAGTTATTGTGGTTATTAGTTCTGTTACCTAAGTTGTTATTTCAAAAATTGGAGTTATTGTTTCTAGTGAGTTTTTCATTGTTTAAATAGTTATTGGAATAGTTGTATTTAGGATAGTTATTATTGTTATTATAAAATTTGTTATTTCTATTGAAGTTAGTGTTGTTCCTATAGCTATTTTGTCTGTTATTATTAAATGCATTATGGTTTTCTTTGGGAATTCGTGTATGTTGTTTTCTGAAATGAAAAATTGAATTGTGATTTGTCTTTTGCTCATTTTCCAATTACAATGCAAGTTCAGATGCTTCTTGCAAATTTTTTGGTCGTGCAAATATATATATATATATATATATATATATATATATATATATATATATATATATATATAATGCTAGTTTGTGATTTAATTTTATGATAACCTGTTTTTCTGGTTCTGTGACTCCATCTTCTAATTCTTTAATTCCCAAATTGTTTAATTTATTAATTATGTTTGTAATTTTGTGTATGAATGCATTTATGGACATTTGCCTTTGAAATAACGTATTAAGTCTGTTTTGTAATTCCGGAATCGTTTCCCTGCTTTTGTACCTTTCTTGTAATAACTTCTTTAATGCCTCAAAAATTGTCTGGTACTGAGTATCTACCTAAGGCTGTCCTGACATTGGAAGTTAGTTTGGCATGGAAAACATATTGAATGAAATCAACTTTTGCTTCACTTATTAAAGTCTTGTTTATTAATTCTGCTGTTATTAAAACACTTTCTAATTCTACGTAATTACCATTAAATAGTGGAAGTGCTTTAGATGTAGTTTCTAAGATGAATGCTGGCATTATTTTGTCTTCTGTGGTAAAAACTTTTTTGTCGTAGGAAATTTTTTCGTGGATGGAGGTTGGTATATTTATGTTAAGGTTTTTTCTTGTAGTGATTTTATAGAGTTTATCTCTAACGTCTAAAAAGATTGCTTCAGCTGCTACTTTATGAGCTGCTGTAAGGCGAGAATAGTGTACGTTAAGTATTACTCTTATTTGTTCTAAACAATTAAATAAATTCTGTATGTGTTTTTCAACTGTGTCTTTTTTCTTTGGTCTGTCCGTGTTTAAGCATTTGTATGACTTATCAAAATTTTCTCTTATCAATCTTGTTGATTATATCTTGCCCTTCCATTTATCAAAGTTTTATAACAATGTAATTAAAATTTAGATTTTTATTCTTAAATTTCAGATTTTTTTTAACATTTATGATTTTTTTTTAATTTTTTTTTTCTTTTTTTTTTGTTATGCAGCTATGTAATTGTTACTTTTATATCTCTGATACAGCATTATTATTATTACTACATTTTTTTGATACATAATTTTAAAAATATTTATTTATCTTATATGCTACGAATAATACAAGCGCTACTATAATCAATGTCACTACATATTCTGGTATTATATTTTTCGTATTTTCTGCATTACCATTATTTACTATATTTTCTTGGATTTCTACTTTGCTTTGTGGCTTACCCATTTTATTGTATATCTTACTGCCCCAAATGGGATCTACCATTTATATATGTTGAGGAATATTTATATAATTTTTTGTTTGTTTTTTAGTCAATGTTAGTTTTTCAAAGTTTTAATCTGTTTTTGTATTTTTAGTTGATCCTCTCTTCTGTCTGCTTCCTCTTTTGGAATTTCTTACCAGCTCGTTTTTCTTTGGTTTCTTCCTCTTTGCTAGGCGGTTAGGCTGTACGTTCGTCTTGGATTTTTGTCTTCTCCTGTATTTTTCTATGCTTATGGCCTTGGGCCTGCTGTTAAAGGCAATGGCTTATAATCCAGGGGAGTATCGTTGCTTGGGGATAGAACGTATTCTTCCTTCAAGTATTCCTCTCTAAAATATTAGTGTCAGAGTCCGCGTTTTAAAGGATTGTTTGCAGGATCATAAAAAAATTATTTTTTTTCATAGGTCCGTTTGAGCAGGATCGCCATGTGGTGTGTTAAGTAAATTTTCCCTATAGCCCTTGTATTTATTTTAAAACAGCTGAAAGGGTTCCAGCTAAAACTTAGGCGTTTGAAAGAACGGCCGAAACAAGTGAGGCTAATGAAATAAAACTAGGCAGTTGTTGCCGATTTATGCTTACAATCAAAAGTCTAATTTTATTTAAATTTATATCAACTTATATACTACTAATGAGAATTAATCTTAACCTTTCTAACTTACTTTAATATATTTCCGTCTCATTTGTTATTATGAGGTTTATATTTACCTTTATATTTGTTCAATCACATTGCACTCAATGTTTCACTCAAATATTGCATCGCTAGCATTTTTCAATGCTTAAAGCAAAATGTAATTTGATTATTCATTATTTATAAACATGCACTGTAGGCTTGTGTGGTACACTACAATATCAGTTCTCTGCATCCCTTACCTAATAAACTTATAGAAGCTTCTGTGTCTAATAAACCTCTGATAACCATGTTTTCTACACATATTTTAGCAAAGGTACGAGGGTCCCCTTCTCTATCGGCCCACTTTATGGTTTCTAATAATAATCTTCTGATTTTGCTCTTCTCAGCAAATTTTCTTCTTAGTTTTATTATTTTATTTGAAATCCCTTTCATACTTATAGCCTCGCTAAAAATTCTTTCTCTTACTTTTTAATAAGTAGTCATACGTTCTTCCTAAAAAAATTTGTGCCACAATTGGGGAAAAAATTTATTAAAATTCTGCACGGTTTTTTTTAAATTTGTATTTTTTATTTTTTTAGCGCAGGATGGATGGTTGCCCTTTGCTAACTCACTACTATTAAAATTTTCTCCTTATAATTATTGCATCTTGGGGACTTTACACCTAGTTTGCCACACCTATAACAAAACAAGGATCTTTCGGCCGAAGGACAGTCCATAAACATATGGCCATTTTGATGGTAGTTACAACATACAAGCGGATATCTGGGATTTTTGTTCGATTTGTTAGAAAATCTATTAGCTGCTATTTCTTCGATTTGTTCCATGGGTTCTTTTATATTATGGGCCGGCTTTTCAAAAATCTCATTCACTTGCCTAGTGTATCTGTTTACCGGTACTGACGTCTGCATATGTAGTGGTCCTTTACGTCCAAATACTTTTTTCACTTCTATAAATTCTTGCCGTAGCTCTTCTACTGTGTTGACACAATTGGGTAAACTTTACTTCTAATATCGTCTTTTAAATTTTTTTTTTTATTATTTTATTCTTCTCTTTTTCAGATACTGCCATGCTTAGTTTTGCCCTCATTTGCGTCATGGTGAAGAAAAATGCATCGATGCCTTCGCCAGGCTGCTGCTTTCTCTCCACCATGTCACTCATGAGTTCAAAACTGGACCTGGTAGTCTGGTACTGTTTTAACAACGCATCTTTCAACGTTGACTATTCTGACACGTAATTGGTCTGTATAAACAGCCAGTACCACTTCTTGGCCACGCCTCTGACAAACAAATGAAAATTTTCTAAAACACCATACTGACGTTGTAAGCGCTCAACCCTAAATACAAAATTTTCTACTGCTAGCTTATTTGTATTGCCATCAAACTTGAGACCCCATTTGTCTATTCTCATTTTGTGGTAAGTTTTTATTGATTAGTACACATTACATTTTCCACTGATGCTCTAGAAGAGTTTGTTGAAGTTTGTTGAGTACTCCTTAGAAGACTCATTGGATGATCTGTCCTGCCATTATTTTCAACAAATTAGGGATTACTTTCTCACGAAGTTTCTTCTTCTCTAAGTAGGTGTACTGTGAAACCATATATATATATATATATATATATATATGTATGTATATATATGCATATTAAGGGACGTTCTTATAGTGGTTGTAGTTTAATATATCTGTCCAAACTGGTCGAAAACAAAATACATACAAAATAAATGCTGCCAAGTTAAATAGTTGAAAGTTTACATATTTGACCGTTAATTTAAACCTTACACTCTAAGCTGAAAGTTATCGTTTCTTTAAAAATGTATACGAAATAAAAAACTTAACTTGTATAAAACCAAATTAAGAAAACATCCCAAAACTAAAAATAAAATCAATAGTATTTCCTCAAAAGTGGCTGTTTCTCCTGCACAAAAAAAAACTAAGAGATTAAGAGGAATCTGCTTGCTTATCTAATATTGAATCCCCTTTTAAGTTTCTGAAAATGATAGAGAGTAGATTTGAAAAAGTAAGTGACAAACTGCAATCTACATTGATAAACATGTTTCATGAGTATGAGGAGAGGTTTTTGAATTAAATAGATAAGATATTAAATATTGCTAAAACTGATTTGGATAATTAAACAAAAAGAGTAATTTGCTTAGAAACCAATGTTGAGGTAGTCAGTGACAAGGAAACTGGGAAGAGCATAGCAATCACTAACGAAACGAAAAATATTAAGCAGGAAGTAGCTCATTTAAAGGATGTTGCTATGAAACATAAAAATGCAATTATTGATATTGACTCACGTATTGTTGGCATATAAGAAGAACAAAATAAAAACCATTTCGAGTTACTTTTTAAAATATGTCAAACAGTCAGCATCAATCCTCCGGAATTAAACCTGCTTTCCGTGTGAAGACAAAGAAGATTTATCGAAGAGATAGAACTTACGAAAACAACAACTCTAAATCAGATTCCCCAATCATTGTTAAATTCATTCTCCCTATGAACGAAACTTTATTTTAAGATCAATTACTTCCTATATCATAAAGATGTTTTGGGGTTATATGGGATTGAATTACCAGCAACGTACTTTTTTACATCAATAAATCACCGTATCTTTCGACACGCACATCGTTTAAAAAAACAGAAAGTAATTGCTGCGGTGCAACAGAACTTTCATTTTTATTTTTGTGTCATTTTATTTTTCAAAACTTTTGCTACATGATGTTGGTTCTCGAAATAATCTGTATAATTTAATACGTTTTTCTGCAAACAAACAATCGGTGCCAATATATGCCATATTAATGCTCAGAGTCTTAATAATAAAAAGGATAAATGTCGTTATATATTTGAAGGTTCTAGAATGGAACATGGTTTAATTATTTTATCTCTGATAATAGCTATATGTTTAATGGATATCGCCTTTTCCGTCCAGACAGACCTTCTAATGGAGGTGGTGTTGCAATCTACGTAAGACTGCCAATTCAATGTAAATTTTTATGTAAAAGTTTTGATACCAGTGGCAATAATTTAGTCATGGTAAAGAGTTATTACTAGGAACTGTTTAAAGACCTAATAATAATATTGACATCGAACCTAAGCCTCACCAAAAAAACAATGCTTACACACTTTACAACCACCACTGCAACGCTGATTGATCTTTTCTTTACTGACAACCTTTCACGTGTAATGTTATACGATCAACTGTCAGCTCCACTTTTCTCTAGACAAGATCTAATTTTTTTTTTTCTCATATGACTTCAAAATTACGTTAAAGGGGGAAAATAAAACTTTTCGTGACATTAAAAATATCGATATATTCTCCTTAGAAGATAACTTATTGGACATATCCTGAATTAAGTTTATATTATGCCAAATAGTGATGAACACACATTTTTTCTACATAGTAACGTTTAGTATCTGCACGAGAAATTTGTCCCAATTAAATATAGAAAGTTACGTCCAACTAAAAAGCCATGATTTTCAAATAGAATCAAACTTTAAATTAATATTAGAAACGAAGCATACGAACGCTGGAAGGAATTTAAAACACCTGAAATGGAACAATTATTCAAAACCTTTAGAAAGAAAGTAAATATAGAGATAAGGAACGCTATGTCCAAATTTTATGAAGAAAAATATTCTATCATCGAAAAGAAAATGGAAGGAAATGTGAGACATGGGAGTTATTAACAAAGATACCATTATTGATAAAGACATTGATGTAAAGCAACTTAATACTAAATTTACCAACATACCAATGCCTAGTTCAAATACCTGCGTTTATAATTTAGCTAATACGATTTAACATTAAAATAGTATAGGTTGCCAGCTTGCAAACGTTATCATTGAAGATGTTTACAAATCCATCCTCAGCATCAAATCTGATTCCATTCGCGTTGATGGAGTACACCCAAAGTTTTTTAAGCTTATCTTAAATTACGTTGTTAGATATATAACGCATTTGCTTAATACTATCATCACAACAGCAATATTTCCTGCAATGTGGAAGCATGCGAAGATAATTCCAATTCCTTAACCTGACAAAACCTATAGGCCGATTGCAATTCTTCCGTTTTTGTCCAAAGCATTTGAACGATTGGTTAATCAATATTTAAGCAATAACTCTCTGCTTACTTGCAGACAATCTGATTTTAGGCCAAAACACAGGTGTAACACGGTTCTTGTTAACGTTGCTGGGGATTTAAGGTAAAAAACTGATAAGAACATGATATCATTTTAAATTCTGTTTGATCACTCAAAAGCTTTTGATACTGTTGATCACCACATTCTGGGTAATAAGCAACGAAATATATTTAACTTTCCATCATCTCCGGTAAAATTACTTCTTTCATGATCGAAGACAATCAGTTCATTGTATGTATGATCGAAGACAATCAGTTCATAATGGTGACATAAAATGTACAAGCCTCTTGGTAAGAAGAGGTGTTCCGCAAGGTTCAATTCTTGGCTCACTATTATATACGATGTACTTAAATGACCTACCTTCCCAAATAGAACATTGTAAAATTCATATGTATGCTGATGACGTTCAACTGTACATTAAACTGATTAAAATATTTGCATACAAAAACTGAACCATGATCTTAATAATGAAAATATTTGGGCTACAGCCAACAGTCTTTGCTTAAATACAAGAAAATCAAAGACAATTGTATTTGGAAAAATAAATCGCCTGCCAAATTATTTGCCACCATTACTTGTGGGCAACACAAAGAAATTGTTCAAAATGCTAAAAATCTAGGTATTGTCTTTAATGATCAACTAAACTTTACAAACCACAATAACGTTATATGCGGTTAAATATATGCAATCTTAAAACTCATTATTTTACACCACTAAGCACTCGTATTCTCTTGACAAAAACATATTTGATACCAACATTTTTATATGGATGTGAACTCTACGCTGGATTAGACTCCGTGAGCAATCATAAACACAATGTTACGTGTTACAACATTGCGAGGTACATTTATGGACACATAATATATGATAGAATTTCACATATCTCAAATCGGATTTACAACGTACTACAGTGCGAACTTGCATCTTTTTACACAAAATTATGTATACAAAACAGCCAACCTATCCTTAGTAGGTTGCAATTTTCAATTTCAAATAAAGGATATAAACTAAACTTTATTAGATATCAAAAACTGATATATGAGAGACATTTTTATGTTAACGCTATACGTTCGTGGAAAGAACTTCCATTCAGAACTCATTTAATGAGCAATACAAAGCAATTTAAGTAAGCATTTTTTGCACATGTGTCATAAATTAAAATCATTATTTTTTGACAGCCATAGGGACCAGCGAGGTTTCCGCAAGCTCTCTTCCGTTTTGCGGTGACCACATCTCAGTGGGTTCCAACCCTCTTACTGGGTACGCTGGACATACAATTTAATCAAGGTAACACACACAATTTCTTTAAGCAAACGCACACCACTTACACTAATTTTTTCTTTTACTTTCAGGCAGATATTTAGCCCTTTGTTGCCCTTCCAACTAAGTCACAAATATGTGCTAAAGTGCTTCACATGTGACCCCAACATCTAACCAACTTCGTCCTTCAACTTTAACTTACCTTTACGTCACTAAACTTTTAAAATCAATTCCAAAACGTTATCTTTTTTGTTTCAGACGTTATAAATCATATTTAATTTTATTTAAAAAAACAAATTGCTAAACAATACAATATTTCTTTTTTTTTTCTATAAAAAAAAAAAACTCAACGTAAATTTTCTGTAAAAAAATATTAAATTTAGAAACAAAATTAATAGACACTTAGTTACCAAAATAAAAAATGTGAATTGAATATATAAACCAATAAACCAAAACTAAACACAAAAAAATGTATATTGTTTCCTTTGTAAGGTTTTTTTACAGCTTAAAATTCAATAAAAACTTACTTCCATATAGCTACCAGCTCAAGTGGAATATTTAATTCTCGTAATTTATTATTTCCTGTTTTACCTTTTACCTGAAGGAGCTCCTTAAAAACTATTTAATCTCCTGACACTTTTCGCAAAGAGTTATTACTAAATAAAAATTTTTCTTTTTGAACCAAAGCTGCTGTTTATCTTTTGTTTACTTTCTTGTTTCCGGTACACTGTGGTCAATATTTTGAGATAGCGGCCAAAACTCCTTTTGGTTCTCCGAGGTTAGATATTCGGTACAAATGCACGTCATATTTTTTGAGAAGTTATTTGTATGTGAAAGTGGCTATTATGCATATATTTTGAAGAAATTTTGTACAAGAGTTCTTATTGACCCAAAAAATAATTCTGTTGAAATTAGGAGAAGTTGGCCCATATTTGGACCTATCCCACATAGAAGGGAGTATCAAAATTTTGACAAAAATGACAATAGAACTCTTAAATTATGTGGTATCTGGCAATTCATTTGGAAAAGGTAAAAAATACTTTTTTTTGTCATCTAATATTACATAACTTAAATACCTAAAAATTGCAAATAAATTTAAAACCAATGGAAATAACTGGTAAAACCAAGTACCTGTTATATTATGTTTCAAAGAGGTAAAAAATATCATGTTGAATCTTCGAGCAATAGTATATTAATCCATGCATTCTTTTTTTTTCTTCATTATTGTTAAAACAATGGCTAAATTCAGTAATAGTGTTCTATCTGATATATATTTTGAACGGAAAAATGAAAACGACATTATTTTACATATAATGAATAATCCATTCTTCAAAATATGCGACAAACAAGAAATTAAAATTCATAACTTAAAAATAAAAAACTTTTTAAATACTGTAAGAAAAACGGTACAATCAATGTTCCAGAAACAAGAAATTGTTTTACTCTTGCAACCAAGAATGGCTAAGAAATAAACTTATTTTTAAAAAGCCATCAGTAACTACCACGGAAACTGGAAAAGGTTGTCGACCAGCAAAGCCAACTGATAATTGCAGTGAAAGATGACGAAGACGAAGGCTGCTGTAGTCAAAGTGGTAAACACGCTGACTACAAACCTGGTTGTTTCAGGGTTCAAATCCTGTGGCAATCAAAATACAAAAAAAATTTTTTTTTTCTGTTTAATGGTATAAGTACATATTCAGAATTAACATGAAAACATGGTACTTTCTCATAGCAGATTCGCCGGCGAAGTAAAATAAATAACTCTCTCTCTCTCTCCTTTCACCACCTGTCTTATCTCTCATCTATCCCTTTCCTAAAGAATGTAGCACGGTTACGAAAAATAACTAAATAGGTTTTAATGCCGGAAGTGCTACTTCTCTTTAAAAAAAAAAAAAAAAAAAAAAAGACGCAAGCTTAAACATATCAATGAAGAAGTTTCTTGTAGCATCATAAAGGATTCATTTCTGCATTAAATTCAACCATCGAAAACTAAAAAGAGTAAAATTGCTATCATTGAAAAAATAGTGGAAGCAAGCCCCAGACGCACAAAAAGGATTTTAGAAAGTATGTCGACACCAACTGAAGAAAATAAATTTACTCCAGAAGAAGCATTTGCACTATTTTTGGATTTGAAAATGACTAAAAACCAATATACAGAATTGCGGAAGCGACCCAATGAAAAAAATTGTGGAATTTTTCCATCATATCGAGATATAGTTTGTGCCAAAAAAGATTGCTTACCTTCCTTCACCAACTGCTATTAGTGTAACTTCAAGTTCAGCAGAAATAAAATTGCAGGATCTTGTTGAACACACTGCAGAACGATTATTAAAGACATTTTATGCTGACTATTTAAAGAAGTTTAAAAATTGCAGCATGACTTTAATTTCTAAATGGGGATATGATGGGTCCTCTGGCCAGAAACAATACAAAATATGTAATGCAGAAAATTCATCAGATGTCAATTTATTCATGGTTTCTTTCGTTCCATTACGTTTAACAAAAACTTATATTGGTTCAGAGCCGACAACTAGTAGAGCTGCAGAGATAGATGTATGGAAGAATGAAATTCCCTCGTCAACAAAATTTTGTAGACCAATAAAGTTTGCTTACAAAAAAGAAACTAAAGATGTCATAACTGAAGAAGTTGGCAAAATAACAGATGAAATTAAAGAACTTCAATCAGTGATATTTGAATTTAATGACCAATGCATTGAAGTTAACTTTAAAATGTCACTTACAATGATCGATGGAAAAGTTGCACAAGCTTTAATCGAAACAAAGTCTTCGTCAAGCTGCAACATATGCCAAAAAACATCTAGTCAATTGAGCCAACCACCAACACAAGACGATAGTTTTAATGAAGCATATGAATTTGGAATGTCACCTCTTCATGATAGAATTCGTTTTATGGAGCATATTCTTTAATTGGGATACGATTTGGAATTTAACCCGTTAGGCGAAACAGTGAGAAACAACAAAGAAAATTTGAAAAAAAGAAAGCAAAAAACAAACATATTCAAGAAAAATACCGTGAGATAGGCCTTATAATTGACCAGCCAAAGCAAGGAGAAGGAAATTCTAATGACGGAAACGCAGCAAGGAGATTTTTTTCCGATCCAGAAACTGCAGCTTCTATAACTGGAGTAGATTATGATTTTATACGACGATTCCAAATCATATTAGAAGATATAGCATGTAGCAAAAAGATAGATGCAAAAAAATTTGGTCAGTATGCTAATGAGGCAGCAACCCTTTATAACCAAAAATATTCTTGGAGACATATGCCAACCACAGTTCACATAAATTTGTTCCATGGGGAACAAATAATTCAGCACAATATGCTTCCAATTGGAGATCTCTCAGAAGAAGCGCAAGAAAAAAGGAACAAAGACTACAGATTCTTTCACGAGCACAATACAAGAAAAATTTCCAGATATTGTACTAATAAAGATCTTATTTATATTTTGATGTGCACATCAGACCCATATATGTCCAGTATTCGACAAAAATGGAAATCAACCTCATTAGAGTTAGATGAAGAAGCTAAACAACTACTGCAAAATGAAAATCAAAGCTATTTAGAAGAAATTTTTACTAATATTGTTTAATTAATACTGGTTTAAAGATTATAATTTGTTTTAATTTTAGTATGAATTTTTATTAATACATTTAAATAAAATATATGTGCACTTTAAATCAATAGTAAAAGTTTACTTAAAATTTTTTCGATGTTGTGTTCTGTATATAATATATCCAAATGGTATTGATATTGTTAGGAATTTCAGTGTTATTTTTCAGTTTAATACTCACAAGAATTAGCTTTCTTCCAAAAAACCAACCTTTGGCTCCTGTGAATATTGAGACTAAATTAATGTCAGGGGCCATATGTTGGCATTTTCTGACCAAAATTAAGTTTAGGAATAATAAATAAGTATTGGTTGTAAAATACGATTGAAGAAAATAAGAAATTATAAGAAAATACCTATTTAAAATGTCAAAATATTCAACTTTTACATAGAAACTCAACAAAAAATTAAAATGCATTTTTAACTCCACATTACTTACGTTCCTATGAGTCGTTTGAACACGCAAATTGAAGCTTAAAGTCCCTCCTATTGAACAAAACAAATTGCGTAAAAAAATACCAATCCCGTCAAAAGTTATAGAGTTTTGACCGCTATCTCGCGAAATGACCACTGTGCGGTATTAATTGCATTTTTTATCACACAAGAAACTGTCCTCTGCGGGCGCATAGCTCTACTCAACTAACCAAAAGAAAGAACTTGCAATTTTCTATGTTTACTTTTAGGCGCTCATAAAATAAACAACCCATCACTTAAAAAGTTTCTTTAATTATAAATTACAATAATATACGATACATAAGCGAAACTAAACAAAAAATTAAATAGATTGACAAATAATATAAATAAATACCTAATAAATAAAAACAGAAACCACGAAAAGAATTTAAAACACAACGATATATAAACATTCTGTTTTTTTTATACATTTTAATTTACTTGTTTTATAAATATTTTCTTCCTTTTTTTAAGAAATTTCAAATTTTTACTAAAATTTATATATATATATATATATATATATATATATATATAATTTGTACATATCGGAGATTCCATTTTCATTAGCGAATTCCAATCGCTTTAAAGTATTTATTATTGGCTGCAGGACATTTTCTTGATATCCCTTCACTGTTTTATAACATAATAAAAAATCTGTTACCTGGCTAAATCGTAGAACTGAGCTTTTCCTTGCTATTGTGATCCTTTACAAGGCATTTAGACAGCTGAAAAGGTTTAAAACTTATAAGATTCATCCACACATAATCACACATTTACCAAAAAAAACCTTACGTTTTCTTATAATGCTTTCTTTTAAAAATTTCTCTCCTAAGCGTTATCTTTTCAACGCAGTTACCCTTAATTCTAAGGCCACTTTCCCAGTGTTATTTAAAAAGGATTATCCAATAAAAAGGTTTTTTCTTTTATACTTCACAAGGATTAATCACACAGACCTTTTACAAATTTTATAACTATACAAATTGTTTTTTAATGTGCTTTTGTATTAAACTTCGATTTATTTACATCCTTTTTCTTCATAACTACTAATCCATAAGTTGATTTTTTTAACTTGTCACTTTAAAAGGCACACCACTTCTGAACACTTCGAAAAGTTCTGCTTTCCTAATTCACTACCACTTTTTCAATTTTCTCTCTTATTTCCAAAATTTCCTTAAGCTCTTTGCGCCTTTTTGTCCATATATTTTTTTGTTTTCTACATTATACATTCTATTTATTTTTAGAACAAAAAAAAATATTTTTAATTTTTTGTCTTTTTTACAAGTTGCAGTATTTACTGTTTTTTATTTTTTATACATCTTAACCTCTTTAGAATTTCCCTTTATTATAGTTTTAAATACGGATAATTAGTTTCATTCAATATTTTGAGTTTTGAAATTAACCATTTTTTTTTTGTTTACTATTGCCAACCTACATGATCTTTTAATCTGACTTACACCTACACTACAGTGGTGGCAAAAGTACCATTTGTACTACCATATAAAAAACAGAATCCATATCAATAACGAAACCAAACAGAAGTAAAAAAATATGAAGCAGCATGTTAACATGCGCTCTGATATGTGGGAAAAAATATATAATCATTTGTATAAAGTTATTTAAGTGAAAGCAAAGTTATTATCTAAAGGATAACGCGTTGTAATTTACTTTTTTCATAAAAATATAGAACCAACTAGAAACCAAAAAATAATGTGCAAAGAAAAAAAATGGAATGGCAAAACATTAAAGAGCAAAGTGCAAAAAAAAAAACAGAATGATAAAACAAAATGTTACAAGCAAATTAGTGATTTCTATTCTAAAGTGCAATATCAGATAACATCAGTAATTTAATCCGCAACAATTATAATTGTATTAATTAATATCGGTGATTTATTAATTTAATCTGTATAAAAACAGCACGATTTTTAAAATTAATTAATTTAATTTAATATTCCTATCGTTTAATTTAAATAATTTGCGGGTGCCCGCGCATAAAACATAAATAAATTATCGTAGTGTTGTGTGATATTTTATTTTTCATATTCTTTCAACTGCGTAAAAGAGCCGAAAAAGGTCAGCCGTATACAGTGAATAAAGAAAAATAAAATCATTTTTGATTATTGTTGATTTCTGTCTTTACTTTATTGTTTGGACAAAAATCTTTAGTTTATTTAAAATATTTGTGAGAAGTTTCCTGAAGAGCTAAGTGAGCGGGAGCGAAATGGCCATCGAGACGTGCTTTTACCCTCAATAATCAATATTGGTGATTTATTAAATTAATCGGTATAAAAAATAGCTCGATTTTTTTTAAATTAATTAATTTAATTTAATATTCCCTTGGTTTAATTTAACTTAATAATTTGCGAGTGCCCATGCATAAAACAAAATTAAATTTTCATAGTGTGGTTGTAATATTTTATTTTTCTTATTCTTTTAAATGTGTAAAAGAGCAGAAAAAAGTCAGTCGTATACAGTAGATAAAGAAAAATAATATCATTGTTGATTATTATATCATTGTTGATTTTTGTCTTTACCCTATTGTTTAGACCAAAATCTTTAGTTTTTTTAAATATTTGTCAGAAGTTGTTCTGAAGAGCTAAGTGAGCGGTAGCGAAATGCCCATCGAGACGTGCTTTCACCCGCAATAATCAATATCGGTGATTTATTAATTTAATCGGTATAAAAAAATAGCACAAATTTTTTTTAATTAATTAATTTAATATTCCCGTGGTTTAATTTTACTTAATAATTTGTGAGTTCCCACGCATAAAACCAAAAATAAATTATCGTAGTGTTGTTGTAATATTTAATTTTTCATATTCTTTTAACTGTAAAAGATCAGAAAAAAAGTCAGCCGTATACAGTGGATAAAGACAAATAAAATCATTGTTGATTATTTATTGTTGTTTTCTGCTTAAATTTTGATTTTTGTCTTTACTTTATTGTTTGCACAAAAATCTTTAGTTTATTTAAAATATTTGTGAGAAGTGTCCTGAAGAGCTAAGTGAGTGGTAGCGAAATAGCCATCGAGACGTGCTTTCACCCTCAATAATCAATATCGGTGATTTATTACTTTAATCTGGTTGAACATAATTTTGTTTCCTCAAATATTGTGTTTCTGTCTAATTTTGTAATGTTGAGACTTTTGTAATTTATATACTTTTCAATGTTGCTTGTAAATCATACATAGTATGCCTTTTTCTAGCTAGCTCTGTTAAATAAGATTTGCATTTATGTTGCACTGAAGTTTTAAAATAAATAAATAACAAAAAAGGTTGTCTCTATAGTTGTTGTAATTAATTGTATATGGCTTAACTTTGAACTATTGTAGCCAGATAGTTGAAATTTACAAGAACCTTTATTTCTAAGTCTACTAAAGAAAGTAGCAAATTGAAAATTAGAAATTTAGGGGCCTCCCTGTTACTGATGTAATTTGTCGTATGTATATGCCTCTATCTTTGAAACCGTTATAAACAAAAAATGTAAAAACGAGACAGAATGTCCAATACTTTATTCAGTATAAAAACTTTAAAACTATAATCTAATTTAGTGAAGTAACTTCAAACAATAAAACAAATATTTAGGTGACAGAGAATTAAGAAATTAAAAATATATAAAATTAACCAAAAGTCAATCGACTTCGCTATGCGTAAGATTTTAGAATATTTATACTTTATGAGGAAGGAAAAGGATATTTCCATTTTCCACTATTTGTGGTGAGGGGTATAAATACTGGACAAATAGCTGTGGATGAAATACTTTTTCCCTTTTGTTGCATTTTTGTTCTTCTTAAAGAAATAAACATTTTGCTGAAATTAATGTCTGTTTAATAAATATTATATAATTGTTTCAATAATATCTCATAGTGCTTTTAGAAATCTTTGTGTTTCATGTCGGTATGATTTTAAAACCTGCAACCTGTTATTACAACCTTTAGTAGCTGAAACATCCACGGTTATTAAAATATGCATACAAATATAATTTTATGTTTAAGTAACACAGGCGTATAATTTCTTTTACTTAAATACAAACATACTTCCTTTTTTGTGCCAAGAATACTATGCAATCGTAGTAGCAACTTGAACTGACTTATTCTTGCTACTGAAAGTTTCACTAATTTGTTAATTTATTTCGGTAGCGACTATTCCAAATTTTTTTTTTGGGATAAAATAAGCATTGTACTATCACAAATAAATATGCACTAACAAAAAAATGTATAAATTAGAAATGTTTATATTAAATCTTATTGTATTAATTCTTATTATTTATTTAAATAAAATAATAGGTTTTACGTCATTAATCTTTAATCCGAAACATGTGTAAGAGGCGAAAAAATGTGTATATGTATATACATATGTATATTTGAATGTTATAAGGACTAGCCCAGCTAGCGTTTGGAAGTTTGTTTGACGAGCACGATCATTTTACGATTCTTTTTTTCAATCGTCCATGCGATTGTACAATAAAATTTGTATTTTGTTCTTTCAAATTATGCTTTTGCGAGCCTCTTTGAAAATTGTAAAAGAGTGAATCGTCTAATACGCATTTCAAGGGGCGTTGGAATATTGCTAGTAGTCAAAGATCGCATTTGACTCTTGTAAATGAAGCTCTTACGAGTCATTTTATCGATTGTAGCACGATTATTTTTTATAGAATTCCACAATCGATAGTTAGGCAAACTTATTTAATTCTGAACTATACTACTAAGACATTTCTGCTAGTTTTATATAATTTTTTTTTTTTTTTTTCATTCCAGTATGTTGATTTTTAATAGAACGTTCAATCTGTTTTTATCAATGTAAAAGGTGTCGCGGTCTTTATTAATTTAAACAACGTGGTAAGAAAATAGGGGTTGCAATATAAAATTTGTATTTTAAAAAAATTGTAATTTTTTTAGTTTTAAAGAAACTTTTCATTTAAAATTTTCTGAAATTAATGACGCTGTTAATAGCAAACTTTAAAAGGGGGACAGATTTTTTTTCTTTAAGTACGTTTCATTTCGTAATTGAGTGTAGAATTATTATTAATATAATTTATAATTCATAATTAAAATCTCCATATTACAAAAAAAATTATTAAATAACAGTCAAATTTTTACGGCGTGGACTGTTAATAATGCCAGCAAATGAAAAAAGCCGTTCTACTGGAGCTGAAGAGGGGATCGCCGTATTGTATTAAAAAAAATTCACGAATGCTTTTTTATTTGCTGACATTATTAACATTTTACGCCGTAAGAATCCGGCTGATTCCAATTTCGAAAATCTAATACTTTTAAAAGCTAATAACAATTATGTTTGAATCCATAAATATAGAAATTTATATATTACCCTAGCTGTTAATAATTCATAAAAATTTATGTATTTAAAAAAAACTTTTTTAAGGTATTTTTTCGATGATGAATTGTATAATTTATTACATTTTAAAATCAAAAATTGTGATAGTGGACCTGAAGCAGTAGAGCTGAATTTGCATTGCACTATAGTGCAAATGGATTTCTAGTCCACTACCACTAAAATCGTTCTATTTAGTGCACTAAGTTTCCACTATCACTAAAATTGTTTTATTTAGTGCAATGAATTTCCACTACAACTTAAATCGTTATATTTAGTGCACAAAATTTTCACTGCCACTAAAATTGTTTGAATTAGTGGTTAACTATTCCCATTTGCCACTAGTAGTGGCTGGAATTTCGCTGCATTAATGCTACGTCGTTTAGTGGTAATGGAAGTGATAATGCATTATAAATTCAATGCAATAAGCCCAACTCTGACAGTATAAGAATTTAAAAAAAAACTTTTATTTTACAGCTACTCTTAGGACTCATAATGAGCTCATTTATAATCATAAAGGCGATTGTTTCACGACTCGCTTAAAATGAGAAATAAAGAGTCTTACGTGATTGTTTTCGGAGCATCGTAGACAAATCTTACGGAAAAGTCGCTTTCAGGACACAGTTTCTCCCATTAAACTGAACTTGCACGATCGGAATACGACATCGCTGGCGATGATATTAATCGCCTGCTTCGATCGTGGAAGAGTCTTTAACGATTAAAAATGCTACCTGGGAGCTTATTGTTATTTTTTTAGGCTAAATAATGGCAGTTAGTTAAAAACATGACTTAATCGGACCGATAAATGGCTTTGCATTATAGAACCTTCATTTATATTTTTTAATCCATCAAATATTATTGTTATTAATAACTAGTGAGAGTGCTGTATTTGGCTATGCCGAATCTTAGACACCCTTCACCATCTATTAAATTTTTTTTTAGACAAGTAATTCCAATCAAAAAAAGCAAATATTGGGGTGACAGAAAACAAAAAAAAAAAAAAAAAACATTAAGTAAAAATATTGGCGCTGGCCCATATAAGTACTATATATAATTTTACATAAAAATGCCATCGGCTCTTAATGGGTTAGGTATTTTTTTAAAATTTTTGAATATTTCAGAGGTCTATAACTCGGAAAATATGGGCGAGCGACAAATTTTCACTTGACCTTTTTTTATTTTTTTATTCTTTATCGCCCCATATATTTTTTTATATTGAAATTATTTCATTGTTCCAAATGATATGGAAAAATAAGAGGCAGACGTGGTGTTTTGCTGATTTCAATAGCAAAATTTTTGAAACTATGTCGATCGATTGTCGAATTTAAATTTTCTCTAAAAGTTGATTTCAACACTATCAGGACGAAAGTCTATATTTAATCATCCATGGAAACTTCTCTTTAGATAGCACTTCGTAATCAGTAAACAGATTTGCTTTTTGTATGAAACTTTTTCAAATTTTTTGGAATCCAATCTAAGCACAAACGTAAAACCAAAACTAGCATTTCTGAAGGAAACTTAAGCATAACTATTCTCTGCGTTTGAACAATTGTACATCAAAATTTTAAAAAACTTGTTTTGATGATATGTGGATCCATAGTTAATCGAACGGTCGTATATATTGAATCACAGGCATAAGTAGTATTTGAAAAAAAAACATCAATTATTTTTAGCACTGTTGCTAAAAATTAAAAAAAAATGGAAAAAAATTT
Organism: Cistogaster globosa; assembly: GCA_937654795.1. Lineage (NCBI taxonomy): Eukaryota > Metazoa > Arthropoda > Insecta > Diptera > Tachinidae > Cistogaster > Cistogaster globosa. The sequence continues at coordinate 5,291,599 of OW569408.1, read as the reverse complement.
TTTTTGGTTTTTATTAACAACAAATTGTTTAATTTTTAAGATTTTTTTGGCATCAACAACATAATAAAAAAAATCTATTTGCGATGTTATTTATTAAATAAACGGTTTTAAGCATGTTATGCAAAATACTAACTTTTTCATAATTTATTATAATGGAAGAATTATATAAAATGTGGATTTGTTTCATAGTAAAATGATTTTAATACTGTTTTTTAAATTACGGAACTTTTTTATTAAAGTTTAAAATTATTTTTATTTATTTAAAAAACAAAAACATTTTTGCGATCCCTCTTTTAAAATAACAGTTCAATTCGGTATTGTACCGGCCAAGAGCATGTCAATGCATCCATAAATAATATTATATTTTTAAAAAAATAAATTTAAGAATGATAATTGTTTGCAAAGTATAAACATCTGTATGAATCGTAAAAAAATAAAAAATTCCCGTTTTTAGTGAACAACTTTTGTTCTTAAGGCGCATTGAATTGGTGACTGCATCAGATCATGTGTTCGTCATATGTTTTAGCTTTTTCATGTGTTTTGTTTTTGTAAAATCTTATTGAGCTGTCAAAAACGGCTGGCAATATGTGTGTATGTTGTTGTGAAAAAAAGAAAGCCACTAGAAATATATTAAAATAAATACACACATATTGCCAGACGTTTTTGACAGCTCAAAAGTTTTTACAGAAACAAAATACACGTAAAAGCTATTGCATTCACCTGGTATAATTGCGCCATGTTCTTTAATTTATCTTAAAAAGGAGTTCAAATTTAACTTTTTCGCATATTAGAAAAGAACTCCCATGTTTGCTGGGTCGTGTGTTACAAACGTTTTAAAATAAGAAGCTTTTTATTATAACTTTGCATGCAAGCTTACAGATTATTGAGAGAGCTTTTAATAAGCTACACATTGTTTTCGCATGTAACAACAAACTACATATTTGTCAATTATAAAACTCGCTAGTTTAAAAGTTTATGGAGGTTACATTTGTATAAGATTGACACACGGTTAGTCAAAAAAAAAAAGTTATAAAAATAATATATACATATGTATATAAAAATATATTGTAGCATATACCAATGAGAATTAAGCAAAAATATTAACTTCATATAAAAAATTAAAAAAAAGAGTACCAAAGTAAAAGTGAAGAGTGGAATACATTTAAATTTAGTAATTAATTAATTGTGAAAAACAAAGAATAGGTACTATATACATAATGCGTTCGGATTTTTGTGTGCATTTGTAACCTTCAATATATATTTTTCCCAATCAGAAATAAAATTGTTGTACTTGCGCAAAAAAAGTGCTACCAAAAAAAAACTAGTTGTCCTTTTAAAAAATATTTTTGTGACATTAAAGTCTTAAGAAATCTAAATCTGTGCATTTGTACGAATTATTAATATATATATATATATATATATATATATATATATATATATATATATATATAATATATATAATATATATATAATATATATATATAATATATATATAATATATATATATATATATATATATATATATATATATATATATATATATATATATATATATATATTATTATTATTATTATTATTATTATTATTATTATTATTATTATTATTATTATTATTATTTAAAAACAACTTAATAATTTTAAACACCTTTTTTACATTGTTTACGGTTTGTAATGATAAATTATGCTGGCAACACTGTTCAGTTCTAAAAGCTTATTTGTCGTATTGCAAGTCAGTGAGGGAAAATGGAGTAATTTAATTCTATAAGCTGCACAAAGCATTTCTTTAATCGAATTTTTAATATTGATATAAAAATCGTTGTTGCATTGAAGAATGTGTCCTAAATATCGCATGGGGTTTTTATGAGTTGAAATTCTGTTTGTAAATTTACTTGAAACTTATATTTTAGACCTTAATTATAGAGTGATGTTAAGTACATATGTAAATATTTAAAAAATCTTTCTTATGCCTTGTATATTTAAATTATTATTACATAGATAATGTGTTTTAACAATCGCTTTAACGACAAGTTCTTTTATATTTTGAATATTTGATTATTTGGTGCCAGAGTTTTTAAATTTTAACGTGTAAAATATTTTATAGAGAAAAAAATAAATTAAACGTTATCTGGTATAAAATACTTCTAATCAGTGTTTGAAAGGAACTCTACGTTAATGTTCTACAGCTACAGAAACTTTTTAAGATCAGATCACACACACATTCCATGAAAAAATGCACAAAATGCATCAAGGTTCTTTAACGTTATGTATATATACGCAATCATAATAGCGTACACAACGATTAAGTGTTGATAAACACAAATCTACAATAATGTACCGATCTTGTTTATGGTTTCGTACACAGAATGTAATGATGTAGCATTATTGCTCTCGTCACCATGTCTGTTCGTCCGTAATAGATGAACTTGAAATTTTCATACGCATAAAATCATTGCATGTTTTGAACTGTGGTAGGTAGACAGCGTCAGTAAAATTTTTGTCACTATAGCGACAAGAAAAAATATTAATGCGATTTTCACTTAAGTTTTTCAGCAATAGTCCGCTATAAAAATAAATTGTAAACAATAAATTTAGAAATTAAAGGGTGTTTCCAAACGCCGCACAGTGGCTGAAAATCGTTTTTCGTTGGCCAAAATTCTGTAACTTTTGAACCGATCAAAATATTGAAATAATTTTTTTTTAATGGATAGATATTTAGTTCAGCTTGATTCAGTTTCAATTACATTAAAATTGATTGAGGACTTTTTAAGGAATTCGAGGTCAAAGTTGAACATTTTAATTTTTTTAACTTTCAGAGTGAAATATGGGTTTATTCTGTGTGTAACATAGTAAAATATCCCTCTAAGATCCAAAAAAGTATATGTATTCTTGATCAGTGATGAAATCTAAGACGATATAGCTATGTCCGTCTGTCCGTCCATCCGGCCGTCCGTCCATTCGCCTGTCGGTATGAACACGATTCAGTCTAAACGAAAAGAGCTAGACCCTTGAAATTTGGTAAATATATATCTTGAAGGATAGGGCAGGCTAAAGTCGTAAATGGGCCAAGTCGGACCAGGGGGAAAATATTCCCCTAAGAAGAACTAAACCAACCCCTGAAAAACTACACATTTTTACAAGTTTTTTGTAAATTTGTTAAGCAAATGAAACATTTTTATGTCAAAGAAGATTCAAGGTCTTTACCCTGGAGCCAGAAAATCATAAAAATTTATTTTTGGACCCCGCCCCCTTTTTGTAGGCGTTTATATAGCATATTATATGAAAAATAGTGTCAATAATTAACAAATTGTATTACTTAAGCCTAGATTGCATAAAAAATTAATTTTTAAGCTTTCATGACGAATGGAAAATGTACTCGGATCTTCTGCGCTACCTTCACCTAAACAAAAAAAAAAATTTTTTTTTTGGTTAGGCAACAAGAAAATATAATTTGATCTTCTACGCTACCTTAACCTCACCACCCCCTACCCCTCCATCATCCTATATAGTTGGAAGGTATTTAAGATTCGACTCGGTCGAATATAACGTTTTAACTTATTTTTTACTAATACAATGTTTTCCGTACTTAAAGAATAATGAAAGGCAATTATAATTTTTGTTCGTTTGACTTAAATATTAATTGCAAATATTCCATATTTTGTTCTGTGCTATTTCTGTTCTTTAGCAGTTTTTTGGCTTCTTCATCTAAATCCCGATGGTCCACTTTCCATTGATTTCGAATACTGGATATGAACGGATCTGACGTTGCCAATAATATATTAAATAGATCTTCATTTGTTGAATTCCGTGAAATTTTCCTAGTATTGTGCTCTCTATAAAATATGTAATCCTTGTTCCTTTTTTCCTGAGCCTCCTCTGATAGATCTCCAAGTGGCACCAAATGATATTTAATGACATCTTCACCATGATAAAGAATTTTGTGAACTGTTGTAGACATATTTCTCCATGGGTAGTTAGTTGTATATATTTTTGCAGTTTCCTTAGCATAATCTCCAAATTTTCTACAGTCAATTTCTTCATTGCACGCAAGTACTTCTAGTATTATTTTAAATCTGAAAATAAGGTTAAAATCTCTCCTGTTATTTCAGATGCTGTTTCTGGATCTGAAAAGAATCTTCTTGCGGTATTGCCATCATTTGTATTGCCTGACCCTTGTTTTGGCTGATCTATAATCAGTCCACGTTTGCGATATTCATCTTGAACATGTTTCTTTTTTGAACTTCTTAACTCTTTGTTGGTCTCGTTGTTTCTTATTGATCCTGAAGACCCGAAATCCAAATCATAACTGATTTTTATATGTGTTCCATAAGTCGTATTCTTGCGTGTAGTGGTGATAATCCAAATTCTTATGCATCGGTATTATCTAATGATTTTGCTGGGACTTGGTTTAATTGGGTTGATGTTGCTTGGCATATAATGCAGCTGGATGCAGCCTTCGTGTTAGTCAATGCCTGACCCACTTTTCCATCTATCATTGTCAGGACTAACTGGTAGCTTACTTCAATTTGCTGCCAATCTAACTGTAATTGTAATGGCTGTAGTGTTGTAATTTGGGCCTTGATATCACTAATTTCTTTATTAATAACATCATTTGTTTCTTTTTTGAATTGAAATTTGATTGGCCTGCAGTATTTCGTAGAAGATGGTGTCTCATTTTTCCAAATATCCATTGTTTGCGTTGTACTAGTCGAAGGCTCTGAATCTTCCAAAATCTTTTTCAATCGCAATGGTACAAATGATACCATGAAGATATCTGAGTCAGAAATATTTTCACATACAGCTTGTTTATATTGTTTTTGTCCCGAAGAACCATCACATCCCCATTTACAAAAAAGAATTAACTTTGTGTTTCCGTATTTCTTCAACTCATTTCCTGTTATTGATTGCAGCAAGCGTTCGGCTGTGTGATCAAGTAGAGATTGTAGTTGTACCTCTGCCGAAATTTGTGTGATTGTAATAGTGTCCTTTGATGGCAAACAGTCCATTTTAGCAGCGGTTATGTGATGATATGCTGGATATATATTTGAGCCTTTTTCAATCGCACGCTGTCTGAGTTTAATATATTGCTGTTTTGTTAATTTCAAATCCAGAAATAATGCTAATGCCTCCTCATTTGTGTACTGTATTCCATTATTCGGAGTTGGTATACTTTTAAGAATCCGTTTTGTTCTCGGTGGACTAGCTTTAACAACTTTTTCAATGATATCCACTTTTGTAAATTGGTTCTGTGATCGTAATTGATGTAGGAAAGATTCTTTTATATTTGTAGAACCAAAGGCATCGTTAATATCTTTAAGCTTCCGCCTCTTAGATCTATTGCTGCAGTTGTCCACTAATGATTTGCGTGGTCTTCCAGCCTTATCTTGCTTTGCTGTTTCTGCAGCGACAGTAAGTTGACCTTCTAACCACTTTGCACTTTTTATATAAAATTTTTGTTTACTGTACATAACTTCTTTGTAGCGTTTTTTTAATGCTTTGACGAAATTATATAATTGCTCTTTCATTTCGGTGCTACACGAATTTAAGTTTAATTTTAACGTAACTAAGAACATCTTCCTGATTTTTGTTTTTAAAATACACTTCGGTCAGTTCTTTATAACTGAAGCTCTTCATTTTCTTCTGAATATTTTTATTTGCGTTTGTTATGTTTTATCCATACACTTGAAGGATTAAGTTATTACTGAGTAATCCCTTAACGAATCCGTACCTTTATAAATTTTTAGATACATGTTCTTCACACACTGATCTTTAATTTCATAGCAGGTAGCGCTTAAATTGAACAAAACTGCACTCATGCGTCAATATGGGGTTGTTTTTTAACTTTAGTGGTTTAATGTCGCAATTATTGTTATAAAATTGTTTATGACTTTGGTTGACCCTAACATTTGATAACAGGTAAATTTAGAAAGAGATCATATACTCTGTAGAGCCCATTGTGATAATTTTATTACTTATTTTTTGCTGATCAAAACAAAGCCATTAAACCCTTTCGAAGGTATTATATTTATTTTTTTTAGTTATACGTAGCCTAAACTAAAAAAAAAATAAACTTTTAGGCAAAAAAATGAAAATTTAATACACCATTGTATATGAATTTTTTTCGAGTAATTTCATTACAATGAAAAAAGTGTTCTACAGGCGGCTCGTGGCGGGTGCAAAAGTATATATAGCCTTAAAGAGGACACTTTCACCTTTCTCGTGGTTGTATACGTTTCTTGTTCCCTTTTGTTCCCTAGAAGTTCTATTCCACTAAAGTTTAAATTTGAGGAAAATATAGTAGTTTCATAAATATTTCATAACGCCCCTAATATTAAACGCTAGAGCTGTGCCTACTTACAACAACTAAAGAGAATAATCCTACCAACATTATAAAAAAAACCGCAGACCATTATCGATGATAGCTTGCGAGTAGTAACCATTTAATTTTGGTAAAAAACCAAAGAAAAACACCTTTTTCTGAAATTAAAAAAAAGTTGAGTTTGACAGCATGCCACGCCCACAATTATCAATATTTTAACATAATTTTTTGGCTACCTTAATTTGGATATATTAACTACAAAATGACGTAAAAATTTTAAAAATCGGTGACAAAAAAATATTTACTTTTGGCCAACGAAAAACGATTTTCAGCCACTGTGCGCCGTGCATCTGATGAAAATGGCCTTGTATTTTAAATCGTTTTAAGCAGACTATTAAAATTTGTACCGAGGACTTACTGCTATAATAATAAGTAAAAAAATTAAAATAATGAAATGGATATCCCGATAGTAACGTGATTTGCACATAAAAATGCCATATTCTTCTTCTACCGGCTTAGAATATAAACTTTCGCAAGGCATGTGTTGCAAAGCCGCTATAAAAACAAGTATAAAAAATGAAATTAAAAGTTGTCCTAATAGTTACATCATTTTCGCAGGTTTAAGTTATCCAAAGAATGCCTTACTATGTCCGCTGTAAAAAGTTTAAAAATACAATTAAAAATCAAAGGGCCAGTCAAACTCACTCTTGGCGGATTTTTTATTTACTTTATTATTCCTTTAGTGTTTTTGTATTGACCTTAAGAAATTTATGTTTTAGTGATCTATAGCGTACTTCTTATTGATCTCTAATATTCTTTTAATGATTTTTAGCATAGTATTTATCGATTTTGAGAGAAATTTAAGTGTGTTTTTTTAAATAATTTTTCATGGAATTTTCTACTTTTAGGGAACAAATAAAAATTAAATAAACGCTTACTTATATAATAATAAAATATGTTAAAAAATTATCTTTTAATTTGTATAAGCAAACTTTTTATATAAAAATTCAACTCAATTAGAAAATCTGTCATTTAAAATTCTCAAGTGTTTTGAAGTTAAAGTTATAATAGTAACTTTACTAGCAGAAGCTAGCAGCGAGAGAGTAAGACAGAAATTTTCAAACTTATTCTCCTAAATGTAAAAAAGTAAATGAACGCTTTGCTAGCAAAAATTAACAAGACTTAAAAACTGTACGGTATGCACATTAAATAATACCATTTTAAAAGTAAATGTACTTGAGTGCAAAAATGTATAAAAAATAGACCACTAAAAGCCAGCAAACTGATAACCACAATGAAAATTTAAAGTAACACTCTGAGTAACCAAATAGTAGAAATATGTACATAAAATATTTAAATTTTTTTTAATTGTTGGGTAAAAGCGTTTATGATGCTTAAGCGCGTCATGAATATAATTTTATATATAAGAATTGCCCTTGCAATTTTAGTTACCCTTGTTTTAATCGAAAGATCACTAAGGCGTACGAAAAGTGTAATAAATTTAGGGCTTGTGTTCTTTCAACAGTACGTTAAAGTAGTGAGTGTTTTTTTTTTAATAATACTTTTAATGTATACAAGTAATCAATTAAAAATTAAATAAAACATTTTTTGAATAAATTAATATTTACGAACAGCAAATCTTTTCAAATTATTCAAACACGAAATGTGTAGTATTTGTACAAAGATGAAATAAGTTTTGTTAGAAAGTAAAACTTATAACGTCATTTTCTTTACTGCCTGTACCACAAATCGTATGCTAATTGCAAAGAGTTTTCTCAAAAGCGTACACGGGCGTATCTTGAATATATTAGCTCTGATTAGTAACTTTACTAGCAAAAACTAGCAACTAAAGGGTAAAAGAGAAATTTCTAAAATTTTTCTCGCAAATGTAAAAAGTTAAATAAACTTTTGATTTTCAAATTATTTAGCTTCACAAGCTGATATGACCTAAAATATTTTATGTAAATAAAAAACAAATTTTTATCACATATTTCCCCAACGTTTCGTGAATGTTATGTTCACTTCCTCAAGGGGTTGTAATATGAACAAGTTGTTACATTACTAACAAAAAACAAAAAACAGGATTCTTATTATTAATAATATACATATATAAACATAAGTTTTCAAACACAAAACTTAAAAACTAATGCTGGTCAAATAATTGCGAGTTTATAACATAACATTCACGAAACGTTGGGGAAATATGTGATAAAAATTTGTTTTTTATTTACATAAAACATTTTAGGTCATATCAGCTTGTGAAGCTAAATAATTTGAAAATCAAAAATAACTTTGTGTGGCCAAAAACAACAACATTAATAACTAATTATCGGATAGCTTGCCGAAGTGACAAATTATTTAATTAGAATCTGGTTTTTCAACATTGTTACTTTCACTAAACATAAACATGAAGAATTATTTCCGACACATAACTTTTAAGTATGATGGTGAAACCTGCAGATCTATGAAAGAATACTGCAACGAGATAAAAAGACTGGCACAAAAACAAGGCCAGTTATAAACTCGCAATTATTTGACCAGCATTAGTTTTTAAGTTTTGTGTTTGAAAACTTATGTTTATATATGTATATTATTAATAATAAGAATCCTGTTTTTTGTTTTTTGTTAGTAATGTAACAACTTGTTCATATTACAACCCCTTGAGGAAGTGAACATAACATTCACGAAACGTTGGGGAAATATGTGATAAAAATTTGTTTTTTATTTACATAAAACATTTTAGGTCATATCAGCTTGTGAAGCTAAATAATTTGAAAATCAAAAATAACTTTGTGTGGCCAAAAACAACAACATTAATAAATAAACTTTTGTTTTAGCAAAAATTAGCAAGTAAATTGTTGGGACTTTGTAAATGGTGTCTGAACATTAAATAGTACCATGATGTTTTAGCCTATTAAAAACATGCCTACATAGGTATGTATTTTTTACATTTCGTTGTAATAAACATTCTTATTTTGATTTAAATGCAAAAATATTTATATTTAGCGGCTATTAGACGGTCAAACTTGGCATGTAAGCACAGCTTTGTGAAATGCCGTCATACTTGTGTAATATGGTAAAATTTGTTTTGTAAAGTGACAATTTTTCCTATGTATTTATCTTAACATTCTGCAGGTGTGTAATTTTTCCTCTGTTTTTTTGAACGTCTACAAAATATTATAAATAATTTTTCTTAATAAAATTTAGAAATTGAAAAAAAATTAACCTAATTAAAAATAATTAAGCCGAAATACGTTTAGGTTTTGTATACTCTTAAATTCGTGATTAAAATTAAATCATTACTTCCATTTAATTTTCAATATCTGTTCTGTAATTCATTCTCTTATCCTGTGGTATGTTAATAGCAAATATCATTTCCAATGTAAATATCTTATATGATTTGAATCAAATAGCAGTGTTGCCAGTTTTTTTTTCCTAAGCAATATTTGAAAATAAGTAATATAAATAAGTAATAAACTGTGGTTCATAAATACCTAACGCGTAATGAGGGTCTCCAAATCTTTTGAAAATTTCTTAAATTGCAGGAAATTTAATTTGAAGCAGAGAGTTTCAGCATTTTGAAATTGCAAATCGACAATAAACTTCTAAAATATACATATTTTCTGGAAGCCGATCAAACACTTCTTCTTGCAACTGTTTTAAATGGAACAACATTCTTGAAAAACCAACGTATCAGGTACATTTAAAACAGTCTTGTTCAGTTCAGTTTGAAACTATGTGCCGAAATCAATGCTATTTATATTTAAAAACGATTTTTGTAAATGTAGTTCCTCTTTCAATTTTTTTTATTATTTCATCGCTATTTTCTTTATTATTAATTTTTTGTTCAATTTCGCTTTTAATTCTACCAATTTTGATTTTTGGATTTTACAGTCTTCTAATGTATATTGGGCAGATAAAAAGATACGTACAAATACATATAAGAGTCAAAACGAATTTGGTTAATTCACCTACATACATTTCTAGTCAACCGTTAACAAATAAAGTAAAGACGCCAAGTTTTTTATTTTTTTATGCATTTTATTGTAGAGAAAATCACAAAAAATTAGCCAAAATTTCGCCAAGTATTTTAAATACTGCCAGATATCTAGCCATTTTTAAATTTCAATGCAAAAAGGATTTTTTTATCGCTACGTTTCACAAGAAATCGCTATAACTGACAATACCGTAAAAAAAATATTTTTCACACATCTGGCATCATCGAACATGAAAAGATAAAATTATTTTTCGTAGTGTCAAAGATTAAATTAAAAAATAAATAAATGAACTTTTGAGCAAATTTTAAACTGTGTGGAAATTAAAAGTTTATAAAGGAAAATTGCACCAAAGAAAACGTCATAACTTTACCATTTACAAGAGAAAATTATATATGTACATAGGTACATACATTCATACACATTTATTATAATGGCGCCTTCAACAAAAGCATTTAAATGCCCGGAATGTAAAAAAAATGTCACAAAGCAAAAGCCTAGCGTGGGTTGCGCAAATTGCAATGAATACTTCCGTTTAGAGTGTGGTGAAATACCCCAGGAAGAATACAAAATGTTACTTAAATATTCTAACCTAAAATTTATATGCAAGGGATGCCGCAAAGTACCAATATTTAACTTTCAAAATGAAGTACAAAAACTCGTAACATCAATTTCATTTAAATTTCATTTAAAGCTTGCACCTAAAAATACGCCTGAGGGCGCAAATGTAACAGCTGAATTAGAAATTATAAAGTCGGATACAACACATTGCTTCTCTGTTTTAAAGGAAATTGATAAAAGCCCTCATGAGAAAATTCAGGCACTGGAAATAAAAAACAACATTCTTCAGCGAAGGCTTAATAGAGCTGATATTATTATTACTGGTTTACCAACAAGTATCCAACATTTAAGGGAACCTGTTAAAAAAATTGTTTCCTTGTGCCGTGTACATGTTGAGGATGCAGATATACAGCATTGCACATATTTTGCGAAGCGAAGATCTATACTAGTTAAATTTAATTCAGTATATATTCGTGATTTAATAATGAGTAATTTTATTAATTGTCAAACCATATTAAAGTCAAGGATGTGACAGGTAGAAATTTGGATAATAGAGTTTATATTGGTGATCACCACACTCCGGCAGGGGCTAAATTAATGTTTGTGTGCAGAAAACTACGTGCTGAAAAGAAAATTCAAAAATATTTATTTATAAATACTGATGTTCCAGCTGCTAAAGTAACTTTTCTTAACGGAACAATTGAAGAGTTAGGACTTCAACAATGTTCGGATTTGCTAAATTGTATGTATTGTGCCTCGGTTAATGGATGTGACTATCGAGTGGATACTGGATAAAAAATTTTCTTAATCGTAACTCACTCTTTTTTTTATAATATTTTTGTTTAAAATCACAATAACACTTAATCTTATCAAAATTAGGTAGTCAAATTTCTGAAGTATTTACATTTATTTGCTGTTATTACCAGTAAAGATTCAATTGGACGTGCTATAACCGTAACAGCTGTCACACCAACCTTATGGGAAACAGTCTGTTTGATTGATGGTGACATGTCATTGCCATGATCGCAACCATAAATATCAATTAAATTTTAAGTCTTTTTACCATGACCACACACAGTTGACTATTGAATTTAGTTATTACCTGTTTGTGTTCTTATTTCTCATTTTCACTGCATTGCATTGGTGAATTTTAGTTTATACTTTGTGTTACGATTCTATTTTAACAAACGGTAATACAGATAAGATTTGCTTATGGATATGACACCATGGTTACGGTATGGCGTGTTTAATTGAACCTTAAGCATTATATATAAGCTGAGTTTCGATAAGTTATTTTATTTTAATCTTAAATTTTTCATTTATTTATTTTCAATCAATATCTTTGATGCTTTTGGTGTTAGTCGTATAATATTAAAATATCATGGATTTTAATAATAATTTAGGTTTAGTAACTTCAGATAGTTCTTTTTTACGGTCCCAGTTTATTAATGACGGTAATGAAAAACGTAGCCTTAATTGTGCTCATTTTAATATTGGTAGTTTTAATTTAAAGCCAAATTCAACTAAATTGAATGAAATTAAAAATATTTTTGTGGGCAGTAGTTTAGATTTGATTGGTATAAGTGAAACATGGTTAGGTGCTGATGTATTTACTAGTGCGGTTAACATCGCTGGGTATAACTGTTGCAGAAATGATCGCCCGGCTGGTATGAGAGGTGGTGGTGTGGCCTTATACATTTCAAAGAATATTTCCTTTAAGGTCGTTTTTAAAAGTAGTTTGTATCAAGTAGCTGAGTCTTTGTTTGTTGAATTAAATTGTAACGGATGTTTGGTGTTGGTAGGAGTAGTATATCTTCCCTGGGGCGGAAAGTGGCATTTACTAGAGTTTGAGAAATCAGTTGGAGATTTACTTGTAAAATACAGTTATATAGTTATGATGGGTGATATGAATACCAATATGTTCAACATTGAAAAATCAGCAATCATTCGTAACATTTGTAACAGGCTAAATGTATCTTGTATGCATAATTCTTTACCGACTCACTTTGATATTAAGACAAAAACAACATCTTTAATAGATTATTTCATAGTTTCACACCCAAACTTGGTAATAAATTCTGGACAAGTACAGTGCCCGGGGGTGTCTCACCACTCTCTTATTTACATCTCTTTGCAATTTTAGTTACAGAAAAATGTTGAACTTATTCAGTACTATGACTACAATGCCATGGATTTAACTTGGTTAGCAGAAGTTGCGATGTCCAGCGAATTTGCTGACTTTTATGCTACGGTCAATGTTGATGAGCAACTTGAGATCTTTGAAAAAAATCTTGATGCAGCACACTCAATTGAACCTTTTGTAACTCGCACGGTGAAACATGCACATGACATTTGGTTTCAATGTAGTGAGATAAAGAATTCAATACTAGAACGGAATTTAGCATATAGAAGGTTTCGTGAAAATAGAACTAACGAAAACTGGAGAATTTATTGCAAAATACGCAATAAAACTAAATCATTAATAAGAAAGAAAAAACGCATAGCTAATGTAAATTTATTTAACAGTTTGAATACTAAACAATTATGGAATGCGTTGAGAAGTGGTGCAGTGGCAAAAGATATTTCTTGTACAGACTTTTTAGATGCAAATCTCCTAAATCAAACCTTTTTAGCCAATCAGAATGAGAATGAGACTATGAACATTTCTTACCTTTCCTTTCGGACGGATGGGTTTTCTTTTAGATGTGTACAGTTGGATGAGATCTTAGAACAATTGTATGCTATTAAATCGAATGCTACTGGATGTGATGGGTACTGTTTGAAGTTTTTGAAAATTATAATGCCATATTATGGTAGCCATTTCCTGCATTTGGTTAACACAATTTTAACCACATCCTCATTTCCCAACTCATGGAAGGTGGGACGTATTGTGCCTATTAAGAAACAGGAGGATTTTAATAACGCAGATAACCTAAGACCCATAAAAATTTTACCTGTTATGTCTAAGATAGTAGAAAGAATTATGAAAAAGCAAATAACTCTATATTTGGATCAAAAATGTCTTTTAAGTGGATCTCAGTATGGCTTTAGAAGTGGTCACAATACCTCATCTCTTCTTATTGGTCTCACTGACACTGTTAGAGAAAACCTGGGTAGAGGAAATGTTTGTGTTCTTCTTTCGCTTGATCTGACTAAAGCATTTGATAAACTAAGTCACAACCTGTTACTGCAAAAATTGGCACCCTATTTTCTTTTTCTAAGTCTGCAACTTCCCTAATTGGTTCATATCTTACTGAACGTAGTCAATACGTTTCTTGTAGTACAGAAACTTCCTTAATACTTCCGATAAAAAGCGGTGTTTCGCAGGGTTCAGTTATAGGCCCTCTTTTATTTACTATGTTCTTAAATGATTTATTTCCTAAGCTTAATATTGGCAAAACCATAATATTTGCTTATGCCGATGATATCCAAATTTTGTTTTGTGGTAAGAAACAGGCTATTTCCGTTTTTCAATCAATTATAGACTATACTATACTGTGTACCTCTTACTGGATGTTCGAAAACAAGTTTGCTATAAATGCAGTCAAAACCAAGGCCATGCTATTTACCCCTACCAATAACTCTGTTCCCAATATACATGTTTCCATTAATAACGTTGCAATTGAATTTGTTGATCATGTTAAAGTTTTGGGAGTTATAATTGACTGCAAATTAAGTTTTGAGTACCATATATCACATCTTGTATCTGCAGTCAATTTCTGTTTAAGAAGACTGTATAATACTAACATGTACTTGCCTTTGCATGTTAAATAGAGACTTATTCAAAGTTTGGTAATGCCTTTGTTTTTGTATTGTGCAGAAGTGTACACGGGTACTTATGCCTACTATATTGATCGAGTTTACCTTTTATTTAAAAGGGTTGTACGTTATGTGTTTTCTTCGAATATTCGAACACATGTATCTCAATATGTTCAACGTTTATTAGGAACATTTTTTTCCAGTTTCGTTAAGATACGTTTGTTATTGTATTTTTACTTTAGACCTTTTTGACAGCTCGAATAAGTTTTTACAGAAACAAAATAAACGTAAAAGCTTATGCATTCACCTGGTATCAATATGCCTTGATAAGAGGTTTATATCGGAACTGCTACCAGAGCTGCCAGACGATTTTGATAAGAAATAGGCATATTTACAAAATAAAAATCGGCTTTTATTAAAAAAAATCTGCAAACTAAAAATACCCATTTTAAATAAAATTAAAAATATTTTCAATAACAAAAACTTACAAAATTAACAATGTTTAAACATATAAAATAACAAAAAATCAATTAAAATTACCGTTTTACAAATAAATCGCTTCCGTTATTGTTCGTATGTGTAAAGTGGAAATAATCCAACATTTCAATTTATTTTTAATCATTAGAGTCAATAAAATAGTTTTATAGTAGTTTATAAAACACTCCTCTTGTTATTGACTCTTTCGCTGAAATGAAATGCTGCTGCGACGTTCCCTGTACAAAAAAAAAAATAACTACTGTTTAGCATTTCATAATAATGGTCAGGGTTACATAACTAATTATAATTTTTTATTTTCATTTGTATTAATCCAAAGTAATTTCGTAAAACAGAATGCTATAAAACAATTTTTTTATGTATCACTTCACTATTATATAAAATCAATTTTCATAGCTTAAAGCATTTTCATGAACGGCCAATTTTTGATAGTATCATGAAAATCACACTAAACTAATTTGTATAAAGTAATTTGGTGTAAAGTTATTGATTAGCTCATTATTAACTATATTTTTTAATGTAGCAAGTATTGTAGTAAACATCACTAAGTTATATACTATACTAAAATAAACAAAGCTATCGTGTTTTAATAATTTATAAAAAAACAAATCGGCATTTTTGTGCAAAAATCGGCACATTGATAATTTTAAAGTAAAAAATTGGAAAATATGGCAGGCCTAAATGCTACATATTATTAATATCACATGAAAAGAGAATGAATGCATTACAAAACAGATATTGAAAATTGAGCACAAATCTATAGACCAGTAGTCAACTTGTGTAGTTCATAAACGAACTAGTTAATTTAAACGATTCCAGCGATTGAACTAAGTGAACTAGTTTATACCTTTAAGGCCTCATTAGTCTTTACTTTCTGTTGCTGTTCTGTGCCGCGCCGTTCTGCTTTTCAAATTATTGTAGTTAGTTTTTCTGTAACAACAAACCAGCTATTTATAATAAACAAAGAAAACACAATACACAACACAACAAAATAACTACAATTACAATGACAAAAACGGTTTGTTTACAATTTTGCACTCACATTACCAAACAACTTCCAAGTAACTTAACGTTAAATTCTATTTTCTACTGATTCGAACGGAACAGAACAGAACGTCAAAGTAATAACAAACCACAAATACATATTTTCCATTTAACAGAAACTGATCAGCTGATTCGTCACGGAACGGAAAGTAAAGACTAATTCTGCCTTTAAGCTTATCTAGTTCATTATTGAACTACACCATGGCGAAATAATTTACCAGGTGGTAGCATAGGCGAATTTTTTTTTTGCTGGCGTACACCACTGTCAAACTCCATATATAAAAAATTGGTGTACATTTTTTATATATGGAGTTTGACAGTCGTGTATATCAGCAAAAAATACTGAATTCGCCTACGCTGCCACCTGGTAATTTATTCGCCTTGAACTACACTTTGTATTTGAACTACCAGACAAGATGAACTAGAATTCATGTCTGCGTTTCCTTGTTGACTATTTCCGACATGAAATTAGTGCTGCCACGCATTTTATTAAACATTCGTTTTGGCAATGCTACTGTGTTGTTGCCATCATATTTTGAAAAGAACACTTGAACTAAAAGAGCTTTTGAACTAAAGAAAGCGTTTGAACTAAAAGTTGAAAGTACGAACAATACGTCAACAGCACATTTGAACTAAGAGAAAGTTTGAACTAAAGAGAGCCTTTGAACTAAATTTTGAACTAGTTAATTTACAAACCTTGAACTAAAAAGAGCGATCACTAAATTGAACTATATGGCACAGGTCTAACCAGTAGTAATCATCACGGTTGTCGATTTCTTTTTAACGAAATTCGCCAAAACATATATTGATATATATATATTTAATAAAAATATTTCTGTAAATAAGTATTCATCGAAATAGGTAAAATTCGCCAAAACAGAAAAAAAGGTCGTCTGAATACATACATATATATGTTATTTATGTATTATTTAAAAAAATGCAGCAAATAATTAGTGAACACATGAAAGATAAGTAAAATAATATATAATAATAATTTTAAAGTTTATTATATTTTAATATGCTGACAAAACAGATAAGCAAACACTTCATTTTCAAGATGTTCGTCAGCGTTCTCTTCCTTGGAATTTGTTAAGCATTTCTTGAAAAAATATAAAAGATATTGGAGTGTCTGCTATTCGCTTTCACAGAATTAATAATGCACAATAAAAAACCAGGGTGATCATACTGCATTCTATTTTGCAGACGAGTTTTAAAAGAATATACTATCGAAAATACTGTATACCAGCATGTAAAGTATGACTAGGGCAAGCTCCTTAAAATAGTACGTGCCTGCACTATCCTCATGACTGTATACCTTCGGCCAATATTTATGTCAATAAGTGGGACTGTCATCATTAAAATAATCTACTAAGTTTTATACACATCCAGCGGTGTATTAGGGTTTATAACAGTTTTAAAGAAAATTTAATTTTGCATTGAGAAAACTTTTGTAAATTTTAAAGACATTCACATTTTTAGGAAATCTATTTATTAGTTCTTTTAAAGGC
The DNA here is from genome assembly GCA_937654795.1 of Cistogaster globosa. Lineage (NCBI taxonomy): Eukaryota > Metazoa > Arthropoda > Insecta > Diptera > Tachinidae > Cistogaster > Cistogaster globosa. Next base: position 5,273,922 of record OW569408.1, on the reverse strand, counting down.
ACCCTTAAATATGAAAAATAAGTATCTCGCATAGTTTAAATGGTTTCATCATCCATTTCATCAAAACGCCAATTAAATGGTGGTCGTCCATATTACACAGCTAACGAAGGTGTTCAGGTAATTATTTACATTTTTCGTGCATAAATCGACAAAACAAGTTTGTGCACTTAGCCGTCCAAAAAAATTTTTACTGAGCACCGATGTCATCAAAAAATTTTAGTGAGTGTTTGTTGTAAAAAGTGTACGAATTTTCGGCTTAAAACTTCTAAGCAGATGCATCGAGTTGAGCTATTTCTATGTAACTATTATTGTAAATTAGTACCTATTTCTAAAAAGGAAATAAATATAACTTTTACCATCCTTAAAGCTAAATAACTGAAAGAAAAATAACTTTCCATGCCGCAATTTTTTTTTTCAAATTTATTTAAAACCAAAAGATGCCATATTCATAAAAAATAACTTCGAAATGTATATGTAGGGGTTAGCAAACGGGAATCCCCGTGAAAAGCTCTCCACTTTAAAAAACTACACGAATTGTTTTTAAAATATCTCGTTTCGTGTGAGTTCTACTACATCTGTACATAAAATTTTTTTTAAATTTTTATGTTGGTGTAGATAGTAATCGCTATGGAATGTAAAACACCTATTTTTACAGTTTTGTCTGTCTGTCTGTGTGTGTTCGCATCACGTAAAAACCGCTGAATGGATTAGAATAAAATTTTGTGGTGAGGTCCTTAGAACCTTGGTTAAAGTATAGAACACTTTTTATTTCATTAAAGTATGCAATGTGAAGTCACCCAATTTAATCGGTATAATGTCAGTACATTTAATTTTTGTAAATGGAAAGTTTTTAACACTGTTTACAGAACTCTGCAACAAATGTTTAAAAACACATTTTTCTAAATTTAAAGATAATTAGACATGATACGCGGACGAAGTCGTGGGCACTGCTAGTATAATAATTAAAGAAAACTAAAGGTTACTAATTTGTTTAAGAAGTAATTTGAATGTAAGTGGCTTATTACATTTGAAACACGAACTTGGATTATCTTTATAACGCATTGTTGACAACAAAACCTACCTCAGTAAAAAGTAAAAGGGTTTTTTCTATTGTTAGAAATTTTCCAACAAATACAAGCAACAGTATGTACAGTGAATTGTTAAATGCAATAAAATAGTTTTTCGATATTTTTATCTCTGTTATCTCTCGATATGTAGTTCAAATGTACATATGTATGTCTTGTTACCTGAATTGTGTTTAAGTTTTGTAAACTATTAATAAAACTGTCCATTTTTTAATATTATTTCATTAAATAAGCTTGTTTTCTTTAAGAATTGCTTTTTTCCCGGGAATACCGGGAAATCTCGGTAATGCGATACTTTTTTCCCGTTTCCCAGGAAATACAAAATTCCGGGGAATTCCAAACTCTAGTATTACGACAAATTTTCCATACAAATTTGTCCTAAAATACCGTCTTGAAAAAGCTTAGTTCGCATGATTTTAAATTGAGTTAGTTATCACATTAACTGCACACTTAATTTTTATTTTTAATAAATTTTTCTTGTTTTTTTTAATTCTGTTGCACTTTCCATTTAAAAATGTAGGTATTTTCATTATATGTGTTTTAATTATTCATTTTAAATAAAAACTTTAAGCCATTTAAGGACAATCGATTTAGATACATTTTTAGACAGTTTAAAACTAATCTAATTAACCGAGATATTTCTATTTTCATATGGCAAAATTGAGTTCCACAATCTAAAGTATAGAACACTTTTTATTTCATTAAAGTATGCAATGTGAAGTCACCCAATTTAATCGGTATAATGTCAGTACATTTAATTTTTGTAAATGGAAAGTTTTTAACACTGTTTACAGAACTCTGCAACAAATGTTTAAAAACACATTTTTCTAAATTTAAAGATAATTAGAAATGATACGCGGACGAAGTCGTGGGCACTGCTAGTATAATAATTAAAGAAAACTAAAGGTTACTAATTTGTTTAAGAAGTAATTTGAATGTAAGTGGCTTATTACATTTGAAACACGAACTTGGATTATCTTTATAACGCATTGTTGACAACAAAACCTACCTCAGTAAAAAGTAAAAGGGTTTTTTCTATTGTTAGAAATTTTCCAACAAAAACAAGCAACAGTATGTACAGTGAATTGTTAAATGCAATAAAATAGTTTTTCGATATTTTTATCTCTGTTATCTCTCGATATGTAGTTCAAATGTACATATGTATGTCTTGTTACCTGAATTGTGTTTAAGTTTTGTAAACTATTAATAAAACTATCCATTTTTTAATATTATTTCATTAAATAAGCTTGTTTTCTTTAAGAATTGCTTTTTTCCCGGGAATACCGGGAAATCTCGGTAATGCGATACTTTTTTCCCGTTTCCCAGGAAATACAAAATTCCGGGGAATTCCAAACTCTAGTATTACGACAAATTTTCCATACAAATTTGTCCTAAAATACCGTCTTGAAAAAGCTTAGTTCGCATGATTTTAAATTGAGTTAGTTATCACATTAACTGCACACTTAATTTTTATTTTTAATAAATTTTTCTTGTTTTTTTTAATTCTGTTGCACTTTCCATTTAAAAATGTAGGTATTTTCATTATATGTGTTTTAATTATTCATTTTAAATAAAAACTTTAAGCCATTTAAGGACAATCGATTTAGATACATTTTTAGACAGTTTAAAACTAATCTAATTAACCGAGATATTTCTATTTTCATATGGCAAAATTGAGTTCCACAATCTGGTCTCGCGCACCACATACATATATCATCATCATCGCTACACAACAAACTATTGGACCTGCCCATTTATTTTTTTGATTCCTGCTCTTCGTCTACATTACAACCAGTGTTGCTCAAAGAATTAGCTTTATGAAATATACCAAAGTCCACCGCATTATTCTTAAATTTATATATCTTTATGTAATGATATGCTTACTATCAAAAATTTGAAAAAATTAAATGTAATGCAATATAGCGTAAAATGTAACCTACTCAAGTAAAAAAATTGGCAACGGTTCAAAATCTAAAATTCCCAATAACCAAAATCCGAACCAAGAGGTACAAAAATTAATGTTTTAGCAAATTTACAAACAACAAAAAACCAAAAAGACTATTTTTATAAGTGCCAACAGACCATTGAAAAATCTCAACGAAGTCGGCAAGTTGTTAAAATTCCTTGCCACTCTGGTTCCAGTAAGGATGTCAACAACTGTATAATCAACTGTCTATTTCTTTACGATATACCAAACTTAAATAATTCAACTAGATACATTGGAATACTAAGCCTAGATGTTTTATAACAGCGTAACAGACGAGAAATGCTGTCGCACTCTTAGTGATGCGGCAAGATAAGGCAAGATGCGAAATAGGTATAAACTTTTAAAAAAATAGCCGGTTATAAGAGATTTAATACTAACAAATTTTTAATGTTTTGCACCACGAGTCTGCATTTTCATCAATATCGCAAATCAAAAACAAATTTAGAAATATGTTAATAGATAAACACAGACATTCTTCAATATCAAATTCTATCAAAACTTCAAGAATTTTGTATTTTTCATTGTTTTTCATATGAAAAGATATATGCATATATTTTTTGCAATTCATTTTTGAGTGTAGTACTCTCATATTAGTTATGTTTTTCTTTGTAAACATCGCTCCCACCAGTGTTGTCATGGAAAGATAAGTAAAAGTTATGTTTTTCCTTTAAAAAAGTTAATTTTTTTCATTAAAAGCTACATTTTAAAATCTTTCCTAACAAATAATATTTTAATGTAGTAAAATGCAGTAAATAGTTTTATTCCATATTTTAGGAAAAATAAAACCGGCAGAAAAACAGATAGTTCTTTTAAAAAACCGACTATAAAACAAATTTTAGCTGTTTGGAAACATGCATTAAGTTAAATTAAATATTGGGACACCCTTAAATTTTCAAATTCAAATTTATACTTATAATTATCGCGGACTTAGCAATACAGCTCCAGCAGTTTGGTCATATACATACATCAAATTACATAAACCACTAAGGCACCCTTTAATTTCTAAATACAAATTTTATGCTTTGTGTTAAAGCGGACTTAGCATACAGTTTCTTTGTAAACTTCAACCTTCTGTTTACAACTATTCAATAGATCGGCCCTATATATATTTAAGATTAAAACAACTTATGTAACACCCTTTAATTTATAATTATAAAAATATATACTTTGTATTATAACAGACGAAGTAGTCCATAATTTTTCCAATTTTCAAGCAATTATATATAACAGTTCAAAAGATATGCACGTATAGGTTAAATAACATCAATAATAGGAACACCCTTTAATTTTTAAATGAAAATTGTATCCTTGTTATTATAGCGTGATTAGCAATAAAGGTTCCTTTTCAATTTCAGCTTTCTGTTTATTGGGGTTCAAAAGTTTGGTCCATTCATCGAATTGCATTAACTAATGCGACACCCTTTGATTTCCAAATCCAAATCTTACCCTTGTTATTATAGTAGACTTAGCAGCACTGGTTCCTTGCAAATTTTAGCTCTCTGTCTATAACGGTTCAAAAGTTTGGCCTTATACATCAAATTACATTAACTGTTGGGACACCCTTTAATTTCCAAACCCAAGTTTTATACCTGTCATATGGAACTTAGCAATGCGGCTTCTTAGTAAATTTCAACCGTTTGTCTACAACTGTTTGATGGTTTGACCATGTATATAGAATTTTAACAACTCAAAGACCACCCTTTAACGTCTTAATTCAAATTTTATACATATTGTTATAGCACACTTAGCAATATAGTTCCTTTGTAAATTTCAACCGTCTGTCTACAATTGTTCAACAGTTTGGCCATATACAACAAATTATATTGATTAATGTAACGACCTTTATTTTATAATCATAAATATTTGCACTTTTTATTATACTAGACGACGTAGTTAAAATTTTTTCTAATTTTTATGTAATTGTATAAAACGGTTTAGATGATAGTACCATTTCAGATAACTATATGCCTATAACTATTCAAAAGTTTTGCCACATACATTAACCATAGGGACAACCTTGAATTTCCAGTGTCAAATTTTATACTTGCTTTTATAGCGGACTTAGTAATACAGGTTTTTTTTTATTAAATAACATCCCTCTGTCTATATTAGACATTTTTTCTAATTTTAAAGTAATTGTATGTAACAGTTCACAAGATAGAACCATATAGGTCAAATTACATCAATTATAGGAACGCCCTTTAATTTCTAAACTCAAATTATAATTTTGTCGTTATAGCGGTTCCTTGTTAATATCCACTGTCTGTCTATAACGATTCAAAATTTTGATCTCACATATCAAATTATATCAACTATTGGTACACCCCTTAATTTCCTAGTTTAAATTTAATTATTGTTGTTATAGCAGACTTAGCAACAGGTTCTTTTTAAATTTCAACCGTTTGTCTACAATTGTTCAAAAGTATTGCCATGTACATCAAATTAAATGACCTATTGGGGCGCCCTTTAATCTATAGTTTTAAAAATTTATTCTTGTTAATATAAAGGCCATAGCAATCGGTATTTTGCTCAATTTTCAGCGTTATTCCATAACGATTTAGGAGATAGGCCCATATAGGTCAATTTACGTCCCCTATGGGGACACCCTTTATTTTTTCGATTTATTTTTCTATTAACTTTAGCTATTAGAAGCTATAGTGATACTCCGTTTTTTTAATTTTAGGGTATTGCTTTTTACGGTTCATAATACACTTAAAAAACGTGTATGTTGTATGGAAAAAGCCTTTAATTCCTAAAGTTATTAACTGTGTTTAAAACGCGACCAATCTGTAAGCATAGCCTTCTAAATAACAAAACAATTTTAAAATCAGTTCAGAAATGACTTCTTTTTTTGACGTCGGTTAAAAAAGTTAGTAAACGTAAATTTAAAAATAATAAATTTCAGTCTTATGCCTGTTTAAATCAGGACTCCATATTTATATTTCGTGATTGAATTCGATAAAACTAGTTAAAGCAGGATTTTTTTAATAAATCCGCTTATCCTTTTTCTTTGAAATATTGAGCTTTGATAGAATTTACTATTTAATAATACCGTTTTTATGGACTCTGGTCTTATTTGCTTAAGACTTCAACGTAAAATTACTGACAATTTTTCCTTTATATATACATATACCAAATTCCGGCAACTTTCTGTTACATCGAGGTTTTGGTTCTGACCACTAGCAAGTTGCCAAAATTTTCAAGCGGAATAACTAAGGTTGCTAACACTTTTCGCCAGTTTGAACCGAGTACTTAGTTTTCCGAACGAAATAAGTGCATTTCATATCATTGCGCAGAAGACACAAAATGGTGCCAGAAACATTTTGCTGTTTTTAAGCATGAAGCAAGAAACATTTAGTGATTTCTTTCTAAAGCCTGGTACTATGTTCGAATTTGTGAAAATTGTTGAGCCACATTGATTATTTCATGTGGAAAATTTGACATTTAAAATGTAGTGCCTATCTCATGGCTTGGAAGAATTAACGTTTTATTGTTTTTACATAAACTATATTGTTTTATAAATGATCAGCTGTAGTTTAATAAATTCCTCATGAAATAATGCGTATTTGCCTTATTTTACAGCTTGGATAAAATGTTTCATATGTTTTCCACAATAAAAGAGAGTACTATATCTGCAACATTTTGTCATGTCTTTTTAATGAAAACTTTTTTATTTACATATGTAGTTTGACAACATTCCGCATTAAAAACTGAAAAGAGCACCAGGTTGCGGAGCAGTGTTGCCAGAATAATTTTGGCCCTAAACCCTAATTTCATGAATGATGTCCCCGAAAATCCCCATTTCTAATTATGTAAAATGTTTTTTTAATAAAGATGTGGTGTGTGTCAGTTATTGAAATATCTTTAACTTGATGGCAGAAGAGTCTACATTATGGTAAAATGGTAAATTCGAAAGTATATCGTTAACTAAAATGAAAAACCATGTAACTAACATTCAGGGAATCTTTTAAGCATTTCTTTTCTAATAAGGCTAAGTATTGTGAGCAAATTTCTTTAAATTTAATTTGGTCTAAAAGTGTTAACAATTGCAATTCCCCATAAATATGCCAGCAATTATGTTAAAGATATCTAAATAATTGTCTTTATGATTAACTAAAATATTTTTTTTATCGATATCAAATTTTGTATACTGTGGCTTTTAAAGTTTTGAACAAATTGCAAAAAGGCACTATGCCTAACACGCGTCACCATAGAATGTTATTTTTTTTTGTTGTTATTTGTTACTTTAAAGAATTTCAATTATTCATAAAAAAATGATTTATAACAATTTTATTTAAAACAACTCTATTTTTGCACTACAAAGACCTCTTTTAAACCTAAATCCTCTTCAAAGTCAAGTATAGCTGGAAGCATCAAAAAAATTGCTTCTTTTGTGTTGGTCTTATATTAATTATCTATGTCTCTGTTACACTAATCCCTTGAACATTTTCTATAAAAATTCTACTTGTTTATTTCGTGTTTCGGCCGCCTTTGTCGATAGCAGCTCAGTAGCCTACTACCAGTTGAGTTATACATTAAAACCTTGTGCATTGTCTTGCAGTGTCTAAGCGGACTCCTGCAAATGGATTTTGTGACCACTTGATATTACTTCAATAATATCTTTAACTTTCCGTTATATCTGCAGTTAATTCAGAATTGGAAAAAAATCGTCTGCCATCGTGTTACCATCATTGGTATTTCAAAATCTAAATTCTATTACGTCCACTATTAGCTTTAATTCACATCTAAATTTTTCTAGAACAGTTTGTTTCTTCGCTGCAACAATGGTTTCGTCCGCATTAGATTTTTTTGCCACTTTTTAACTGTGAGTTTATACAACAGGTGTAGACGCATCTACGTCTTTATCCCTGATAATGTTTAAATTGTTAAAATCTTTGCATACTTTTGCATCATTGCAAATACCATTGTAAGCTTCATGGAGAACAACTTCCTTCCAGCAAAAAATTTGTTGGTACTAATAGCGTCTTGTACATAGTCAATTACTTTTTGGATTATATCCACATCTTCTTAAACAAATCTGATGCGCATAGTTGGACAATATCGTGGTTACATTTTGCCTAATAAATATTTTTGGCATAGCGGTCCTGTACTCGTATATATTATTTAAAGTGGGACGAAAGTGCTCTGAAAAATATGAAAATCTGAGGCATCATTTTCTTTTTTCTTTTGTCAAAATTGTGCTTGCTGTGATTTACCGCATTCTCTTTTTCTTAAGTCACATCTTGTTATCTACTTGCAGCATGATTAAACAAACATATGTACACATATTATTAAAAACCAAAATATTTTCTTACTGACTTATACAATTTTTATTACAGTATTACCCAAAGACAAGTTTTGTGACCAGTACATGTGCATGTGTGGTAAACGGTTATAAGACATGACCAAGTATACACCGACAAGAATCATCATTTCATAAGGATCAGTAGCCTGCATTGGCAGTTTTCCTTTTTTGTTACCAATAAGTTTCTTATTCCTATTTTGAATATTTTTGTTAAATATTTCAATTCTTTTATTTGTGCAATCAGCAATTTTCATAAATAAACTTTTAGGAAAACTTTGAAAAAAATTTCAAGTTCTTTTGAACCCCTATCAATATTTGCACAAATAACTGGCTGTTCAAAACAGGGAAGAAAATTAATATTGCTGTTGTTCCATACCACATTGCTAATTTGCGCCTGCTGTATCTCTGAAGAAGTATGTTCTTCCTGTTCGAAATCAGAGTTCTCTTCAGACGAGCTATCAGTGTCATTTGAGTAAGTGGGGTCAAGAATACTGTCACCATAAAAGTCACTCACTTTCAGAGTCAGTGTTTTCCAAAAGGTTTCGAATCTCATCAACATCAAACATCCGCTGGCGCTTCGTCTTTAAATAAAATTCGCTAATTTTTAAAAACAAAGAAATTACTTAATATACGAGTACGTTACTGCTGGGACACATGTGGCCCAGCGAAATTTACTAATGGGATACATATGACCCAGATTTAGTTTTGTGAACATATTTTTTATATATGTTTTTATTTTTAGTAAATTATTTATTTGTATAAATATAAACGTACCTCATTATTTTTCAGTGAGTTCTAAGCTAAATCAACCGTAAATTCCCTAAAAATACAACTTTTTTACTAAATAAACTAGCACGTGCCACAATCAACTGGAAAATAAAATATTGTTTATGCGCATGCGATTTAAATAAAGGAGCAATGAAAGAGTGCGCAATGCGCAAAAAGAGTGCGCAATGCGCAAAAAGAGTGCGCAATGCGCAAAAAGAGTGCGCAAATACTTATTCTGTATTTATATTGCAAAAATTACTAGGTATACGATGCAAAATGTTTAGTCTGTTGAGCTGCATACTTACATTTTTACACTTCTTAAATTAAATATTTGGCCTTATGTCCGGCTAGATTGACAAAATATTCTTGCGTGCGGAGGTTGGCGAAATATTGAAAAATAAATTTAAATACAACAAAACAATTAAAGCTCAACAACTATTAAAATTTAGGCTACTAATTTAGTACACTAAAAAATGTTACTCCTATAGTAAATATTTAATATCAAAAGCCCAAAAAGGGTCTAAGGCTGATGCAAATACAGACAGACAAACGGACAGGCAGAAAAACAAAATAAGCTCCAAAAATAGGTGTTTTGTATTTCATATCGACTACTCACTACACCAACAACAAAATTGTCAAAAAAAAAACTGTCATGTACAAAAATGATCCTACCACAGAAATAGAAGACTTCTAGGTAATTATGAAATTTCATAAGATTATTACGGGGACGTGTTCACCTTTTTTGGGATCGAAAATAATTTTAATAAAGTTATTCCGTTATTCTGCCGGCGTTCTTTCTCATATAATCCCAAAGTTTATCCCTGTTTTAGGCACTGTATATTAAAAAAACAAATTAACCAAAGTTCAAATATAACAAACACGCATGCTATATTCCTAAACTTGTTTCTTAACACAAAATGTTACACAGTAACATCATTTGACGATTTTTTAAATTAAATGACGATTTCTTTCTAATTTATTATTTTATCGTTTTCAATTCGTGTCAGAGTTAAATAACGTTGAGAAAAACTGCGTTATAGAAGGGTTACTTGCATTTTATGTTTTTTTAAATATATAAATATAAGTTACTATTTTTTTAAACAATGCTTTTTTTGTTAAGGGCTAGCATGGTGTGCTTTGTGTCTTGCTCTCTTTGTTAAATGTTTCTGTCGTAGTTGCATTGCGTACATGATCCCGCTTATTGCTTACATACAAGAATCGCCAAGCAAGCCCGCTTCGGCACACTTATACAATGCAATGTGTTGAAAATAAAAAAATAAAAAGCAAAAGTTTTAACACATTTAGCGTCATAGCGACCTGAGTACTCGTTTGGGCCACGTGTTAGCAACCTTAATGTCTTGATATGTGAATGTGGTATAGTACACACGATTTACATTGAGTTGATATACCTGGAATGAATTTGTGGCCCCAGGAGAACGTGAAATTGTACTTGGCCTGAGCAGCTTGCATACCCGTAATGTGTCAGGGGTGGACAAAATATAGGACTATTTGAAGCAATGAGAACAGGTGGATGGTTTTTTGTAATAGTATTTTTTTCCTTTTTATATTGAAATAAACAATTTTTTTACCATACAAAAACAATGAAAACATTCAAATCTATTTTTTTTTAATTTATGTATTAGGCAAAAAAAAGTAAATTCAGTCTTCAAATTTCTGCTTAATGATTTAAGCAGAGTGTTGTTTAAAGCCATTGTTACAAATGGGTATATTGCACTTGATACAAAAGGTCTCAATCATTTTTTGCAGTTTTTCGAGCATAAGGATTTCAGCGTTTGTAGCACACCGAACACCTTTCTCTAGTTTTTCTCTTGGGTCCTTCAGTTTCCTTCAAAATATGCTTGATTGTAACAGGGGGTATCTGCAGTGTCTGTGGTTGCTCGGAGACCACGGACATATCTGTTAATTCTTTTTTTTTATCCCAGATGCTGGTTTTTCAAATTGGCCTAGAACCAGATGTCTCACTAGTTCTTCTTTGAATTTTTTGATGGGCATTTTTAACAACAACAATTGTTGCAATGATTAGATGGAAATCTAATCGTTTGTACCATTTTAAAGTTCAGCGCAAGTATGGCGAATATCCTGAGAGCTGGGTAGAAATATCAACATTCGATTTTCCTTTATTATAGTCAAACACTATCTCTCGCCTTGTAATTTCTTTACCACAGCTTAGCTTTGTCACCATTGTATCGTCATGTTTCGTTTCCAGCATTAACACATTCCGTTTGTCTTGCCAGAGAACAAAAACTTTTTGTTGGTTTTGCATAGCTTTCTGTTCTCCCTGTTTCAATAATGCTTGTACAACAGCGGCGCGATTACTTCTTCGATTCTTGCGCAAAGTTCCAGCCAACTGAGTTTTTCTTTCTAACATTCTTTAAGCTAATTTCCCACTGGTATACCAGTTATCGGTATAGACGGTTTTTCCATGGTCTAGAAGCTCTCAAAATAATTCCATAACAATTTTCTCTGCTGTCTCGTCAACTTTCTCTTTTCCAGTAAATACTTTCAAATTCCAAGTATATCCGCCACCGACATACAGTTTGAATAGTTTTATGCCAAACTTGCGCCTCTTATTGGGTATGTATTGTCGTCCTCTAAAGGGTACATTACTTTCGTCGATACAGGATTACTTTTTTGGAATGTATGATGTCTGATACTTTCTTTGAAAAAAAGTGAGAAACTTCAGCAGCTTAAATACACGGTCAGACATCGGAGTTTGTTCTTCATTCTTGCAAAGATGAAACATAGATAACTGTAACTCAAATCGGCTTGTGTTCATTACTTCTGAAATACCATTCTTATAAATATGATCAGTCGACCAATAATCTCCTAGATGCCGCAATGGAATAAAATTCCAACATATTTTATCATTTCAATAGCATTCGTCTCAATCCACTTTTTGACTGTAGCGTTATTTTTATACAGGGAGTGAGGTTTTTCACAGAGTTTGCGCCGCAAATCTGCGATTCAAAATTTCGTCTCTGGTCTGAATGCAGCTCTAGTGAAACAACGTATCGACACACTCAATTGTTGGCAAGAGCGTCCACTGCTGTTATGGACTCTTAATTTGAAATGGCATACACTTCAGGCCATTTGCTAAAATAATCTATAACCACTTGAACATATCGATTTCCAGCATCACTAACAGGGAATGGACCTGCAATATCAATAGCTCAAAGGGGGCACATGCATTGTATTGCCGAAGCTTGCCACGAACCTTTCTTGAAGTACCCTTGGCCGTAATGCTTTGTTCGGAATTTGCATCCAATCGGCTACAAAACGTCGCCAGCCTTCCCGGTAAAATCGTAGCTTTATCTTTTCCAGCGTTTTTGTTATACCTATATGACCTCCGCTGGGACCATTATGAAACTGCTTCATTTCCTCTCTTCTTTTAGAAGTTGGCATGGCAATTAGATCCGTTGTGGTTTTGCCATCTGTACTTTCCCAAGATCGGTTTAAGCAGCCATCTACCAATGACCTTCTCTGTTCCATTAATCTCCAGAGAAAGCACTACTCCTATTCCATAGCCGCTCTCCTGTTACACGATGCCCCAAATATTTGACCTCCTTTTAGAGCAAGGCACATTTCTTAACACTTAATTTTAATCCTGCAGCTGCTATACGCTTAAATACTTCATCCAGTTTTTTGAGCTGTTCGACAAAATTTCCCCATCACGATTATGACATCCAGGTACACTAAGCACGCTTTTCAATTGAGACCTTTGAGCACACGTTCCATTAAACGTTTGAAAGTAGCTGGAGCGTTGCAGAGACCAAATGGCATCACCTTGAACTGCCATAAAACACCACTCGCGCTAAAGGCAGTTTTCTCCTTGTCTTTATCGGCTATCATTACTTGCCAATAGCCGCTCTGCAGGTCCAAGGTAGAGAACCATTTTGTTCCGGCCAACGTGTCAAGGTATCGCCAATTCTAGGCAACAGATAACTGTCTTTCTTGTTGACGTCATTTAGCTTTCTGAATTCAACGCAACTTCCTGAATTCAACGCAAGACCTGGTATTGCCGTCTTTCTTCTTTACTAAAACTACTGGCGAACTACACGGACTCGAGGATGGCTCAATGACTCCGTTCCGTTCCATTCTGCTGACAAGTTCCGTGACTTCGATTCGCTTTGCTAGGTACTTGTTTTGTAGGCCTCGCTTCGCCATTATTAATTTCATGTTTCACAACTGCCGTCCTACCCTGGCTTTTATTATTTAGGGTAAAGCTGGAGGCATATTTTCTCAGCAACTGCTTTACTTTGTTTCTATCAAAATATGTTAGCCCTGCTACTCATTTTTGCACCTGTTTTGCTGGCAAATTTCGTTCTCTGGCTGTTATTTCGGAGCATATTAAGCTCGCCGCACAATCAATTATTGCTTTTGCTGGCTCACATCGACCCATCTCAAAATTTTGGTTAATAGTCTTTTCGCAATTGGACAGTTTAAGTACTCTTACAGGAACTCTCCTATCATCGCAGGTTCTTACGGGGGCTTTAGCTGTTAAAATGTCGTCTTTAAGTTGTTTTGGTTCTACCACCCACAATCGGTTATCCACAAAATCTGCCTCCTTACGTGCCCATACTATAATTTCCTCCTGAGATGGTAATTTCTGGCGTTCAACAGCAAACAGCTTTTTTATTACGGTCTTGTTCTCAAAACCAACATCTAGAGGTATCTCGACATTCCGTCAAATGATCATTTGTTCTCCTTTGTGCAGATAATAACTTCATCCACTATGTCCGCAACAACAAATACATGTTCAGCGCTGATGTTAGCGATAGTCAGACTTACCCTGGCTCTTCTATAGACAGGTGCTGAACCCCCAATAGCGGTGCGCAGTCGTACATCATTTAATGGTACGTCTGTTCCTTTTACTAAATCGGGCCTTATAATGGACTGTGACGCTTCCGTGTCTATGGTGAGGACTTGCTTTCTGCCGTTGATAAGACCGCAAACAGATTGCTATTTTTCTGTTGCACAATGGAAATCGAGATTGTAGGGCTATCGATTGTGGGAGCTAGCACATGCCTCTTATCGCTAGCTCGACTTAATTTACTGTAATTTAAGCGATTTGGTGTTGTTCGCCCGCTTGTTGTCCCTCGCTAAAGAAGCAGATCTTGATCTTTGGGCTAGAGGTGGCCGACTTTATCGCCGTTGAAGCATTTGGCACGAGACTTACTCCTTTCCTCCTCCGTCATTTATTTTATCATCTCTTTTATCTCGCTCATTTTGTCACCGTGGTTATAAGAATCATTCTCAAGACATCGTATCGCTTCGAGATGACTTTTGCAGTATCCTGTGCTATCGCATACGAGATGCTTTCCGCAAAGGATGATTTCTGCGTAGCACAAAAATTATATTTCACATCTAGATCGCGTATTCCATTCACAAATGCTTTAACTTCAAATTGATCAAGAAATGGATGATGCTAGCCTGGGTAAGTTAGGCGCAACAAACGTTAAATTTCCATGGCGAAGTCTTGAAGCGTCTCATTTGCCTTCTGCAACCTGCCTCGGAACTTCATTCTGTAATGTTCTCTTTTGTAATCACCTTTGTACTTGCGTTGTAAGGCTACCATTATGTCCTCTCTGCCGCTGCTCCCTTTAAGGTCATAAGTAGTTCTATAGCTTTTTCTTCATTGTCCCATCTAATTTTGCTGGCAACTGTTTCGAACTAGAACTTAAAAACATTAAAAGTGCGCTGCCATCAAAGCTCGGGGTGCTTATCTTACTAGCGTGTTTAGAGATAACTCTCACAGGCCCCTCTCGAATTTGAAGTTCGTCCATTTGCACTTTTACTTCATGTAATTCATCCTCCACTTTTCTCTGTAGGCCGGACAAGTTTTTGTCAAACTCGCTGACTCTCAGCTTGACGACGTCCACTTGTTTACCGAAAACTTCTGATATTTCTTGAAATTTCTCGTTCACCTATGCTAAAAGCTGTTCCCCGTTTATACTAGAGCTTTCTAGTATTGTTTCTTGAAACTTCTGGTTGTTTTCTTCCATTTTCTTCATTTGCTTGTCCTGCTTCTGGTTATTTTCTTATATTTTTTTCATTATCTGGTCGCTCTGCTTCTGGTTATTTTCTTCCATTTTCTTCATCATGTAAACATAGAATTCAAGTTCATAATACTGTTTGTTGCTGGGGTATATACTTCAATCTATTCTTGTTCTTCTTTTTCTCCAAATTCGTATGTCCCAACACCTCGCTGTTTAAATGCGTCTATCAACCTCTTTTGTAATTCCGCTTTGTTGCCCGCTGTCGGCAGATTCAATTTACTAGCTCCATTTTTAACTGCTCAACTTTTAGGTGTTCAAATTTCATTGTGATTTATTTATTATTTGCACTCCCACGTCTGATACCAATTTTTACGTTTATTTAAATTTATAAACGTTTATTTTATTGAGTTTTTTTGTTGCAAATTTAATAAACACAATTTAATTACTACTTTAATTAAATTACACTTTAATTTGAAGATTATTTACTTTTTCGCGATTGATAGACAAAAATACGCGATATAAACTTTACCACTGTTTTGCCACAAAATCTTCACTGGTTGACGTTTACACTAAGAATGAATCAGCCTATATAACCGTTGCTTTTATATACCCAATGTTAAGGCGCTTCTCGAATATGCTTGAACTTCCTCCATTTGTTATAGTTTGTTCATACATACACTTTTATTGATTCAATATTCTGTTTATTTACAAAATATAATAAAGTGTTCATACATGCACTTTTATTGAGTCAATATTCTGGTGTATTGACAAAATTAGTTTGGTTTAGACGCGATTGGTTTGTGTCTGACGCAATAAGTTTGTGTCTAACTTAGTTTAGACGCAATTGGTTTGTGCCTGATGTTTAAATTTCAAAACTGCCTAGTTTAGACGCAATTGGTTTGTGTCTGAGGTTTTAGACCGTGTTGCATTTTATCTTCTACTCAATATTAAAACAATTTCGTGGTTATTGCCTATTAAATTATTGAGATTTTGTATGGAATATTGAGCTCTATAATGGCTTTTATTGAGAAAACCTGAATATTGAGTAATGTGTGAACAAGCTATTATGCAGTAGAACATGATGATTGTTATTTGATTCTAGAATATTTTGAATTTATTTTACATGTTGTGTATTTTTCAGAGTTCAGAAAAGTACATTCCCTGTACAGAATTCTTATACATCAATGGAAAACAGAAAACACACAACTAAAACCAACCCGTACATCGTGTACGGCTAAAAACGTACATAAAGTACAGAGAAGTTTGAGTATACTTTATTTTTAGTACGTGTACGGAAAAAAAAGTACTAAAAGTAAAAGATATTAAAATAAATTCGTGTACGGAAGACAACAAATTATCTATAAGCAACCGGAAAAACCTATTAAATGCAAATGAAAACAATTGTTTTATTTAGTTTAAAAAATATATTTATATTTACTTATATTTATATAATATTTCATTTATTTTATAAATAAAATATGTACATATAGGAATTTCTTTGTTTCGGACAAATTTAAACTCTGTTTACTCACTGTTTTCTATATTAGGGTTTGAGCAGTAGAGCAAGTTAAAGTTAAATTTTGTTATTAACATATTAGAAATAGACTTAGATCTTAGGTCTTAACTTGGTCAAGACAGTAGCAAGTGCACTAAATGCACGTTCTATAGATGCTTGTGTTGCAGGTTAATTTTGAATTGTGTTAGCAATTTTGTTTCCAATATTCCAATACGTTGATATTACCAGGTTGCATTGGTTTTTTACATAAAGCAAGTACTTCGGTATTAATGTGATAGTTTTGTGTTGTTAAATGCGATGTATTTAGGAGTAGGTGGACATATTGTATTAGTTTGGAGTGTGTGTTGGAGTATTGACTAATGAAGTAAAACCTTGGTCAATTTCTTCTTGCGAAGATGTCGAATACGATATTTAACTAATAATTTTAAACATCTGTATCACTTAGATCCTGAAAATACAATAACATTTATTATCTTGCATGTAGGTTTTTTCCGTACACGAATTTATATTCATTCTGTCATGTACGTTTTTTCCGTACACGATTTTATTTTAATTTCTTCATGTCCTTTTTTTTCGTACACGTATTAAAAATAAAGTACACTCAAACTTCTCTGTCCTTCGTGTACGTTTTTAGCCGTACACGTACACGAAGAATAGCTACAGTCGTACATTCACGTACGTATACGCAAATAAATATTTTAATAAAATACATTCGTGGATGTGTACGGAAAATTTAAAAATTTAGAGAAATACATAATTGTTATGAAAAGAAAAATATGTACGGGCGGATTTGAACAGAACATTGTGTGTACAATGTGTGTACTTTCTGAACTCTGGTATTTTTATTGGTTGTTATGCAATGTAGGTGTTCGTGTAGTTGTGTGTTGCGTTTATTTTTATTGCTTTATGTTAGTTGTTTTTGTTTTGGGGTCAAGAAGTTTTTGTAGAAACTTCTGGCTTAGTTAAGAGACACAATAGGTCATTTCGTTTTACTTTGTCGGTGACAATCATTTTTATCTCTTCTTATGACCTAAATGAGGAATCTTCGCAGCCATGTCATAAACCATACCTGTTGCAGAAATATATAAAAAAATTGGAAAAGTACTTTGAATTTTGTCTTTGTTTAAGAAAAGTGTTAACTTTGTTTTACAACTGCCTTTTAGCTAACGGTACTATACACATGATCAATTTTTATAAACAATGCCAGCCTTGCAATTATATTACATATCAGAATTACATTTTAAATAATTTTTTTAGCGAGCGTTAGAAAAAATTAATATTTTACTATCATAACCAAACGTAAAAATTCCATGATATTCTTAACGTTACTATGTTGCATACAAATTATAACTTTAAGCCGTTATAACTCGGGATGTAACGATACGCCATTTTGCCGATCCGATACCGATACTCAAAAATAAATATCGCTGATACCGATACACATATTGAAATTGAGCTCAAGTAAAAATTAACAAAACTCAAGCAGAGTAATTATTCTATTATACAAAATAACAGTGCTTATTAATGAGCCATTCAAATCATCAAAATTTTTAATACGTTTCATTTTCTAAAATTTAAATTTTTAAACAACAAGACGTTCGCAATATTTATGATTTTACAAAATAAACGATGGCGTTCAGTTAAGATTGGCTCAATATTTAAAATTGATATTAATAAAATTTAAAAGACAACGAATTGAATTTGAGATCATGTTAAAATTAAATTAAAATTATAAAAAGAACATTGCAAAAGATAAATATTTAAAATTGATTTTTGATTGCTTTTTGCTTAAAAAACAAAGTGTTCCCAAATTTTTGTTTTTAATATATAATTTAACAACGTCGTTATTACATCCGCCACTTTCAAGATACATACGTACTCTCGTTTTATTTAATTATACAATTTTGGATGCAAAAAATCTAAGAAAAAACATTTAAGTCTTCATTTAGATTTTGAGCACTATCATGTTGAAAATATTTTTTTAAAGACTCTGATGGCGTAGTAGGCAACAGTTTAAAAGTATGCAAAATATCCTGCTTTGACTGAAGATCTGGAGTACTCAGCAGCTGTAAGAAACTGAATCTAAAATCAATTTTTTATCCCTAAAAAAGTTATAATAAGCAACCAAAAAAGTTGAGAGACTTACGTTTTATGGCAATAATTTTAACCTTTTTTACTGATGTATCACTGAGAAACACCAAAGCCTCAGAAAACTTTTAGATTTCTTATGCTTTTTAGAAAACTTTTAGATTTCTTATGCTTTTCGTTTTTAGTTATACCGATTGCTGTTCAGAATGCTTCTCAAGTTTTGCTTAGATGTAAGATCATATATACATACATATGTATGTATATTTCATTCCTTACTTGATTTTTTAGCCCCAGAAAAATCGGTCCATATCCTCGAGGCAAAATACCACGCCTGCCTCTATTTTTTCCATATCTTTATTTCAACTTTCGCTTGTGTTCCTGCAGGTGGTTGTTGTTTATGACAAATATAAATGAAAAAAGTAAGAAAAATTTGTGAGCTTTTATCGGTCGCAGAAGGTCTTCAAATACTAAGTTGGGGAAACAACCCTTAGCAAAACTTACATTATTTGGATTTTTTTTAACGTAAATGGTGAAGGTTATATAAGATTTGGCATAGTCTGCATAAGCAGAATAACCAAAACAGTAGAGTTAGGTCTATCAGCTCTGTAAAATGGGGGCTCTTCTTAGCGTAGTAGTTCGTTCATTCAGTTCCAAAGCTTAATTACAGCCAAACCTAAATTAGAGCGTAAATCGCAATCTATCTGTCAAAAATTCTCATGTAAATAGATACAAAATGTATAATGCAAACCATTGTAGCGCGGCGTCAAACTTTGCAATTAGAAAATTCTATTTTGACAGTGCGTTAGGGAGGAAAGGTGGTTGCTTCTTAGTTTGTTTTGTTTTTTATTGTTAAAAAGTGATCAGAATTTAGTTATTTTCAAGGCAATTTATCAGTTTTATCTCTTTCTTATTTCTTTACAGTTGGTTTTATAAAATAAAATGAGTTAACATAACTGTTTAAGACCCAAAGTTTACGCTCTTCTTTGGGAATGCAATTTAAGTACAAAAACTGTAGGTCAGATAGCCTTACATTTTACGCGTTAATTTAGGTTTGTCGGTCAGTGAGCTAAACAAATAAACTCAATTGTTTTAGTTCAATGGCTCACTCAGTGAGGTAATAGCAATTGAGCGAATTCAGTTGGTCTTTTTAGCTCGATTTATACATAAGATTAGTTTAAAATGTGTTTTGTTTTTAATTTTCCGTTACTGAGCAGAAAGAGATTAGTAAAGAAATTCCTCCATATAGTTCAATTGTGAGAATAGACAAATAGAGAATAGGTCATTCACAAAATATATGAAATGTACCATTAACTCATTTGAAAATTTCCCAATAATTTAAAATTAAAAAGAAATAATAAAATATTATATATTGTTTGAGCCCTTTTCACACTATAATAGTAAGTATTATGAAAAAGTGTGATGGTTTTAACGCAAAAAACACGAAAAGAAGTTTGACGTCTAATAATACAAATTTATTTTAAGAATTTTTACCAAACACTCTGATTTTCATTCTATAAAGGTTGTTTTGCTACTCATAACCCAGCCTACCATTAAATAAGCACTGCAAAAATGGACTTTCAAAAGAACCCACCTTAAAATGGCACTTAAATATGTGTATCTTCGGAGATATAAATATAGGCCTTTTTAAAAGGCCTATAACTAAGAGCTCTTCAAGCTTAACCAGGCCTCATTTCTAAAGCCTTTCGGATGGCAAATGATAGTTTTTTATAACCTTTATAAGCGTTAAAGCTACAAGAAATAAGTTAGTAAGATTTCCTTTTTGATTCATATAGATTATTGGAGTTTTTCATTCTACTTGAATTGTGATAGTCTAGAGACAAAATGCAGAGCAGGAAAAAACGCAGCGCCACTCTTTCCCTCTTTACGAAAAGAGAAGCGCATACTTGGTATTGCACTTGCTCTGCGCATTAAAAAGAGCTGCGCATAAATTGCACATTATCAATTGCGCATTTTTCGCTCTGCTCCTTTTTTGCGGAAAGAGCAAAAACAGCCAAAAGTGCATAAAATGCGCATTGCTTTTTTACAGTGGTATTTAATTTTATTAAAGTCTGAAAATCATTAAGTAAATAAAATACATAAATGGGCATGTACGCCGACAACAAAAACATTATTTTTAAACAAGTGGATTTTTTATTTTACCTATGAAACCATAATTTTACAAATTTTGTTACTAAGTATCCTTTTATCTACCTACACACGAATGTACATACATAAATGTGTGAATGGGTTAAGTAAAAATTTATGACTTACATATCTTATTTCCGAAAGGAATTTGTAATTTTACGTGTTAACCTTTTTTGCTTTCTCTGAATTTGCGTATTGTGGGTTTCTTCGGCCTGTTAGACATTTAAATGAACCCTTTTCTAAGAAAATCCATTAAATACCTACACAACACTTATTTGATTTATTTTTACCATAAGTTTTTTCGAAGGTGGTTTGCGTACGGTTTTCAGATTGCTTCATGTGATTAAGAGTAGAATCTAGAGACGACGCAGAAGACTATGCAAGTAGTCTTCACTGGATTTCATATTATTAATATTATTTGTCATTCCTTCTGCATATCTTGAATCAAGGACTCCAAACAAGGAATTTGCTACGTTCCCAACGATGTCTATTGCTCCTCGCTTTTTTTTTTATGAGTCCTTCTAGACCAGACTCCATTTCGTTCTTGACATTTTGGAAATGCGTTAGTAAGCCATCGCAATAATTATTGAAGGATGGGTTATTGCTGGCCTACTTATAGAAAGGTACCAGTTCAAAATAAATAAGAAGTTTCCATTCCGCTATAATTGGATTAACTTGACCAATATTTTCAAAATTTAAGCCAGGATTGCTAGTGATCTGCGTAAAAGATACAACAAATAGAAAGAATAGTGCTAGGAGCATCAACAGGCTTCTTGAGAATAAAGCACAACGTTTTCCGGTGGTGCACCTTTTTTTGCGTCGTTTGGAGAACTGCTTCTCTTTGGTATTGAGTCGTAATCCGTTACTTTGTTGTCTTCGGTCACTATTGGTGACTCTAGGGGGAGAGGCGCCAGTAGATGAAATGCACGCTTAATGATGCCGTTAGGTGTTTTAATATCTGCTGTTCTGACAACTCCATCTGGACCGGGATGTATATCGATTATCTTTCCAAGACGCCATGTCATGACCCGTGAGTTTTTCTTTATTATGACTATGGATCCTAGTTGCAGATTTGGGCACTTCGTTTGTTGGTTATTTTTAATAGGTCGTATAGAGGTATTGCAATTTTTGCTATGTTTTGTATGAAACGGTGATAAAAATTGACCAATTCGAGAAAGCGTTGAAATTTCTTAATAGAAGAAGGTGAAGGAAAATCTTCAATATCTTTTGTGCGTTGTTTCGAAGGAGAAATGTCTTCTGGGCTAATTTCATGGCCCAGGAAATCTTTTTTTCCACACCGAAAATTGACTTGTGTGGTTGATTGTTATACCGTAAGATTCTAGACGAGTGAAAAGTGAACGAAGATATTTCTTATGTTCATCTTGTGACCTACTTGCTACTAAAATGTCATCGACATATCAGAAAATGAAACTAAGATATTAAAGGACTTCATTTATAAACCTTTGAACAGTATGCGCTCCGTTTTCGACGCCAAAAGGTATGTGAAAAAATTCAAATAATCAAAAAGGTGTAGTAACCGCCGTTTTATAAATATCCTTTTAAGCCAGAGGTATTTGATTATAAGCCCTGATGAGATCAATTTTTGAAAGATTTTTGCTCCATGTAAATTCAAGTTAAAATCTTGTAAATTTGGCAATGGGTATTTGTTGAAAATTGTTACAGCATTTAATTGTCTGTAATTACCGCAGGGTCGCTAATCATTTGCATCCTTTTTGGGGACCATATGAAGTGGGGAGGCTGTTGAAGATGATGATGGATGATAGATACCTAGTTTTAATATTAAGTCGAATTCTTTCTTCGCTATTTTGTACCTGTTCGCATCAAGACGTCTGGGTTTGGCGGAAGGGAGTGGCCCCTTAGTAAAAATGCGGTGTACGGTGTTATGTGAAGTCGTGAATTGAAATCTGGTGGTGATATAAGTGAAGAGAATTCTTGGACAATAGATCCATATTCGCCTTTTATAGGAGATAGCTTGGGTTAACAGGATGACGCAAATCGTGTAAAACATTCTACTGAAAGAAAAGTGGTTTTGTCGAGCAGTTTCCTTTCACGAATGTCAACTATTATATTGTATTTATAAAGTAAATCTGCTCCTAAGATAGGATAGTCTACTGAGGCTATAACAAATGTGTGATTGAAAGCTTTTTTTTTAAGTTGAAGTTTAACGAAAGTATTTTTATTCCGTACGTAGCTATTGGTGCACCACTAGCTGCAATTTATTTGAAATTTGAGTCTTTAACGCTGCTTGGAAAAAGTTTTTTGGGCACTACTGAAATTCCAGCTCCCGTGCCTACCAAG
Organism: Cistogaster globosa; assembly: GCA_937654795.1. NCBI lineage: Eukaryota > Metazoa > Arthropoda > Insecta > Diptera > Tachinidae > Cistogaster > Cistogaster globosa. Next base: position 5,250,692 of record OW569408.1, on the reverse strand, counting down.
AATGAAAATTTTGAGTTTTTGTGGAAAATGAATAACCGGCAAAAGTTTGTACATAACTTCATTGCTGCGGTTGAAGCTATTTATCTTTGTTTTTTGCTCGCTTTTGTGCTAATGAAAAATGGCGTTTTTACAAGGTAGAATTCCAACATATATCTCTTTTGTTAGGTGTAGATGCTCTGCGCATATTGAATCTATTTCTAGATTTGCTTCGGTACCTTTTTCTAGAGTTTTGTATTTCTAATCTTTCAAAACGTCCTGATAATTTACATAATTCGTTTGAAAGAGAACTCTCGGTTTTTTGTTGCTCCTTATTTTGATTAATGGCAGAAATTTTATTCGTAGAGAAAGCGGTCGAGTCAAAAATTCGGTCAGATATAGAAGTCAATTCTTCTTCGTAGTGTGAGTCTTCTATGGCTACTAAACATTCTTGAATGTGTGGAGGTAATTTGTTAATCCATAGGTTTTTTAGTAGTGAACTTGTTACCAAGCCATTGTTGCGGCTAATGATTTCATTTGTCTAAATAAGTCTGAAGGTTTTGAATCTCCTAACTCTATTTTATGTAAAAGTGAGTCCAACCTACTTTTGAGTCCCTACTTCTAGAAAGCAATTGATTTTTCAGCGCTTCGTACTTGTTTTGTGATGGTGGATTAAGTAAAATATCTGCTACTATTTCCATGGATTCATTGCTTAGCGATGATACTAAATAATCGTACTTCGTATTTGATGAAGTTATACCTTCTAAACGCAATTGGGTTTCAACTTAAATAAACCAAAGTTAAGGTCTTGTATTCCAAAAAGGAGTTTTTTTTTAGAGAAGCGGCTTGCTGCGCTATGTTGTTTGTCTGTGGTGCTTCAGGTGATGCGTTGGAATCTAAAGGCAAGGATTTTTTACTGAATTATTCGGATCAGCCTGCATGGTTTGTTTTTTTTTACTTTTTACGAATTTACCGAAATAATTTAATTTAAAACGTTAACAATGTCTGTTTAGAGTATTCAATATGCTACTTCTAATAATGTTTATACCTAACATGCTTAACAATAAATTATAATATGTACATTAAGCAGAAGTTTTTATTTTTACTAATAAATGTAAGTTATTACGGGCATATATTGAAAAAATATAAGACTGAATCTATATCAAGTACTTACAACAAAAAAATGTTTTCTTTTGTTTTTGTTGGAATTTCTTATCTAACGTGTGTATTCTTGTTAATGGACAGTATATGTACATGCGTCACCTAAAAATGTAATTACATGTGATTTTACAAAAAGTTAAGAAATAAAACTAATACTAATAATAATAATTTAACTAGATTATCTGTGAAGACTGCAGGACGATGATTATAGAAATTTGGTAATGACGATTATGATTATGAAATGCTGGAGACGATCATGTACTTTTGCCATGTTTTATTCTGAGGATGTATATAAAAAATGTGTGTTCCTCTGCTTGAAATTTTGCAATGTTTCTGTTTTTTTTTGAGCTCTTATTGATTTATTTAATTGAAAATATTCCGTAAGGAATTTTTTATCTGAAATGTGCTCATGCACCATGTGTATATAAATTAAAATTATTTGTTCTGCCAAGTCACACTTATTGCCATGCCACTTATTTCGTAATTTTCATCATTATGTTATCTTAATATATAAATGTAGGATGGCTTTGATTTTTTAGGGTTATTATTTGTGTGATGAAATGATCGGCCAATTGTTCATCACACTTTACTTTAAAAGAAATTTTGTTAACCTTATTTAATTTTATGTTTGCATTTACCCTTAATTTTAATTATTAATTTTGCATTTTGTTTAGTTAATTAGACGTCGTGGTCACCATTGTGATACACCCAAGTAGTTTCACTTTTTTATTGAAAAATAAGAAACGTTATATTTTTACATAAGATCTTTATTGTACAACTTCTATAACAGATTTGAAGCTTAACTTATATTAACTCTTAAGAACTGGTTGTAATCTTAAAGCTAATTAATATTTCTTAGAGATATGATGTTTCATTACATTCATTTACGTATGAATTTTCTCTTAATTTAATCTCTTATAATATGAGATATTCGTGGTACATTTCAACTGACATACATACATATATTTATTAATGTTTAAGTTAATGACACCGGCACAGCCATTTATTCCGTTTCTGAAGCTCGAGATATTCCTGGGACCAACGTTTCCAAAATTGATGTTTTATTTGCGATACTAGTTCCCATCGTTTGGCAAGTGTTTTTGAAGTTGATTGTGCAGTTGCGTCAACTTCTGCCGTGAGGGGTTCACCGATCAAGAAATGACCTGGCGTGCGTGCAGCCTCGTCATTTGGACTTCTCGACAATGGTACAATTGGTCTTGAATTGAGAATTGCTTTGACTTCTATTATCACTGTTTCTATTTCTTCATAAGTCAGAGATGCATTTGCTATTTTCTTTACCAGTAACCGTTTGGCGGACTTGACTGCAGCTTCCCACAGTCCACCAAAATGCAGGACTCGAGGTGGAATAAAGTGAAAACTGATGCTTTAACAAAATTAGTTGCGTTGTCACAATAAAGATGCTGACAGTAACCTCTTCGTCTTATAAATCTCTTAAGAGCTCTAATGAAGGCATCGGTTGTAAGGTCTGTTACAAGTTCTAAATGAACTGCTTTTGACGCAAAGCAACAGAAAACTGCAATGTACGCCTTTTGGGGTCGTTTTCCTCTGGATTTGAAATAAACATATAGTGGTCTGCAGTAGTCAACTCCTGCATTAATAAACGGTCGTGCTGGCGTTACTCTTCCTTCTTGTAAATTTCCCATGATCTGCTGAAGAAGTTTTGGTTTCGATCTTGCACATTAGACAGTTTCTCAAGCCAGGTGTTTGCCTTTGCCTTACGGTAGCAACGAGGGCGCTAGGACCGCAATGTTTATTTTTCTTGTGTACCGACTCAAATATCAGTCTGCTCATTATATCATTATAGGGCAGTAGCATAGGATGTTTGGCAGCAAAATGCAACGAGGGTGCTTCTAATCGACCCCCCACTCTTACAAGATTATACTCATCTATAAATAGTGATAAGCTTTTAATTTGGATCGATGCTTTAAGTTCTTTTTGCCGTTGTAGCTGCAGAATGTCTTCTCTGAATTTACACTGCTGGGTAATTCGAACAATGATGACGAGGGCATCGTGAAGTTCGAAAGGTGTCAGATTTCGCTGTATTTGCCGTTCTGCCTTGATAGTTTTGGAGTTTTTGATAAACCTGAGGATATATCCCATGATTTATTGAAGCGTATTCAACGAATTTCTGTGGTTGATGCTTTGCAGAAAGTTTTCATTATTGACGGCAACCAGTGATTTATAAGGGTTTTGTTTCAGTTCACTGATCGTCAAATCAAAGCTTAAACAAAAGGAAGGAGGCCAATGTTTCTCGTCTCCATGAAGAAAGAATGGCCCATATATCCAGTTGGGTGTATGTTGTAACTAATGTGGATCCAGGCCCCTAGATAATATGTTTGTTAGGTTATTTTTAGAACTCATATGCCGCCAATGCTCGGGTACCGTGCTGTCTTGAATTAAAGCGATTCAGTTTGCAACAAATGTATGAAACGAGGCAGATCTTGATTTTTTTCATGCTAAAACTATTTTTGAATCGGTCCAGTAGAATCTGGGCGTCGCATTCATGTCCAGATCCAGCTTGGCCGTTGCGGCTATGTTGGTGTCCAACTGAGCGGCGCATAATTCTAACCGTGGGAGTGTTTGCTGTTTGAAAGGGGCTATATGCGATTTCGCGCATAGCAAGTATACGATGAGCTGGCCTAGTGCCATATGTGACTGTATTCAATTGAAAATAACTGATGGGTTCAGAAGTAGTATTTCGCCACAGAATTATCTGGTACTGACGATCTTTGCGGTGGATCAATATGTGCGGAACATTTTTTCTCTGTCTGCAATGAACACGAAACGCGGCAGCCGAAATTGTGCAAGAACCATAAACAGATCATTTTGCAGTGGTGGCCGGTATGCGTGGCCGGTATATGGTATATATATCATTTAGTGATTTCCCTGACGCTGCTTTTGCTTTGTTTTTTATTCGTGGGAATACAAATGCCTCTAGCCGGATTGAGAAGTTTTTGAATCGGGAGTGAATAGTAATGTTGACTCCGTGTTGTACCTTGGTACGGTTTTTTCCAATGCTGTTGATTGAAATTGAGGTAGCCCTTGCTAGAAGTTCTAGTCGTCTGACTAATTTCTCCGTAATTAAGTTGACTTGTGATTCCAAATCGAGAATTGCCTTGCATTCAGTTTCTATACCGTTCGTTTTGACCTTTACCAATGCTGTTCCTAGTAAAACGTAGGGTCTTGTTTTTACGGAACTTACAGCTTCTTCTGTTGGTGTATTGACCAGAAAATCCGCATTTTCTGTTGGGGGGTTGTTAAGTGTAACTAATTCTTTGGTTGACTCAGTTTCCTTTTCCGGCTCTCAACGTTTGTTTGAAATTAAATTTACTTGAGGTTTTGGTTCTAAATGATCGGGGGTGTGATGACTGTTTCCAAATTTCTGGCAGCGGTCTGAAGTAGTGCATTGTTTGGTTAAATGGTTACTATTAAAGCAGTTAATATATAATTTATGCTTCTGTACTAGGTTAGGTATGTTTGTTGGTCTTAGCTGGATGAACTTCTTGCATCGATATAAAGGATGAGAGTCTTGCCTGCACCCTATGCATGGTCGGTTATCGTGTCGGGGTTGTGCTGTTAGTGTGCATGTTCTGCTTGTAGGAACTGTTTTCTCTTTGTATCCCATTGCCTCAAGAGTGTGGAAATAATTCTCGAGGAAGGTATGAAATTGGCTTATTGTTTGCAGATCCTTTGGGTTGGAAATCGATTGCTCATATTGAGTATGCACGGTTTTGTCCACCTTTTTAACTAGTACATGAATTCAAAGAGGATACCACGACGAAATTTGGAGTCCCATATTGCAGAGGGCTGCCAAACATTCCTTCGTTGTATTGTGCAACCGCTTAATAGCACCTAACGTAAATACACCAGATGGTTTGTCAAGTAGCCTTCGAACCGCTGTGGCCACCATTATTCTTTTGTTGTTATATCGATCCTGCAGCAGTAGCCAAGAAGCTACATTATTTTCTGCAGTGATAGCGAGATGAATTATCATGTTCGCTGCTTTACCGATGACGTTGGTCTTTGGATACCACATCTTATGAGCGTCAAACATCTGTTGTTCATGAACAATCCTCTTAAAGAGTTTGGAGAACGATAACCACTTCATGTAATCACCACCGAGCTTGGTTATGGTGATAAGGGTAATGGCAGAGTAGGTGGTCTAGCCATTGTTTCCCTGGTTGATTGATGGTGTTGATTATTAACTGTGGTGAGCTGGATGATTGTTGACTTGGAAGCTTGTTTGAAGTGGACATATTTGGCTGAATAATAACCAGTGATGTCCGGGTCGGGATATTTATCCAAAACCTCATCATTAAGCCTTTCTAGTTGCTGCCATAATTGGGCAGCAACTATTTGCGGTCCTATCATGATTGTAAATAAGAATACAAGGAATATTCATATTAATATTTATTTTGGTTAGACGAAGTCGACACACAAACTAAAGTATTTCTTCAACGTTTTCTCTAAATTTCATCTTGTACATTTGTTTTTGCTTTTTTTCAATCATCGATCGGACATAAATGCAATTTTTATTTTTTGTCGTTCTTACTTTTTTTACTCACAACATTATAGATGCTGTTTCAGTATCATATTGATTGTTATGAGTTAAGCATGAATGTACGTGCGCTGTGCCTTGCGTTTATTAATTTAATTTTTTATGAAATTAGGGGTTAAACTGTTGACGTTAATTTACTTTTTATAAAGAAAAATTATTTTTCAAATGTATGCGGACGTTTTTCAAAGAAAACAGGAAAAATAAGACGCTGGCAGAATGTAATGCCAGGACCACCGAATCCCTCATCAGCATTCTTCGCATCTACCTACCTTAAGTTGTGTACATTGTAAATATCATCCATTTAACCAACTAATCAATATTAATTTGGTTGGACCAAATTCACACACAACTTAAAGCGTTTATTGTTGCTTTCTCTACAACAAGTCTTGTACATTTGTTGCATTTGTACTACACCTTCGGTTTAGCTACGATATGCAAATTTCGTTTTTAATCATTCATACTTGTTACCACACAACATTATAGATGCTGTTCCAGTATTATATCAACTGTTGATGAGTTAGGTATGAGTATATGCGCTGTGCCTTGCGTGTTTTTAAATTATTTCTTAATATTTTCCCCAGCCAGGGGTTGAATCGTGGATATTCATGAATTAATTAAAATTTACTTTTTCGGCTTTGGTTCATTTTATAATTTAATTTTTACAAAGAAAAATAATTTTTCTAATGTATGGTGATGCTTTCCAAAAAAAACAAGAAACATAACTAAAATACACGCAAGGCACAGCGCAATTGATGATCAGATGGCTGATACAATTGCAAAAACAAATGTACAAGACAAGTTACAAAGAGAACGGTGAAGAAATACTTTAGTTTGTGTGTCGACTTTCCCTAACCAAATGATATGAATATTCCTCGTATTCTTATTTACAAAATTAGTTTGTAAACTAGATGATGTTTACAATGTACACAATCTAAGGTAGATAGATGCCATAAGTCACGAAAACAAGATTGCGCATTGTGTCTGTCTGTTAGTTTGTTGATCCAGAAAATGCTGCATTTCATTCTGCTAGTGTCTAATTTTTCTTGTTTTCTTTGGAAAACGTCCGCATACATTTGTAAATTAATTTTTCTTTCCAAAAATAAATTATAATTTATTTATGTCAAGAGTTCAACTCCTTATTTATAAAAAATTAAATTTTTAAAAAATGATTAACCCAGTAAGAGCCGATGACGCTTTTACGTAAAACTGTATATAGAATTTATTTTTTTGTTTTGTTTGTTGATTCTTTGTTACCTTATTAATGTTTTTTGTTTTGTTGGAGTTACTTGTGAAGGGTATAAAAGATTCGGCATAGCCGAGTTAAGAACTCTTAATTGTTTTTTCTTATATTTTAATTCTCTGTCACCCTATATCAGCGGTCAAAAACTACTTCAATTCGGGGTTGTTTTTTCAAAAATCACAACCCTCGCGGTACGTAGGGTAACAAACTGACATAATTAAATAATATGTTTAGATACTGTATCAATAGACAAATAAAACGAATGGGTTTCGGTTCATTATTTTATTAGGTAATAAACAAATGCTTTGAATGAAAAGAAGTAAATACTAAAGGTTTTCACAATATTGATAAGAAAAATAACTTGTCTTGGACTAACCTTCTAAAGTTTGAAGTAAAGCGAGAAGTTTCAAAGTTAATTTTTTAATTCTGGGTATTTGTTAGCTCAAAAAAATTTTAAGCTTTCCTTTGCCTTGAAAATAAAGGTTCAGATAATTGATATGTTTGAAAACATCTAATAAGAAAGCAGTGAAATTTTCGTTTTCTTTATCGCTACGAAAACCTAAGTAATCGTTCGTTTAATCAATTTAAAAAAGAAATGTCTTCAAATCTTCTAAAATGGTGAAGAATCGTTGTGGAACCCAGGCTCATAATAAAAGTCGTCATATTGAGCATATACTTCGTCAAGAAATAATTTCAATTCGCGATGTTTCAGTGATGATTTTGGCCGAAGATAATTTATAATTTTCATCACTCCTTGCATTGTTCTCTTGAGATAAAGATTGAGTCTGCAGCAAAGCACAGTTTGTTGAATGATAAAATGGTAAGAAATCAAATTATCATTACAGTTTGCACTGTTTCTCAATAGGTGAACTATACCTTTTTTAGCCCAAGCCATAGCTCGTGCACCGTCGGTTGTTACTGATAAAAGATTTTTTAAGTCTAACTAATTTTTAACGAAATAATCCATCACCTATCTATCATGTCTTCTCCTCGGCTTCTTCTCAAACAAAACATTGTCTACCTCGAGCATACATTCCTTGACTATGTCAGCATCAGTGAATGGTTTCATATGCTTAGAACAAGAAATACGTGAAGAAGCTTTACCACACTTCTCCTGCTCAGTCAACGAACGACTCATGATTTGAGCCGTCGCACTGTGGTCAATATTTTGAGATAGCGGCCAAAACTCCTTTTGGTTTTCGTTCTCCGATTTATTATTAGACTCGTATGAATGTAGACAGTAGTAAACATTGGGAGCCAAAAAATTAGAACTCTATTTCAACTATTTCACTGAGAACAGGGTGGTCTAAAATGGGCTTTTTCAGAATATAGTAAATTTATGATATTTTTAGTTAATTTTTAAAGTTTAAATGATCATCACTTTTTTGTTTTTTCAAGATTTTTGGACGAAATAAATTTTGTGTTGTAACTTAACTTATTTCCTATTACTGGTAAAAAATTAAAGCTCTACTGTTTTCAGAACAATTTAAATATTTTTTTAAAAAAGGTCAAATTTCTTGGAAATTTCCTACTTCATAAAGCACAACTTCTGTGAGTCAAGCTGAGTCAAAACACAAATTTACTATTTTGTAGTCCTAACTCTCCCCTACATTCCTATATATATGTCCATGCATCGGCACTGCACTTTTGAGCTACAGCAATTTTTCTGACCCAAGGTAAGATATTCGGTACAAATGCACGTCATATTTTTTGAGAAGTTATTTGTATGTGAGAGTGGCTATTATGCATATATTTTGATGAAATTTTGTACAAGAGTTCTTATTGACCCAAAAAATAATTCTGTTGAAATTAGGAGAAGTTGGCCCATATTTGGACCTAGTCCACATAGAAGGGTGTATCAAAATTTTTACAAAAACGACAATAGAACTCTCAAATTATGTGATATCAGGCAATTCATTTGGAAAAGGTAAAAAATGATTTTATTGCCATCTAATATTACATAACTTAAATACCTAAAAATTGCAAATAAATTTAAAACTAATGGAAATAACGGGTAAAACCAAGTACCTGTTATATTATTGCCAGTACCTGTTAACTCTCAAATTATGTGGTATCTAGCAATTCATTTGGAAAGGGTAAAAAATGATTTTATCTGAATAATCCATTCTTCAAAATATGCGACAAACAAGAAATTAAAATATATAATTTAAAAATAAAAAACTTTTTAAATACTTTAAGAAAACGGTACAATCAATGCTCCAGAAACAAGAAATTGTTTTACTCACGCAACCAAGAATGGCTAAGAAATAAACTTATTTTTAAAAAGCCATCATTAACTACCACGGAAACTTGAAAAGGTGGTCGACCAGCAAAGCCAATTGATAATTGTAGTGAAAGATCACGAAGACGCAAACTTAAACATATCAATGAAGAAGTTTTTTGTAGCATCATAAAGGATTCATTTCTGCATCAAATTTAACCATCGAAAACTAAAAAGAGTAAAATTGCTGTCATTAAAAAAGTAGTGGAAGCCCCAGACGCACAAAAAGGATTTTAGAAAGTATGCCGACACCAACTGAAGAAAATAAATTTACTCCAGAAAAAGCATTTGCACTATTTTTGAAGTTGAAAATGACTAAAAACCAATAGACTGAATTGCGGAAGCGAACAAATGAAAAAAAATTGTGGAATTTTTCCATCATATCGAGATATAGTTTCTGCCAAAAAAGATTGCTTACCTTCACCAACTGCTATTAGTGCAACTTCAAGTTCAGCAGAAATAAAATTGCAGGATCTTCATGAACACACTGCAGAACGATTATTAAAGACATTTGATGCTGACTATTTAAAGAAGTTTAAAAATTGCAGCATGACTTTAATTTCTAAATGGGGATGTGATGGGTCCTCTGGCCAGAAACAATACAAACAATGTAATGCGGAAAATTCATCAGATGCCAATTTATTCATAATTTCTTTCGTTCCATTACGTTTAACAAAAACGTATATTGGTTCAGAGCCGTCAACTAGTAGAGCTGCAGAGATAGATGTATGGAAGAATGAAATTCCCTCGTCAACAAAATTTTGTAGACCAATAAAGTTTGCTTACAAAAAAGAAATTAAAGATGTCATAACTGAAGAAGTTGGCAAAATAACAGATGAAATTAAAGAACTTCAACCAGTGATATTTGAATTTAATGACCAATACATCGAAGTTAACTTTAAAATGTCGCTTACAATGATCGATGGAAAAGTTGCACAAGCTTTAACCGAAACAAAATCTTCGTCAAGCTGCACCATATACCAAAAAACATCAAGTCAATTGAGCCAACCACCAACACAAGACGATACTTTTAATGAAGCATATGAACTTGGAATGTCACCTCTTCATGCTAGCATTCGTTTTATGAAGCATATTCTTAAATTGGGATACGATTTAGAATTTGGCCCGTTAGGCGAAACAGTGAGAAACAATAAAGAAAATTTGGAAAAAAGAAAGCAAAAAAAGACATATTCAAGAAAAATACCGTGAGATAGGCCTTATAATTGACCAGCCAAAGCAAGGAGAAGGAAGTTCTAATGATGGAAACACAGCAAGGAGATTTTTTTCCGATCCAGAAACTGCAGCTTCTACAACTGGAGTAGATTATGATTTAATATGACGATTCCAAATCATATTAGAAGATATAGCATGTAGCAAAAAGATAGATGCAAAAAAATTTGGTCAGTATGCTAATGAGGCAGCAACCCTTTATAACCAAAAATATTCTTGGAGACATATGCCAACCACAGTTCACATAAATTTGTTCCATGGGGAACAAATAATTCAGCACAATATGCTTCCAATTGGAGATCTCTCAGAAGAAGCGCAAGAAAAAAGGAACAAAGACTACAGATTCTTTCACGAGCATAATACAAGAAAAATTTCCAGATATTGTACTAATGAAGATCTTATTTATATTTTGATGTGCACATCAGACCCATATATGTCCAGTATTCGACAAAAATGGAAATCAACCTCATTAGAGTTAGATGAAGAAGCTAAACAACTACTGCAAAATTAAAATCAAAGCTATTTGGAAGAAATTTTTACTAATATTGTTTAATTAATACTGGTTTAAAGATTATAATTTGTTTCTAATTTTAGTTTAAATTTTTATTAATACATTTAAATAAAAGTAACAATTTTTTTGACCCTTTTTTTGTTAATAAATTAACTTATTTTTAGCTTAGAGAGTCCTTTTTTATTTTATAGAAATTGCAAATATTTTTTATTTATTTTTCAATATTTCGGTACTCCTTTGTGTACCATCTTCAGGAATTAAATTGTTTGTACATGTATATAAAAAATTTTTTGAACAAAAAACAAAATTTGAAAACATGAAAAAAATTTTTTTCATAGTGAAGTTAAAAGAAAAATTTTCTAAGTCATATCAACAAAAAACAAATATACATACATATATGAAAAAAAAAACAAAAAACTTAACTAATGTTTTTGTGTTCGTCCATGTATAAACAAATAATTATGTAGTTTTATGTAATAAATATCTATATATATGTGCAACATTGTCAGTATCAGCTTTAAAATTAATTCTTTTTGTCATTGGTGTATTAACTATATGTAGCATTTCTAAAATATAACGTCTCTTATAATTCTTTTCAATATTTATAACTGAAGCATTTTCAAAGTTTGGATAGTGACCTAATTCAGAACAGTGGGAAGATAATGCTGTTCTTTGTGAATTAACATATCTTAAGTCAGACTTATGTCCAGCTATTCTTGTTTTAAGCTTATTCTTGGTTGTTCCTATATATACTTTACTACAATTATCCTGATCGTTTCCTTTACACGGTATTCTGTAGACTATATCAGAAACGTCAAATTTATTAATTTTATCCTTAGTCCTACTAAATAACCGATTCAATGTGTTATCTGTCCTATAGGCCATATTATATTTATTCTTATCAAAGATATTAGATTTTCTTAAACGTTCAGAAAAACCTGGTACATAAGTTAAAGATTTGTAAATTTTAGGTTCCATAACGTTTCTTATGTTAATATTATTACTATTTCTAAATTGATTAATTAATTTATAAGTAAGTCCCTTAGGAAAGCTATTATCATATATAATTTTCTTAACCTTTTCTTTATTCTTTAAGTGAAATTCCTTATCACTAATTGTTAAGACTCTATCTATTAAATTTTTAGCTGTATTAATAATTACACTTTTGTTATGTTTAGAAAAATAGTTAATAATTCTACCTGATGCTGTCGGTTTTTGATACCAGTCCATTAACAATTTATTTCCCTGTCTTATCAATAAAGTATCTAAGTAAGAAAGTTTGGAATCGATTTCCTTCTCCATCGTAAATTTTATATCATCATTGAATGAATTAAATAAAATATATGTGCACTTTAAATCAATAGTAAAAGTTTACTTAAAATTTTATCGATGTTGTGTTCTGTATATAATATATCCAAATGGTATTGATATTTTTGGGAATTTCAGTGTTATTTTTCAGTTTAATACTCACAAGAATTAGCTTTCTTCCAAAATAACCAACCTTTGGCTCCTGTGAATATTGAGATTAAATAAATGTCAGGGGCCAAATGTTGGCATATTCTGACCAAAATTAAGTTTAGGAATAATAAATAAGTATTGGTTGTAAAATACGATTGAAGAAAATAAAAAATTATAAAAAAATACCTATTTAAAATGTCAAAATATTCCACTTTTACATGGAAACTCAACAAAAAATTAAAATGCATTTTTAACTCCACATTACTTACGTTCCTATCAGTCGATTCTTACGTTTGAACACGCAAATTGAAGCTTAAAGTCGCTCCTATTGAACAAAACAAATTGCGAAAAAAAAATACGAATCCGGTCAAAAGTAAAAGAGTTTTGACCGTTATCTCGCGAAATTGACCACTGTGCGTCGATGCGTAGTTTGACAATAAATTTGCTATTTTAGATTTAAGCAGATTACAACCCGGTAGAAAATTGTCTGCAAATGATTTGCGTTAAATCTCGTTATATCGTAATTTTAATAAACGTGATTATTTGTCGACAAATTAGGCAAATCGGTACTGCTCCAGCACAAATTGGCAGCGTAAAACACTACAAATCGGTCCATTCTGGAAAAAACTGTATGTTTTTTTACTTCCACCTTTTCTTTTTCGGTTCCATTATAAAAAACAACTTGCAAATTTAATCAGGTACCTTAACACTTAGGGTAGCTAAGTATCTGTATTTAGAGCACTCCGTGTTGGCGTCTGTCACGCCATTCAAAACAAAACACTGAACCCATAAGAGAACGAAAGCTTCAAATTATCAAATCATTCAAAAATACCAACAACTTTTGGTGATGATAGGGAAACCTATGCACAAAAAATTAAAATTTGTGAGCGATAACGCAAACAATTTCATGTCATCAGTGAGATGCGACAAAATCTCACACATACACTTGTCGAACAGGCTGTGTTGATAGTTTTGAATGATTTGATGAACCTGTCCGACAAGTGGATATGTGAGATTTTGTTGCACCTTGCTGATGACGAAAATATTACTAATAAAATTGTTTGTGTTATCGCTTCTAAATTATATATATATATATTTTTTTGCATAGGTTTCCCTCTTACTTCTTAGTTAACAGATCATCACCAAAGGCTGATGTCGAGACGAAAATATTCCTCATGAAATTAATGTTACATAATGTAACATGAAATAGATCTACGGTCCGGATTCGGACCGCGGTCCGCCAGTTGTTGACCCCTGCCCTATATATTTATTTTTTTGATTCTAGTTTCTTCACTGTCTTTTTTATTTAAGTTTTGTTTGTATTCCTGCAGATGGTTGTTGTTTATGTTGGAAAATTGCTGTGTTTTCACCTGATACAGCAACCTTTCCATTTACTAAGTTGTGACAAAAACACTAAACAAAATTTACAGTTTTCGAAAAAAGCTTTTTCTAACAGGAAAATTTTGTGGTAGGAAAGAATTTCTTAGACCGATTTTTATGTAAACTATTCATCTGGAAATCTGCAGTATGGTACATGTGGATAAATATGTATGGTGAAGGGTATATAAGCAGTCTTACTTTACTTTAAATTTATTCATAATAAAATGAATTAATTCTATTGTTGTAAATATTTTTTTCGGTATTTATTCACGATTGAAACTTTACGGAAATATTCGCGATATTACATTCACCTTCATTGTATGTAAATCAACATTTTACTTATAAATATTAATTTTTTTTCAGGGCCACTCATGGTTTCAGATTCCGTGTAATTGCGTAGTATTTCGGTAGATAATTTAGCAAATTAAAGTGGTAAGCTAATACTTTCGAGTTTAAAGAGCCCAACTTAAGCTAGCAATCTCATTTGAAATATAAATTTTTTGGATTTGTCGAATATTTAACTACAATTTTAATTTCTCTAAAATTGGTTAATGTTTTACAAAATTAATTGTTTTAATTAAAACTTCATTCAAGGTTCCTTTAAAACTTTTATATTCGAAACTTCGGCCATCAATTAAATATAATTATCAGCAATAAATAAATATTTTTAACAGAAAAAATTATAATACATTAATGAAAATAAAAAAGTTCACAACTGCCTTTTTAAAAATCTGCAATGAAACAATTGAAACTTGTTTTATTCAGGAAAGTATACTAGAGGGCGGAAACCGTATTTTTAACTGTTAGAATAATATGTTATTAACTATTTTTCATTTTCTGTTACTAGACGCTTGATAAACTCAGAGGTACACCTTTTGTAGCTACTTTAAAGCTGATTCACATAATTTTAAATTTGTATAATATTAACATTTCTAATAAATAGCTATATTTGTAATTTTTTTCTTTTATGATTAAAACAAATTAAACAATTGCGAAGTAACGCATTTATCGTTCACCTTCTATCCCACCCTTGCAAGTTCGTTGGCAATCCCTTTTCTTTAACAAAACAAGCATTATGATCTTCAGGAATTTTTTTTAAGTTATTGCTCAACTTAGTCCAGTTCATCATTTGGAGGAAACACATGGGCCTCACCACCTCCAGGTGCGTAAAATGTCAATTCGTACCAATTATTTACGGGTAAATTGTCGGCGTTCATATGAAAGTCTGTTTTTTATCAATTGGTTCTTGAAGGGGTTCACCAGCAGATATTTTAAAGTAATGATTAGTGGGTGGTTGATTCATATAGTTAAATTGTTTGATCTGGGTTAAGCGATTAGTTTTTTATTGGCTCCACGCCAAAGGGTTTACGATAATTTATCCCAACTAGTTGGCCTAAAAATATATTTTAGTAACCAAATTGTGATATATTCGGGTAAAAATACCACTGCGCTATTGGTGTTCCAAAAGAAACCATAGAATTATTATTAGAATTTGTTGAGCCGATCCTTTCTTTTTGCACTCTCTTTTTGTCCAAGAAAGCCAGGGATAGGGACATAATTTATACGAAAAGTCATATCGAATTTTAAGCAGAGGCAAAAAGGTTTTAGGTATGAAAGAATGATTGTGATATATAGCATGATATAATTCATTGATTGCCTTTTTTCCTTGGCAAAGTACTGTCATCTGATAATTCAAAGTTCTTAATGAATCATTAAGCATTTCTTGAATTAACCTGAATACTGTATCAACAGTCTTTCGCCAGTAAGGAAATCCTCCTAGCTTGTTCGAAAATTCACGTTCTTTTCTTTTTCTTTTTTTAAGATAATAAATTTAAACAAAAACTTTTTTTCTTACAAAAATGTTGTTTTTTATACCCTTAACCACAAAAGTGAAAAATTTGTCATTCCATTTGTAATTTCTACAATATCCATTTCCGATTGAGCGATATCCGTCTGCGCGTCCGTGTTAGTGTTAAAACCAACTTTGCCAAGGCACTAGACGAGCTAGAGAAAATTTAAGTATGCCAATCATGCGATCTTGCTATTGAAAATCAGCAAGATCAGTCTATGTCGTTTGTGGCAGCGGACAAAACATGTGTGCCTCTTATTTTCCATATCATTTGGAAAAATGAAGTAACTTTATTAAAAAAAATATATATGGGGCGATAGAGAATTAAAAAACAAGAAAAACATCAAGTGAAAAAATTGGCGCTGGCCCATATATTCTGAGTTATAGGCTTCTAGATAGTCGATATGGGTATCATTTAAAAGCTTTTGAAAAGATATTTCAGGAAATACAATTTTTTTTAATGTTTTAAATATTTTTTCTTTTTTTTTTAATCTCTGTCACCCAATATTTGTTCTTGTTTTTATTGAAGTCTTCACAAACTAGATTTGCATACTTGGTGAAAGATATATAATATACGGCATAGCCGAATATAGCACTCTTACTTAGTTTTTTACAACCAAACAACGAATATGAAAATAAAGCAATAGTAAATTTAAAAGTTGTGTTAAAAGCTGGTATGACTCAGTTTTTTTTAAATTTTCTAATGAAAAACAGATTTATATATAGATTATAAATATATGAATATATGCTTAGCAGTTGTTCGAATGAGGGAAGGCCCAACTAAAATGTGTATAAGCTCGCTTAAGATATCTAGCAACTGTGCAATGCATATAAATCATATCATTTTTTATCTAAAGTTTTTAGTAATGATTTTCCACATATAAAAATTTTTTTACGAACTTTTTTACAGTCGCGTACAAATTTCTATCTTAATATAAATTTATAAAAGTAAGATGCATATTGGAACACTCATATTTAAGAACGCATAGTTTTGCACGTAATAATTATATTAAGGAGAATCCTTTCGTGTTTGATTGGAAATTGCGTCCTCTTTATGTATATACATAAAAAAATAAAATAATGGAACACAATTTTAATATTTGTTGCTGATCTTTAAAAATTACGAAAAATTATGGTAAAAACTGTGAAATTTGAGAAAAGTTAAAATATTAAATATGCAAAAATAAATTTAGAAATGAAGCAAAACAAATAAAATTTTCTGGGCAACTCAACTGAAATTAAAATTTTTTGCCGTTTTGCCCATAAATTTCACATATGGACTAGGGAGTATATATGGCTTTTTTATAGTTGTTTTCTTTTTCAGATTCTAGCTTTGCGATCTTAGAAAATATAGGTTAAATTCAAAATTTCGATGTAAAATAAGTCAAATGTAAGGACCTCTTTCTTCTACAAGACTAATCAAATTTATACAAAATTTGATTTAAACGTACACACATATAGCTGGCTTATACAAAAATTAAAAATTTTTCTTAAGAAAATTTTTTCTATTTAAAAAATTCGAAAAAAATCAAATAAAAAATTGCTGAAAATTGTATCCAGTATTTTGAAAAAACTGGACCAGGGTATGGAAAAATCAAAAATTTTAATTTAAAATGCTGATATCTCGATCATTTTTAAGCATAACATGCAGATTAAAGCACAATTTTGTAGGTATTGATGAGCCCTATAGGATTACGTATAATCAGACAAAAATTGAAGAAATGCAAAGCGTTAGAAGAACTTTCAGGTGCTAAGTACCCAACTTTAAGATCACATAGCGTCATCCCTGGAAAGTGGATGGTACCCAGCTGCAAAACCTAAATTTGAATACTCCTCTGCTATGCGCATGCATAGTTTAGGCCTTTCCAAATGGCTAAATTATTTCCAAAATATTAAAATTCTGCCCTACTGTACAATGTATTTAACAAAACTTTTCGTCAAACTTTGTTGAATAGCATTTGCTTAAGCAAAATTCGAAACTAATTGCACATTCTGTATATAATGAAGAAAAATACTATATTTCAAATTAAAAAAGATGCTAAGAGATTTTTTATTTGGTAGTAATATTGAAAAAAAAATTAAAATTATTCAGAAATGTTATTTTTTATCAAAAATTTTTTAATTGTTTTAAAATTTGGTAACTACATTGTTTTATTTTTTAAGCGAATTATCCTACGGCGTTAAAATATAGTTTCGATTTTAAAATTTTTTTAAAATTAAATAAAATAATAAACGTAGAATTTTATTCACAGCCGAGGATAATAAAACCCTATTTTACCATAAGGACAAATATATTCACGTGTTTCAAATTTCATTAAAATCGTTTTAGTCGTTTAGCCGTGATTGACGCAAAAACACAGAAACTTGCAAAGAGATTTATAATATACATATATTAGATATCGTCAGCTGAAAAACCATATACAAAATTTGATATTTGTTTTTCTGTTGAATTTCGTGTTTAAATAAAAAATTAATCTAAAAAAATATTTTTTTTGTTAAATGGTTTTTCATTTTAGCTAACCATAAACATATTTTGGAATTTTGAATATACCACCTTTAATTTGTAAAAAATTAAAAAATATACCTTATTTATGTATAATATAGGATCCTTTATCATTCAGTTCGAAATATTACAATGTGTCAGTAACACATAGAATGTATACATATGTATGGATACGTATACAATTAATAAAAGGTTTTTTTTTTTTTTTTTGAATAAAGATGCGTATTTTATTTTTTTATTCTGGGGACAGAATTGGGGAGTTTTGTTTGGAAACAAGGATTTATAGGGACATCATTTTTCGAAATGTACACAACCTAAGGTAGATAGACGCGAAGAATGCTGATAAAGGATGTAGTGATCCAGAAAATGATACTTTTCATTCTTCTGGCGTATAGTTTTCCTTGTTTTCTCTGGAAAACGTTCGCATAAATTTGTAAATAATTTTTCTTTCAAAAAATGTTTAGAAGTTAAAAGGAACCTAAGCCGAAAAGGTAATTTTAATTCATTTATAATATCTACGCTTCACATCTTAATTTTGAAAAAAAGTGACTTTTCGTCAAGTTTCGTAAAGTATTAATTTCTTAAAGCTGCCCTTAGACAAAATGTTGTTTACATATGACTTCTCACTTTGAAAATCCATATGTTAATTCAAATGTATGTCGAAGTTGGCATTTTTCATATGACTTATAATTTTTGCGTTTAAACATATATGTATGTAAATTACTTTTAACATAACTTATGAAGTAAATCATTGTTAGCACCACAAACAATTTTATAAAAAAATTTAAAAAGTGCAAAATGGAAACAAAGGATTATACAACTATATTATCTAGCATTGTGTCAATAATAGCTGCAATTAATTAATTTAATTATTTTTTCACTTTTCTATTGAATTTTTATTGCACTTTTTTTGTTTGTTGATAACGCCACAGCTGATGCTAACAAAGATGACAACTTGGTTCTGTTTACATCCGTTTTAGTGCTTTTCACATTTTTTAGTGATTCAAAAACGCTTAAACTGATTTGCTTTATTTTTATTAAAGTAATAATTTATACTCTTTTTTTTGGTAATATATTTTTAAATTGTAGATAGTTCAGATTTACACTGTATTTTTTCAAGTATTTTTTTTAATTCTCTATTTAAGTTGCAGCGATATGCGTTATTTAAAAATAAACATAAGCAACAATAACATGCCCTTAAAATTCAAGCAATACTATATTGCTTACCCCTCTTGCTTCACCAAAAAACAATAATTTAATGCTAGTTTCATAATAAATTTCATAGTGTAAATGCCGTAATGTATAATAACATTTTGGATAAAAAATCGTTACATGTATAATAACAAAAGAATTCTTTTAAAGGACAAATGTTTGCAACTATGTGAAGTGAATATTTACGTTCAGAAAGTACAATATAACCACAAAAAATTCTTCAATAAGTTTCTTACGTATTTGACAGTATATAGTTAGCCCTTTATTTTTTTTGTTCATATTTTAGGAATAATTCAATAAAAATACAACAAGTTTTTGTTTTGATATGTTGTATTTTTAAGAAATGTCATGAGTAATGTAATGCGAAGTGTCCACAACTACTTTCTCCCCAAAATGGTGGCAGGACTACGAGATGAGTCTTGTGCGAAAGAAACGGTTTTCTTTCGACTATAGGTCCTTAAGGGTTCTGGCATATTGTTAGTTTCACTTGTGATGACTGCGTGTTTTGAATCCTCAGTCGCTTTTTTCCTACTATATGTTCTTAAAGGTATTGGCGGTGATCACGATCCCTTGCAACGAAAGCAGGTTTTAGTCGTTCCAGAGATATATTGTGTGGTATGCCGTTTATTTTCATTGAAAACACTGTCGGAAACTCTTTGCAAAACTTTGTAGGGACCTGTGTAAGGAGCTTTTAAGGGTTTTCTAATAGGATCTGATCTAACAAATACATGAGAGCAAGAAATCAAGTCCTTGTGAACAAAAACTTTCGGATTGCTGATGTGGTGATTAACTGGTGTAGAGCGAATATGCCGCATATATTCTCGTTATTTGTCCAAAAATGGGATAGGATCTGTTTGTTCGTCGAGATTTGTAAAATATTATCCTGGAACACGAATTGTAGTGCCATACAACATTTCTGCTGATGAGGCATCCAAATCTTCTTTATAACAGGTTCGCAGCCCCAGTGCTGCTTTCCTTGATCTATGCCATCGTTCAATCATGCCATTTGATGACGGATGGTATGGTGTAGTACGTATGCGTTGAGCGCCAATTAAGTGTAAGAGCGATGTGAACAAAGCGGTCTTAAACTGGGTTCCTTGATCAGTGGTTATAGTTTTGGGTGAACCAAATTTACAAATCCAGGAATTAAAAAAATGTTTTGCTACTGTTCTTGTTGACATATCGTTTAAAGCAACAATTTCCGGCCAGCGTAAAAATCTGTCAATAATTGTGAAACAATAACGGTAACCCATGTAATCTGGGAGAACTATTATATCTATATGTACATAGTCAAAACGTTGATCAATTTCTTTAAATTGTTTAGGTTGTAACATTGTATGTTTGTTAATTTTTGATCGTTGACAATCTAAACACTCACGTACCCAAGCACTAATACCTCGATTCATTGACGGCCATACAAATTTTTGACGTATTTGTTTTAGTGTAGCTTTTTTTCCAGGGTGTGACAAAAAATGGATCCAATCGAAAACCTTTCGTCTCAGAGACATTGGAATGTACGAACAAACTGTTCATGTTGATAAGTCACAATATACTTCGTGATTTGAATCTCATTTCATTTTTTTAAGAAATATTGATGTACTATTTTCTAAAATTTGTTTTAATTGCGTGTCCGATTCCTGATGCTGTGCAATTTCTTGCAGGCTTACGGCTTCGGGCATGCTGATTTCATTTACTCTTGATAGAGCATCAGCAACCGTGTTTTGAGAGCCAGAAACGTGCTGAATGTCAGTTGTGTACTGACAAATAAAATTTAAATGGCGTACCTGACGAGGTGATCCTTTGTCCAACCTTTGCTGTAGTGCATGCGTCAATGGTTTGTGATCGGTTGGTACAAGAAAATTACGACCACCCAGTAGATGTTTAAAATATTTAATAGCCAAGTATACTGCTAATAGCTCACGATCATACGTACTATAATTTTTCTGTGCCGTTTTTAGTTCTGCGGAAAAAAATGCAACTGGTTTACATTGATTTTTAACGAATTGTTCCAAATCGGCTCCTACTGCTGAGTCTGATGCGTCAGTAACCAACGATAGTGTCGCCTGTGTATCTAAAAAAATTAACATCGTTTTGTTGGCTAAACTTGTCTTGCAGGTCTCGAAAGAGCTCTATAAATCTTTGGTCCAATTAATTTTTCTTTTGTCGTTTTTTTTTGATTGTTTAAATAAACCGTTGAGAGGTGCTTGAATAGTGGCCGCGTAAAGAATAAATTTACGATAAAAATTTGAAATTCCCAGAAATCTGCGTAACTTTACAATATTTTCTGGCCGGTGGAAGAAATTTGGTATCCTAAAAATATTAAATTAGAAACCCTGAACTCACATTTCGAAGCGTTAATTGACAAGCTTGAGTCATTTAATTTCGTGTTTAATAGAGTTGCTCTTCACTTTCTGAAAATATAAGAATCTCATCAAGATAACAATAAACGTAGTCCAAGTCTCGAAAAGAACGAATCCATGTATCTCTGAAAAATTTAAGTAGCGTTTCTTAGCCCAAACGCATTACCACAAATTCAAACAATCAAATTGGTGTATTGACAGCAGTTTTTTCAGTGTCGGCTGGGTGCATAGATATAGATATATTGTATATATTGATAGCTTTGTTGCTATCAATTTTAGAAAATATTGCTTTTTAACTTAATTTTTCTGATATGTCATCTACTCTAGGAATTGGATAACAATCTGGCTGCGTATTTGCATTTATTTTCCAATAGTCTCCGCATGCTTTCCATCCACCTGTTTTTTACTTTACAAGATAGATGGGGCTAGACCACGAACTACTGGACGGACGGAGTATTCCAAGCTGTAACAAATTAGTAAATTCCTCTTTAATGACCTTTAATTTCTCACCAGAATAGCGCCTTTGAGGCTCTGCTATTGCTTGACAGTTTGTTATAATCCTGTGTTGAACATTTGATGGGATTGGTAAACAATATGAATTTGGATTTGTAATTTCATTGTATTTTATTACAAGATCGTAAAGATTAGACGATGAACTAATTGTTGATAAACTTGACTGATCCGAATATTTTACATGGCAAACAGATGTAAGTGATGTTAGTGAGTCAATTAATTGCTTTCTTTTTAAGTCTAAAATCAGCCCATAGTATGACAAAAAAATCCACGCCGATTATTGGGGATGTTTTTTATATTATTTATTTATTTAGCACATTATGCTATTAAAAACACATTTTTAAATTAATGTTTTTTACAATTTGTAATTTTTAAATCTTTTTATGAAATTATATAAAATTTTCTTTAGCATCAATAATTGCACCACTTATATAAATAAGAGCATTATCCGCAAACATGCATACTTTTGCTTCTATTAGAACTTTTTCGAAGTCATTTACATAAATTAAAAATAGCAACGTTCCTAAAACTGCTCCTTGGAGTACTCCGATATTGGTATTTTCAATAGTTGAAAAACAATCGCCATATTTTGTTCGTTACTTTCTATTACTTAAGTAGCTTTCGAACCATTTTAATTCCATTCTTTTTATACCATATTTATTTAATTTATTCAATAAAATCTGTCTGTTAACTGTTTCAAATGCACGCTTTAGATCCAAAAAGATTGTTACTATATATCGTTTATTGTATATTTATGTTTTCCATTGCTATATTACGATGTTAAGAAGTGATTCACAGCTATGTTGGATTCTAAACCCCGATCGGGTTTCGCTTAGTAATTTGTTTTTTTCAAAATATTTATTTAGCTGAGAATGTACAATATTTTGCTAATAGTCATCAGCATATTTACTGGGCGGATTTCTTGAAGATCGGTAGTATTCTTAACTATTTGAAGCGACAAATCAATAAACCTTTTCAACTGTAACCCAGTTGTTTAAAAGCATCTTTACAGTGAGGATATTGTGATCCTTTTTACTGTTCATTTCTGTCATAGTCTCTCTTAGTATGCCGTTATCAACGCGTTTAAATTTAAAAATGAAGTTAGGGTTTTCTTCTATAATATTTTTATATGCAATATAAGGTATACTATTTACTATATGTTCCACACTTTTAATGAAAAATGAGTTTATTTTGTTTGCCATTTCTTGCTCACTTGATATGATTTCACTATAAATTTTTATTTCCTTTAGTTTAGTGTTTTCTTTTTTATTTTTTTTATTATTTATATAATTATTTTTAGCACTTGATATTTCATTTTTATATCTAGTTCTGAAAGTCCTGTAATTATTCCAATGGTAAACGTTATTAAACCACATAACCATTTGATACATTTGGATTTTTTCTTCCTTCAAACGCTTTAGGGTATTCGAGAACAAGGGGTTTGCAGAACGAGATTTTATTTGTTTAGTACTTATCAACGATACAAGTGCGTTATTAATACACGTAACAAATTCGTTAGCCACTTCACTGAAGTCAGAATTATTATAAACGAAATTGATCCCTTCAAATGTCAGGTTATTGCGAAATTTATTATTATCAAATTTTAAAATTTTTATTTTGACGCTATTAGAATTCTTAACTTTTTCTTCTATAGGGATATTAATTTCTAACGATTCATGATCACTTATTTTCATATTCAGGTTAGTTGTTGCGCTGACAAATTTTATGTTTGTTATCACGTAGTCGATCTTGAACACGCAATCCTTGTTGGCTGCGTTACTATTTGTCTAAAGTATTTATCACTAATTATTTCTTCTAATCTACTTTTGGAATTATTATTTTCAAGCCAATTTATATTAAAGTCACTCATAATGATGTATTTCTCATCAGCGTTGATTTTTTCCAATTCAGATTCAAAAAAATCAATAATAACATTTTCTGGCGATTTTTGTTTATCATTTATAGATGCCCATAAAGAAATATATATGCGGTATTTGTTTTTGATTTCAATCTTTAGCCACCAATACATTTTATCTATAGAATTACTTTTTACTATTTTAGTTTGCAAGGTATTCTTAATGTTGAAACATACACCACCAATATGCCTTGATGCACTATCGCATCTTACCAAGTTGAAATTATTTAATGAAAATTCAGAGTTTTCAAAAATATCCATTTAGTGGGTTTCGGTTAAGCATAAAAAATCAGGTTTTTCTTCGATACAAATTATCTCTAATTGGTCAGAATTTGTTGTTAGTCCTCCAATGTTAAGATACATTCCTTTAATTGCTATTGGTTGCTAGTAAGCTATTCTTTTCGCCTCCAATCTCTTCTTGCGTTGCAAAACTGGACAATCTCCACTTCTACAATCATGATTTATACCAACAAGTTAGATTTAGCCGTTCTTTTGCTTTAATACATTTTATGCATCTAATAAAATCGTTCTTACAGTCTTTATATCGTCGCCGCTATGTTCATTTTAAGGAAATTACAAAATACTATTGAAACGGCTAGCTAAAATTCAAATTATATTGAAATGCAGTGATACTTTCAAATTATACGTAGTTAATACTTGCCTAGAATTATACATACTTTGTCAGATGAAAACTTTACACCATCATTGGATTGCTGTAGAAATTGGATATAGCACTTTTTGGCATATTCTTGGTTTATTAATGTTACACAAAAAAATGGATATAGAACCCTAGTAATTCTTTAAGAACACACCTTTCAGATAACATTTATTTCGAAATAAGGAATGTTAACAAAAAACAAATCTAGGTTTATACTAATAAAGAAAAGGTTGAAAAATTAATTATCCTCTATTCGGAATTCGGTTCATTTCCAGTTGGCAATGAGCTAAAAGAAAGCATTTTTTAACTTTGGTTCTTGCACTAAATACTAAAAGACATTTTTCTCACTCAATCCAAGCATGGAATTCCTGTGGAATAAGCTTTTGAGCACATAAACTTTTCAAGTCCCGTTTTTTGGCTTCTGTTATAGGCAGGAGATGTTCGTAAAGTAATGGCCATTTAATAGGTAGCCTTCCTCTGACTTTACGCACTTCAACATTAACAAACTAAAAACAAAAACTATACCTGTAAATAAACTCACTGATTTATAATCAAATGAATTGTTTTCGAACTTTATATTCTTGTTCATCATGGTTGTATTTAACACCAATTTGGCCAGGCATCGATTTGCAAAACATCAATGATTTTTTATTCAACCAATTCAATTTTTCTCCGTCATTGAACGCAATAACTTTGTTCATTGACCTGGCACTGACCAATTTTAAATCAATGAAATCACTATGTGACATTCGTACCACATGGTATGGATGCTTACGCCGAGCTTGACGAATAACGTTTGACCAATCATTGATGGAAAATAGAGCACAGTTTTTGGCCGAATGTTCAATAGCAGAATGCATACTGTCGACGTCCATTTTAGTGTGGCCCACTTCTAGAAAATTTTGTTTGATGATTTCAATGGAAGATTCTTGTACTAACTGAAGCAACATTTTTTTTTTAATTAGGACCAGCACTCAGGGGATGACCCCTACTTATGCAATGCATTGTGCCAGAACTAGGAAATTAGGTTTTGGGATGGGGGATAGAGGGAGTAGTGATTGTGAACATTTGATTTAAATCTTTGCACATTGAAAGTGGCAGGAAAGACCTCTGCAGGGAGTTTATTCCACATACGAACTGTTCGGCTAAAAAACGAATTTTCTCTGTAATGCGTTGTGCGATTCACTGGCCAATCGACCACAAAGGAATGCGCTCTTGATGCAGATCACGTTGCGCGTATGAAATTACGGTTTTCAGGAACAAGTTCCCTGATTTCATAAGAGCACATTCCGTTGCAGTAACGATAAAACAGTGAAACACACCCCACATTGCGTCGATGCTCCAATGAGTCAATAGAGCTGGATACCCTACTGTCACCGATGAGTTTCTTCGCTCTCTCCTGTACGCGGTCGAGTAGCTCCAAAATATACTTTGAAGCACCGGCCCATACATGAGAGTTGTATTCCATTTTCGGTCTGATAAAGGTGACATAGATAGTAAGGAGATCAGATGGAGTGCAGTATTTCTTACACCGTTTCAGAAAACCCAGGCACTTGAATGCTTCTTTTGCAACATGAAAAATGTGCTTGTTCCAACGAACATCGCATTGAATTTTCATGCCAAGAACATCGAGAGCTTCTGATTCCTTAATATATGTATCACCCATAATTACAGATGACGTAGCATGTTCAGCAGTACGCCTGTGCGAAAGCACACAGCACTGGGTTTTATAAGCGTTAAACTGAACCCTGTTCGCCAGGCCCCATTCGGAAATTACTAAAAGGTCGCGATTAAGGGTATCGTCCATGTGCTTTCGCACAGCCCCAATTTCCTGAAGGCTTGGTCTACTGCGAAACGAAAATGAATGGCATATGCTACTGTCATCTGCAAAAGAATATATAGGGTTGGACGTCTGACGTAGAAGGTCATTAAGAAAAATAAGAAATAGGGTAGGGGAAAGGACGGAACCTTGCGGTACCACTGAATTTAACTTGAACTCGTTTGATGAGATCCCATCTATAACAACTCGTACAGTGCGATCCCTGAGAAAGCTCGATATAAGTCGAGTGAAGCTATTACCGACACCAAAAGCAATAAGTTTTGATATGAGTGCACCATGCCACACTCTATCAAACGCCTTGGAAATATCTAAAGCCACCACCTTACTTTCGCCGAAATGGTAAATGGATTGACACCATTTTTCCGAAAGGAAGGCCAATAAGTCACCCGTAGAGCGAGCCCTACGGAAGCCGTACTGCCGGTGACTAAGTAAGCTGTTGGACTCCAGAAATTTCACAAGATGAAAATTAAGCATACTTTCCATTACTTTGGAAAGCGCAGAGCAAATTGCGATTGGGCGGTAATTTTTAGGGTTGCTAGCCTCTCCCTTTTTGGGGATTGGTGTTACATTAGCAACCTTCCAACATGATGGGAACTCACCAACATGGTACAAAATGTTGAAAAGTTTTGCTAATGGACGCGCTAACGTCGAAGAGCACTGCTTCAAGACCAGTGCTGGAATTCCATCCGGACCAGGGGACTTGTGAATGTTGAGAACGCTAAAATCTTTTTAACTGCACGTGCTCGAAAGAATATATCTGGCATAGTTACTGATACTCTTTCCAGTGCGGGCAGTGGTTGATTGCTCTCCGGCAAGAAGGAGTTACTTGCAAAAATTTCAGCCAAGATGTTAGCTTTATCAACCGGGTCGTTAATTATTTGATCATCCTTTAAAAGAGGCGGAATTGAGGAACTAGCATTATCCTTCACTCTTTTAACGAATGACCAAAAGCTCTTGCTACCCCGAGAAGTAGTAAGAACTTTAGCACGAAGGCGCTGCTCGTATTAAGCTTTTTCGCGCCTTAGTACTTTGGCACACGAAGATCTCGCCTTTTTGCGTAGCAAATCAGTTACGGCGTTTTTGTTACACCGCCATATACTGAATGCTTCCTCTCTGGATCTGACTGCATTTTTGCACGTCTGATTAAACCAAGAATTCTTTCTTGGATTAACACGGATTTGCTTAGAAGGAATGAAAGTTTTCATTCCAAGCAAAATAATGTTCACAACCATTTCTGCCATGGCATCGTCATGCCATCTTTGTCCAGAAAACAAAGTTTCCAATTAAAATGCCGAAAATTTGTTGAGCTCAGCCCAATGAGCCTTTTCGTACATATATTTTAAACGTTTCGTGGCCATTTTTGATACGTTATAAAGATTAGCGACCGAAAAGGCGGCGGAAATGGTGCAGTGATCCGAGCTACCGAGAGGCGCAAGAATACTTACCTCATACCTATCAGGGTGTGAGGTAAGGAAAAGGTCGAGAGTATTATGTTGTTGCCCTTCAACACACGAAATATGTGGTGGCTCGTTAATTAATTGCGCGAGGTGGTTGTGCGCGGCGAATAGCTCAACATATTGGCCCTCTAGGGTTGTACGGTTCGAATGGCGAATCCAAGACGAGTTGTGAACATTGAAATTACCAGCAACAACAATTTCACTGTTCGGACAGCTTTCTAGGATTCTCGATATGGAATCGGAAAGGGCATCGAAGCCGGAAATAAATTTATCCCTTCCCGCGTTTGGGCTTCTGTATAAAAACCCGCAATGTAAGAAGTGTGACCAGATTTTGAATTTAACCCAAAGACAGTTAAATTCAGGATCTTTTGTGCCTAATGATTGCTGGCAATGGTACACGACTTCATTACGAATGTACATCGCAAGGCCCCTATGTAGACTAAAAGAAGGTAGAAGAGAGTACCCAGGCAAATGAAAATCCTGTGGATCAGCATCCTCAGATACCTGGGTCTCACATAAGGCGAAAATATCAAACCTTTTGTCTATTTTATAATACCAACACCCCTGTAAAAACTGATGTTTTTGTGACTATTTAGTGACCAGTGTTATACCTTCGCCACTAACTAGTCAAACAACAGTCACCACAAAGGTGCAAGTAAAATAAAATTACAATTACTATAAAAAAAGAGGAAAAAAACTAGAAAAAAGGAAAGGTACTATTTGTGGTACAATTTGTGTCGCAAAGAGCCATAAAAGCCCTGAGCTGGTCACATGCGACTTGTCGTGCCATCACTGTTATTATTATTGTATTTTTTTTTTTTTTTTCTTAAATTGATATGTTTTTTTCTGTGTTGATTTTATATGTATTGTTGTTTAAAATAATTCTTTGGTTGCTTTTTTCTTTCTTTTTTGTAACTGTTACAAGAATTTATTGTTTTTGTTTGTTTTCTTATATGTAGGTATGTTGATAATTTTTGGTTTTATGTTTTTGATTTTTAATTTTTGTTATTATTATTATAATTATTATTATTATTATTGATTAAATTTCTGTTCTTATTTTTTGTGTATTATTTTTATGGCACATTTAATTAAAAAAAATTGACACTAAATTTAAAAACACAACATAGATTAAAATAACGACGAAACAAAAACGCGTGTAGACAGGACAAATGACAGAACACTACTGAACATTGCAGCAATTTAACGATTGCGGTTCTGCCCACTACAATTATCAGACCACAAAACAATTTTTCGGTACCCTTTTTGCATTTCTCCTTCAATGAATGTTTTTACACAAGATCCGATTTCACTATTTCCTCTTTTGCCATCAACTTCAGACCAAATGTAGCAAGTTCCATCACGAGTTGCTTCATTATAAACAGTGAAGTTGTTACACATAGTTTTTTTTTGTAATAGAATGGGCTTGCTTCAGCCTGTGGTATCTGCAAAACTGATTGCAAATCCATGGTAGCAACTATCAACTTTTTATCCATTTCACAACTTTCTATGTCTGATCTCATTGCAGCACGGCTTAATTCTTTTCGTTTAATGTATGCTTCGAAATCAGATTTTTCTTCTTCTGATGATTCAATGGCTGATTGGGCAAGGGTACATGTAGCACATAAATATTTTTTGGGCTTGTGAAATGCCTAGTTGTAATCCTGACCAAAAACTTGTTTGTACTTTTCATAACTGACTTTTGCAGAATCTGTTCCCGCTGGTTTTTCTTTGAAAAGATCAAACATTTTCGAAATACTTAAACCACTGCTTAAATATAATCTTTTTGATGATTTTCGCAATAGTGTGACTCTATCGGGGGAAAAGATTTAATATGATTCTTGATGGCAGCTATTACCTTTGGCTTCAATTTGTTGTGAGGTTCATGTTTTCCTCTTTGATCTTCGCCCAAAAATTCACCAGTGTTTGATCGATCTTTGTTTGCCAATGCAATGGGCTTATACGAAATTGCAAGGGTCGCACAGAAGAATTCACGACACACTTTTAAATTTTCATTGTTTTTTGGTAAAACGTATTCATAAGCCAAATTCTTTTGGAAATTTACTTCTTTTTTGGATCTTCTTCTTTTTACTGGTATGGCTTTGGTAAATTTCAGGAGAAAGTTGCGTTTAGCTTTAAATGTTTCTCTTTTTTTTTCCAATAATCATTGAATATTTCCAGACGATCTTCCTCTGTAAATAAACTGCACTTGTAATTCGTTGGTTCTTTGTGAGAGTGATTTATCAAAGGATTCATCAACTTCGCCTTTTTCATCTTTCCTTTTTCATCCAAATGCTTTTCACCCCGAGAACACGTCTTTTTTCTTAGATTTTTCTTCCATTCTTCAGGCTTCCGCTGCTTCCATCTTGAACGTTTTTTACTTGGACCGGGCACATCTACAAGGACAAGGGCAGTTTAATTGACATAAACTACTGTTAATTTCAGAAAAGTTATACCTACCCTGATCACTTTCATTTAGCTGTCCTATGGCAGCTTCTTCTAACTCCATTTCTATTTGTTCGTCGCCTGTCAGATACAGAATATAGATCTAAGCCGTCCATATTTATCGGCTGCTCGACCTAAAAATTAGTCGGCGGCGGCTTAAAACCGGTGTGTGCCGATTAAATTTCGTTTTTTTATTTTTCTACATCCACGTAGCACCTTTTGGCATACCAAGGAAGACAAAATGAATATAGAACTTTGCTTGTTATGCAAGGATGTAGGACTACAAAGGATGTTGGACTTTTTGGCAGAATACAGCATGCTTTGTGAAACATTAATATACTAATAACTCTAATATTGTGAATTTTGGATAAAGCACCTTTTGGCATAGCGACGACGACATAAGTGACCAGTTTCGCTACATTTTGCACAAATTTGATTGTCATTATTGCAATTGTTTGCTGTATGATTAAATCCCCAACATTTAAAGCATCTTAATACATTACAGCTTTCATAAACCATACATATATCCCACTCAATATTTATTTTATTCTTTTTCATAATAGCATCAAAACCATATCCATCACTTTCTACTATTGCATTATATACTCTTTGGTTTCTATAAGATTTGTAAACTTTGAGACACTCTATTCAATATCATTTTGTTTCTTTATGGCTTCAATAATTCACTTTTTCTCAATTTCCTCACTCATTCCAGTTATTAGTATCTTAGGTTTTCTCATTTTTTGCACTTGTACTTCATATTCATTTCCCACTAAAACACTGCAATCATTATCATTTTGGCATTTTATTGCAACACCTCCATCATTTCTTTTTGTAAACTCTTTTACATGTACATTAAGAGAAGACGGTTTGACTTTCTCTTTAACATCTTTCTTTGTTGAAACACTGTCTTGTTTGCTTTTTTTAAGCAACTATCGCAAAAGAACTTTATATTTTTATTTTTAAACAAAGTATCATATTCATATTTGGATAAGTTGAAACATTTTAAATGAAAGTATTTTCCACAAAATCCGCCACACTACACTCTATTTGAATCCCTGCATATGGAACTGCGCTTCCCACAGCTCAGATCCATTATTTATAATGGATTTTATCCTTTTTTCTTTATTTTTTATTTAAATTTCTTGTAAAAAATAATTTTCTGCAAGAGCTCGAAAAAATAACGTCTGTTCACTTGTTGTACAAAATATATAAAAAAAATTAATGTCCAAACATATGGCCGCCGCAGTCCTATATTTACTTAAAGAAATTTTGTGCCGTGAGTTGAAATTGATGTTTAACTTTGTCATAGATCTGTTAAAAAAATTGTTGGTATTACTGACACAACGGGACCTGAATCTACAAGAAATGTTAAGTTGCGTGCCTTGTCGAAAATATGCGACTTAAATTAATGTTGCTGTCATTCCTCGCGCAAGCCGAAGACAGCTTTTTTACGTTTCGTGTGGTGGAATGGTACGCGCATTAAATTCGCATGGTTGTCTGCATTTTTTTGAGCTAGCACTAAATTGAATATGGTAATAGCATACGTTTGGTTGACGGCGGGATTGAGATCTGCTTCTCCCTAGACGACCCTCTTTGCTGCGGCTGCGACGTTGTAAATATGTATTATTTGTTACGAATTCAATAGATAGTTCGCTGAGTTTTTGAATTATTTAATTTAAAGATGTCTCAAGAGCTACAACACGGGCTTCACCAGCAGTAGTTTTTGATTGTGAAGCAAGCGCATCACAATGAGATGTAATGTCTCTTGGTGTTGTTAATGTTGCCATGACAAATTGTGGCTGGGGGGAGTTATCAAAAATACGCCAATTCTTTCATCTCCCTAAGTAAATGGCTCGGTTTTTTATTTTCCAGCTCCAAACCAGTTAAAAGTTTTAGTAACGGCTTTTCTTTAGAAGTACCAAAACGAGTAATTAACTCTTTCTTTAATTTTTCATACTTGCCTACTGCCGTTGTATTTTTAGCGACATCAGTTATTTGCGTTAAGGTGTCAGCATCTAAGGCAGTAATGACTGTGTAATATTTGGATTGGTCTGCCGTAATTCTATTCGAATGCAACAATCCATCTACTTGCGTGGACCAAAATTCTAGGTCCGATGGCAAAAACTTATACAAATGGTGCATTCTTACAACCTCTACTGACAATTTATCGTCATTGCTACCCACAACTTTACTGCATTCACCTGCACCGGCGCAGTTTGAATTTTCTAATGGTTTGAGGCTCTTTTGTGGCGGTGATCTTTAAAGACTCATTTTTTTGTTTAATTTGTCAGCTCGCTTGTTGTTATTAATTTAACGGGGTCACCAATTATAGGTAGGCACTATAATTAATGCTTATCAATTTTTATGTCCCTGAATTTACAAAAAAGGCGAAAAAAACCTATGTATCAAAGTTGATTGTTAGTTGATGTGTTGTATTTTAAAGTAATGTTTATGAGAGGTTGCCACATCTATTTCGAACTAACGCCATTTATTGATTAACAATGCAAACACAAACAAAAATTAGCTGAAACAGAACATGAACATTGAAACGTTTTAGCCACATACAAAATCATGAACAAATTAATACCGTTGTTCTACCATTGTTATGTGTATGTCTTATTCAATTTGATGGCTAGTGGAAACGTGGGGTTAAAGAAATGAAATTTGACGAAACCTGACGAAAAGTTTTCTTAAGTACATTATAGTTTGCCACAATTGCTTTAGTTTTCTTAATTCATCTTATGCACATTTTAGTTGGGCTTTAAGTGTCCAACTCACGAACTTTCAAACTATTAAATTTTAAGAAAGATTTAGTATCAAAACTAAACTTATTCTTTTACTTTTATAACTCATAGGAAAAAAGTACTTAAAAATGCATGAAACAAAAAATTGTGATGCAAACAAACTAAAAAGAGTTTTAATTTAAGGCTTAATTTAAAATTGATTTTGATCTTTTATTTTCAATATTTCTATTAAATTAAAAATAGTTTTCTCTACTTGGTTTTCCGTTTGAGATATTTTTTATGTATATTTTTATATTCATTATGCAGAAATCCCTTTTCGAATGGTATGTGCGATCAGTTTCGAGCTTTGCAAAGTTTGCTTTAGCAAATGACATTTGAGGAAACTTATCTCGTATGTATATTATAGCTTACCACATATAATTTGTATGTATTTACACAGTTTCTTAAGTTAGCTTAAGCCAGCTTATGCATATTATAGTAAGGCTTTGCTGACATAGAAAAATAAGCATACTTTAATAAGCAACGGTTTAATTAAATAATTAAAGTAAACCCTTCTGATAAAACAATGATCTTAAAAAAAAATAACACAACTTTATAAGCGGTATTTAAATTTGCTTAAAGGTAATTATACAAAATATATTTTTTAATAGCAAAAACTTTTTGATACAAAAAGTAATTTACCTTGAAGTCAAGTAATTATTTAAAAGGACTTAATAAAAAATTTTGTTTCTTTTTCGACGTCAAAAACACAGCTCTATGTGCCCACCCTTTCATTTTTAAGTTAAGATTTTAGTGTATTTTTAACCGACTTCAAGAACGGAGGTTATTAACTAGACTGAATGTTGCATAATTCAGTTAATTTTAGATCGATTTAAAATTTTTTTTAATTTGAAAGATGATGCTAAAGATTATTCTCGTTTTAAAAGCAGTTCATAGTCTTAAAAATTAAAGGGTGTCCCCATGCAGTATACATGTCTTTTACGTGTATTTTGAACCGTAAGGGGAACCACTTTAAAATAAAAAAAGCTTCCAGTGTCAAAAATTAATACAAAAATAAACCAACAATTAAAAGTTGTCCCCGTAGGTGACGTAAATTGACCTATGTATATGTGCCTATCTTTTAAACCGTTATAGATAAACGCTTGCAAATTGGACAGAAAGTCGATTGCTATAATCGTTGTAATGACAATTATTAATATTCAAAATTTTAAATTAATCAATAGTTCATTTAATTTGAATTATATGGGAAACCTGTATTAATAAGTCCGCTATAAAAAGAGGTATATAATTTGGATTTGGAAATTGAAAGGTTGGAGGTGTTGACGGAGGAGGTGTTCCACCGTCTCCTCCTCCTCCTCGTCCTAGCAACTTCTGCAGAAGTCGTTAAAAGGGATACCCGTTTTCCTAGCATGGGTTCCAAGTCACGCAGTTGAACCCTCGGTAGCTGCAATAATGCAGCCGCCCTAGTTCTACAAGCAGTTTATTAATCGCGACTTTCCACAATAGCGGAGACAAAACTTCGCCCTGTGGTGTGCCCCTTACCGCCATCCTGGTGACACTCGCTGTGCCAGAAGTGGATGTTATTATCCTGCAATTTAGTAGGCATGTTACGAACCCAATTATCGACCGGTCGACCCCCCAGCTCTCTGAGAGCCTGAGTGATCGCAGTCGGGTCGATGTTGTTGAAGGCCCCTTCAATGTCCATGAAGGCTACAATGATGTAGTTCCTATGCTCGAGTGAGTTCGCTATATAACCCACGAGCGAATGTAAAGCCGTCTCAACCGATCTGCCCCTTGTGTAAGCGTGTTGAGATGGAGAAAGAAGGCTTCTATCTATCTTCATCCTCGTGTGGATCTCGATAAGCCTTTCCAGTGTCTTGAGCAGAAAAGACGTCAGACAGATTGGTCTGAAGTCCTTTGCCCATGTATGCGATGTCCTTCCCCCCTTGGAGATGAAGACCACGTTGCATCTTCTCCATTGATCCGGAATGTAGGAGAGGCAGGCCCTGTACAGTCGTAAGAGCCATGGGGTGACCAGATCCAAATTGTTCTGAAGATCGGCCGGAATAATCCCATCCCGGCCCGGAGACTTGTATGGATGGAAAGTCATTTTATTTAAAGTCCAATTAATGCAGCCCTTTAAAACTCACGGTTTTCCTAACGTTATGCAGCATTTGCAAAGCACGAGTTTTTTTTGGTTCCCACCGAATAACAAGTATCTAATTTCTTCAGTTATTCAGCTGGTGTACACTTAATAAACAGTATATCTTATTTAACTTTACCTTTAATACAATTCGGTTCCCACCGAATTGCGGATTTCTAATTTAGGGACAATTCTGCTGCGCCAGCAGTTTATTGCTAATATATTTTAAGTATCTTTAAGTTAGTTTTTAGAAACAAAATTATTATTAAAATAAACGTTTAAGATTGAAGACGGCGGCAACCGCTTGAATCCCATAAAAATGTGTTTTTAAAAAATAGTTATATAACATGGCGACCGTGACAGGACTCTATGTGATAATAAAAGTTATTCAACAAAAATTTGTTAATGCATACATATTTATATTGAAAACTATTTGTGAAATAAAAAAAACAAAGTAAGGATAGAGTTTGTAAAAATAATTCGGAAACGTTTTTTGCTGCAAATGATTATTATTTGATGTGACTTAAAAAAAATAACAATAATAAGATTTCTTTTAATAAAAAGCAAACTATTATTCATTTTTATTTCTCTATTCGATTCGCATTTAAATTTTTTTTATTATTTAAATATAATGGTTAGCCACCAAACCAAACAAGTGAACTCCAACGGGGTCATAGTGAACGAGATTGAAATAATTGAGTCCCCACAATTTACTAATATTCTACTGGTTATTTTAGTTGTCATCGCGATAGTCGAGGTAGTTTTTAAAATTCTACAATGGCATCAAAACTCCCTAAAGTGAAAATACCTTAAGCGATTCTTATCTCAGGATCAAGTTTGAAAGAATAATGAAATGGGAAGAAATCTTACAAAACCTTTCGATACATAAAATTGAATTCTCAAAATCTTATAAATGCTTAAACCAAAATCGTCCCATTAAATATGAAACAGTCATTAAGCATTTATCAATCTTAAAGCTACAACTAGAAAACATTAGAATTCTAGCAAATACGTCCCATTAAATATGAAACAGTCATTATGCATTTATCAATACTAAAGCTACATCTAGAAAACATTAGAATCCTAGCAAATAGCTTAAAAAAACCGTGAGCTTTAAAGAGCTGCATTAATTGGAATTTAAATTTTGTTTTTTTTTTTGCTTTTTACTCCACTAGTTGATAAATTTCAAAAGCGGATTTTATGTTTACATATGTAACTTTAAATAGTTTCCTAATTTCTAAGGGCACCCTACAATAGAATAACTAGTATTAAAAAAAACATAAAAAAATGTATTTTAAGAACAATTTAATATAAAACACAAAAAAAAAAACTTAAAGAAAGCTGGCCAGTAAAAAAAAATATCAAATAATATCACGCTTTCAAAAGATGGCGGTGTAGTAAAAAACTCCCGTATCTATCTGTACAGAGTTTTCCACACTGTCCATCCTTACAGGTGCATACTGCATTTTCATTGCCGAGTGACAACCCGAGAAATGTGACCTCCAGTGACTCTTATGCACTGATTTTCCAAGTGCCATCAGCTTTCCGAATGTACCCCGGAATTGACGGATGTTTTGCAAGTATTTTACGCAGCCTGCTTGTCTGTGAAGAGCCCTCTATCCCACTGCAGAAGGCCTTCCAGGATCTGCGCTTTGCGTTCCTTACCAATTTCCCGATCTCTTTGCTTCATTGAAAAGTCTGCGGCAAGCTCTACGAGACTCGGCTATTTCCGTGGACCACCACGGAAACCTTCCACTCCTCAATCAAGAACGCATTGTGTGCATCAGCAAACGTGATGTCTAACACCTCCTGCCTGTTTGATATTACGAAATTTGGTTCAGAACCCCTATTCGCTACTACTAGATTATAATGTAACATAAAATCAAGAATACACTCACCTCTGTCGTTGCTGTTGAAACTACCCCAGATTTGATGGTGCGCATTCGCGTCGGCGCCTATGATGATAGTTGTGTCCTTCGCCTTCGCCGCTCTAGTCATCCTAATGATCAATGAACCAGGTGGAGGATCCCTCTGGTCGTAAGGCATGTAGGTGGAAGAAATCCACATCGGGGATTCCTTTGCTTCCCATGTGACTTTTCGCCAAAATAATCCTTCTATTATTACCTGAAGTTGCGATATACAGTAATTTGTAGCCTTTTGCATTGAGTCTGCATATTTCACCGTTGTTTAACCACGGCTCTTGAACCAATGCGATGTCTTCGCCTTGTTCTGCCAGGCGAAGAATTAATGCAGCAGTCGCTGCTTTAGAGTGGTGGAGGTTGATTTGGATCACCCTCACCATCTTCTTGGTCCAGATCATAAATGACAGTGACGTTAACGTCGTCTGGATCGGAATTCAGAAGAGCGTCTTCGTTCTCCGCAACGTCCAGGCGCTCAGCGAACTCGCAACTAGTCAAGAGTCTGATTGGGAGCCCTCTGTCGTCTCCGTGTCAGCGGGTTCATTTATGTCCGAACTAGCTTCCACCGGTTCACTCATGTTTGAACTGGCATCCACCGGTTCGTGGCAAACGAGCACGTCTTTGTTTTGCGATACCTCCAATTGGTCGCTGGAGTTTTCGGAGTTGGGTTTGTCATTACCTCGATAGATGCTTAGCTTGCACTGTCAAAACCATAAAAGATTTGCTTCTTTCGAAGTGGTGACAACGATTCCTTGTTAAGGACCACAACCGCCTTTCTTATCAATCCCTCCAGTTCGGAGACCTTCACTACCTTCCAGTTACTAGTCGGTAGATCAGAATTTCCTCTCTGGATGATTGCAAGAATGGTCGCAGGGTCCATTATGATCGCGATGGATCTCGGTCTTCGGGGTATATCGCTGATTGGGACCGCATCCAATCTCGCGCCGTGCCACACTTCCTCGAGGGACGTGACTGCCTGCTTAAGTTGCAGCGCCGAGTTTTCGTTCGAACATGAGAGCAATTTAACGTGGCCTTGAAACCAACCAGCATCCGCATTCTGTGGCGCTGTTCCTGGGTTGGATTCAAGGAATTTAAAATACTCTTCCAGCCGCTTGATACGAATCATCTCACATTTTTCACGAGAGATGGATCCGTCGCAAGCGCTTTTGTCAATAATAGCTCTTATCGGTGGGTTTTTTTAGCAACCTCACTGTAAGGTCTATTAATGACTCTGGGTAGAGCTTGTTGCTGATTAAGCGTTCTTGTACATTTGCTTTCCAGTTGCTGTTGTGACTTTTCTTCCCCCGACCGTTGCCTTTTGGGCCCTTTCGATGAAGATGGTTTGTCTTCACCAATATCGGGTTTGGAGATGTTCGCAGCAGCAAGGTGAGCTTTTGCCCAATTTCTCTTGTGTCGAAAGCTTCGTGGGTGAGATGCTGCCGAGTTTGTCTAAAAGACATTGGGCGGCGCGCCCTTTAACAAAGGCCCTTCATAGACCATTCCTGCGGTCTTTTGGGTCTTTTTCTGCTGCCGTTTTGGCGGGGTGACGTACCTCAATTGAACTTCTCGACAGGGTCGAGGGTCCAACCTGTACAACTACCGCAAAGCTTCCTGCGGCTCTTGCCAAGGCACCTGAAGCAGGGGTTTCTGCTGGTCTTATGCCAGCACGGGCCTTAGGATACTAGCCGAAAAATCGAGTGGTACCTCGTTGTTTTTGACCTCAGCCACGTCAGAAGACTGGACAGCTGAGGCTAAACTGTAGGCACGTAAAGGGATCGACCATCCATTAAGTTAGTATTGCAGAATAACTTTAGTGACGGACTCAGTTGCGACGAGCTTTTCGATTCCCTTAGAGAAGTAACATTTAGGACAACTGGTTTTGAATTTTACGAAGAAACCAAAGGCAGACTTCGTAATAAGACAAGGACAATAACAAAAAGCATTAAACGCAGTAGTAAAGCTTTAAACGTATTTAAGTCAAAAATACCTGAACCAATTAAGACAATGTTAGCATACAGAAACCCAACAACATTGGAAGAAGCTATGAACATTCTCTTCGAGGATATGCACATCTCCGAGAAGATGTTCAGCAACAATTCTACAACGGACAGGAAAATAAAAAACAAAATCAAAAAGCATATAATTTCAATCAGAATTATCAAGGACCATGACATTTTTCGCTTCCTTCTCAAAATCATGGAAGGATTTTCCCAGCACAAAATTCTCAAACTACGAATAGGACTTTGAACAACCACGCAAATAACCAGAAATAAACTCACAAAATATAATCCCCCAAAATACACCTTTTAATCCGAACAGACCGAAGTTTAGAAACCAGCCTGAACCAATGGATATTGGTAAGGTCGAGGTGTCAAAAAATGTTGATGAATAAGCCTTGGACATAAATTAACATTTATAACAATAAAAACCAAATTAGGATTTATTAGGTTAATAATAGACACAGGGGCAACAAATTCCATTCTGAACCCAGGAATTTGTAATCCAAAAAGATTTTATTCAACAAATCCAATTCTTGTAAAAACACTTGTACATCAAGTTTATTTTTGAAGAATTTAGCATAAACGGGTCGGAAAAACACTTGAATTTTACAAAATAAAGTTTAACAATTATTATATATTATATATTATATTATATATTATAATTATATAGTCAATGACATATTAAGACCATTAGATGCATGCATAGATTATAAGAATAAGAAAATAATCATCGGCAATAACACATAACCAATACTTTTTAAAAACGAAGTGATAAATAAAAAATAATACAAACTCCACACGACTCTGAGTTGATTTATTTAAAAGAGGAATTTGATGGAAAAATTTTGAGAGAAGGCATTTTAGAATCAGAGGCCGGCAAAGTAGAAATTAACTTATTATCTGAAAATATTAGTGTATCTACGCAGAAAGTAGATCACGATAATTTTAGTGTAATTGAAGAAAAAGAAATAAAACCACTATTAGAGCAATTACGAAGGGAGCACCTTAATTTTTAAGAAAGGAAAATGAACTACTAAAATTGGTAAAAAATTATTTGGATATTCTCTACAGGGAAAATACAAAATTTACTTTTATCTCAGCAATAAAACACGAGATCAGAACCTCTGACAATATACCCATACATACCAAATCATATCGTTACCTTTATATACATAAGGACGAAGTCCAAAAACAAATTCAAGAAATGCTTGATAATAAAATTATCAGGCACAGTAATTCTCCTTATTCCGCGCCTATTTGGATCGTTGCAAAGAAGGCCGATGCAAGCGCAAAGACTAATTGGAGACTTGTCATCGATTATCGGAAACTTAACGAAGTAACCATAGATGACAGGTACCCAATTCCTAATATTGATGTAATCCATGACAAACTGGGAAGATGCCAGTATTTCACCACGCTAGATTTAGGGAAAGGATTTAACCAAATAGAAATTAAGGACAAAGATATTCATAAGACCGCCTTCATTGTAGAAGGAGGACACTATGAATTCCTAAGAATGCCGTTTGGGTTGAAGACAGCCCCAGCGACATTTCAAAGGTTAATAAACAATATTCTTAAAGATTACATTAATAAAATTTGCCTTGTTTATTTAGATGATATAATTATTTTTTCCACCTCCCTCCAGGAGCACATTAATTTAACTAATTTAATTTTCAAACGCCTACAAGAAGCAAATCTTAAGGTGCAACTAGATAAGTTAGAATTTTTAAAAAAGGAAACCGTACTTCTTGGACACGTAGTTGCCGCACTAGGAATAAAAGCAAACCCCAAAAAAATTTAGTGTGTAAAAAATTTCCCAATTCATAAGACTCCCAAACAAATAAAACAATTTTTTGGATTAACCGGATACTATAGAAAATTTATAAAAGATTACTCCATGATCGCTAAACCCATGACTAAATACCTAAAAACAGAAATTAAAATGAACATTGCTGATCCGCAATACGTAGAAAATTTAATACTCTCAGAACATTATTAACTCATGATCCGATTCTATCATACCCAAACTTTTACAAAAAATTTACCCTTACGACAGACGCAAGTATTTTTACTTTAGGAACAGGATAATCACCCCATTTGCTACGCAAGCCCAACTCTTAATGAGTGTAATTACAGCACTATTGAAAAGTAGCTTCTAGCCATCGTTTGGCTACTAGATATTTTCAATCATATCTATTTGGATGTAAATTTGTAATCGAAACTGATCACAAACCACTCACGTGATTATTTTCCATAAAAGAAACAAATGCAAAATTGGTAAGGTGGAGATTAAAGCTCTCAGAATTCGACTACGAAATTAGGTATAAAAAAAGGGACAAAAAATAGTAATGCGGATGAACTTTAAAGGATAGAACCTGATTCTGCCAATATTAATTCACTAGAAACAGAAGTTCTCAGCATAAAAGAATCGGAATCACTTATAAACATGTTTAAAAACTAAGGTGTTCTCAGAAGCAGCCAGAATTGAAAATGAAAAAATATTTGAAAGCAATAGGAAAGTTATAGGAATCAAGGAACTTGACAGAGAAACCTCAATCTCTTTGCCAAAAAAAACCATATCAACCCTAGCCAATTAAAGGCAACTCTCATAGAAGACGAATATTTTGACACAATCAAGAATACTTACAAAGAACTATTTTAAACCAACACAAAATTTAGGATCGTAAGATGCACTCGTTTTCTAAGAGATGTTAAAGATGTAGAAGAATTAACAGAAATAATAAAAAAGGAACATTTAAGTAAGAACCACCGGGGAATACAAGCCGTTTACGAGGAAGTAAAAACAGAAATATACAATTCTCAACTAAAACTAAGAATAACGCAATTTATTAACAACTGTGAAATATGCACCATTGAAAAATATAATAGGAAGCCGCCCAAGTACCACTAAAAATAATCGAAACCCCTCAAAACCAAAAGAAATTACACACATAGATGTATTCTACACATTGAAGAAGG
Organism: Cistogaster globosa; assembly: GCA_937654795.1. NCBI lineage: Eukaryota > Metazoa > Arthropoda > Insecta > Diptera > Tachinidae > Cistogaster > Cistogaster globosa. The sequence goes on along the minus strand of OW569408.1, from coordinate 5,208,339 downwards.
AAATGTTTATGATAGATAAATTTTCGAAACATGCGATTGCTAACAAAATCAGCAGCAGAACTTGGACAGAATTCAAAACAAAACTCTTGCAGTACATAAATAGGAAAAATAATTGTCGATAATGAACTAGGATTTAAAGCCATTCCAATGCAAGAATTTTTTAAGGAGGAAAAAATTAATGTACATTTGATTTCAAATAGTAACCACACATCAAATTCGGACATCGCAAGACTACACAATACCATAAATGAACACGTTAGGCTACTAAGACACGACGAGAAGAATAAAGATGAAACTACTGAAGAAAAATTTTGAGAATAATAGGATTCTACGATCATACAATTCACAGCACAACCAAAATCAAGCCAATGGACATTTTAAACGGATAGGTGAATGAAGATAAATACAATGAAATACATGACCTAATGTCTAAGAAAAAGAAAGATTACATAAATAAACCAAAATAGATAAGATATAAAAATAGAAGAAGGTATTAATAACATTAAAGAAATTAGCGGAGGTAAGAACCATCGCAAGTATAGGAAAATTTATTCAAAGAAAATTGATGAAGATATAATGTATGTATTTTAGTAAAGGCAGGCTGCTAAGGGTTTTATAATGCTGCGCTTAGCCAAAACACGTTTTGATTCTTCTAAGCACTGTTAGGTGCTCAGTTAGAATAATGAGAACACTCTTTTGTTGGTTACAAAAAAGATTCTGATTTTATTCAATAATTCTTACCGCTATTTATACTAAAATTTTACACATAATTTTGCTTACAATACAATTATTATTTATTATTATTAAATGTGTGAAACTTCAAATCAGCAAATCCAAATTTTTGACGATACAATATGTATGTATGTCATCGCAATTGATTGTTCACGTTCTTGAATATGGTAAAAAAATATGTTAAGTTTGCACTTTTTATTTTGGAGGAATCAATTGTTATTTTAAATAGTTGGAATAACGTGACCAACTGTGGATGAGTGTGACCAACACACTACACCTCCGTCCTCAAGATTGAATTCATGATTGAAATGAAGTGAATTAAATCTAAGAATATGTTTAAAATATAATAAATGAATTAATTCTTTTAAAATGCCATATAATGTATGTAATATTGCATTTAGCAATATGTATATTTAAATTTGAAGTAGTTAATATAAATCATTTTTAATTGCTGTAATAACTATTATAAATTGTATTTTAATTGCTTACATTTATTCTTAGGTTTATACAATTTAAGGATATTATTATGGTAAATTTTTTTTAAGTTATCAACCGTTAGTAATGAATTTACTCCTAATCTTTTTATTATTTTATATGGTCCCTTGTATGGGCTCTGATTCTTTTTCCGAGATTTTAATTTTATTAATACCAAATCTCCTATATTAAAATTACTAATGTTTGTATTAGCATTCTCTAAAGATCTCTTTAATCTTATTTTTATTTCATTTGCGTAATTTTCCATGTCATAACATTTTCTTGTATTTTGTCTGTTGGTAATGCTGCTAGCTTACCGTAGATTAACTCGTAAGGTAAATAGTTAGTATCAATATGTGGTGTCGTGTTATATGCGAATGTATAGTATGTTACCCATTTGTCCCATTCATGATCATCAACAAAATTTAATAAATATTCATTTAATACACGATGGTTACGTTCTGTACAATCTATTGACTGATGATGATAGGGTGCTGAAAATTTTTGGTTTATATTTAACAAATTACAGACTTCTTTCAATAACTCGTTATTAAATTCAGTACCTCTATCAGATTTTAAATTTTTAAAACATCCGTACCTTAGAATAAATTGCTCAACTAACGTTTTAGCAATATTTTTAGCGTCTTTTGTTTCAATTGGATGTGCTATTACATATTTTGTTAATTCACATTGCATTGTAAGTATGTATCTGTAACCATTAGATATTCTTAAGGGTGCAACGGTATCTATTTCTTTTGTCTCAAAACTAGTGTTAGGACTTTCTGTTGTGATCATTTCTTCTTAAATGTGCTTCGTTTGTTTATTTCTTAAACATTTGTCGCACTTGTTTATATAATCTCTAACCATCTTTCTCATATTTTTCCATACGTAACGTTGTTTTAATTTTAGGACAGTTTTTCTTATACCAAAATGTCCTGATATTGGTGGATTGTGAAATTCTTCTATAATTTTCATTTGCGTTCTTTTATTCGTAATGTGTTGCAAAGGTTTATATAATATAATATTTAATTCAAAGTTTCTATATTTGTTTGATTTCAATAATTTCTGGTATACCTCATTATAAGTTTTGGTCAAATATCTATATGATATGAGCTCAAAAATAATATCTTTGCATGATAAAGCGAGATTTTTTATATTTTGCTTATGCATATAAATCATTAACTTCTCTAGTGACAAAACGTATTTTGCTAGATCTTCATAAACGTTCATTACAAAGCTATTATTTTTAGTTTCTATGGTACCATCCTTGGGTCGATTTTTCATATTTCTTATACCGGTTTTTATAATATTAAATTTTAATTTGCGTATATTCTTTATATCTTGTAGAGATGTACATTCTCACATACGATTTTTATGTTGGCTTTGGGATATGTCATTCATATTATTCATTTCCACATTTTCAGTATTTTCCTTTGCTTTCATTTCACGTGTTGTTACTAAAATTTTTGATGGTTTACTTTTGTCTTCTTCTGTAGGTATCATATTTTTTAACATCTCAGAATCTAATTTTATTCTCGACAGAGCATCTGCGTTCGTAATTATTTTTCCTTGCTTATAAACGATTTCAAAATCATAGTCCGATAGATCTATTCGTATCCTAGTCAACTTAGATGAAGGATTTTTATGTGAAAAAAGTGAAACAAGTGGTCTGTGATCCGTTACCACAATAAACTTTCTACCATACAAATATGGTCTGAAGAATTGTATACCCCAGTGGATCGCGAGTAGTTCTTTCTCAATCACTGGTTTATTTAAATCATGCTTTCTTAAAGTTTTGCTCGCATAAGAAAACGGCAAATCTTCTCCTATTTTCCCCTGTGTTAAAACAGCTCCTAATGCACAATTCGATGCGTCAGTATTCAATATAAAGGGTTGTTCAAAATCTGGATATCTTAATATTGGTGCGCTAATTAATTTCGTCTTTAATAAGTCAAAATCTTGTTGATAATCTTCAGTCCATTCAAATTCTTTTCTTTTTTTAGTCTGGTCGTTAAGACACTTTGTGATTTCAGCAAAATCTCTTATGAAACGTCTATAATAATTACAAAATGCTACAAATCTTTTAACCTCATCCTTGTCTTTTGGAACTAGATATTGTTCTATTACCTTGTGTTTTGAAGGATCTGTTTGCATACCGTTTTTCGTTATTTGGTGTCCTAAATAAATTACTTCGGATTTCAAAAATAAACATTCTGATGCATTTAATATTAAGTTATATTTTGACAAACGTTCGAATACTTTCACCAAGTTTTTATTATGATGTTTTAAACTGCATCCAAATACAATAATATCGTCAACGTATAAAAATGCCTTGGAGTCTAAGCCACTTAATGCTATTGTTAACATCCTTTGAAAACTATTGGAAGAAATCTTCAAACCAAATGGTAATCGGTATTAAGTTAATTGGTTTAAATTGATAATGACAATCCCTAGTTGAAAATGCCGTTAGATGTCTCGAATCCTCGTCTAAATTTATTTGATGAAATGAGCTGGTCATGTCTGGAGTTGAAAAATATTTTGCTCTTCCTAAACGGTCTAATACATCTTCTAGTCTTGTTAATGGAAATTTATCATTTACTATCTTTTTGTTGAGTTGTCGAAAATTTACGACTACTCCTCATTTTTCTTTCCCACTCTTGCTCTTTTTCGGCACTACCAATAATGGTGAATTTATGCACTAGTTGATGGTTCAATGATGTCTTCGTCTAACAACTGTTGTACTTGTTCATTAATTTCATAATGTTGTGTATGTGGTAATCTATAGTTCTTTATATAAACTGGTGTATTGTCTGAGATTTTTAAATTTTGTGTATAAAAATTATTAGAAGTTAATGTCTCTCCTTTCAAATGAAAAATGTTCTTGCTTTTTTATCCTTAACGTCAATTTTTAAGGTGTCTATTAGTTTGCTGAACCTGTCTTCGCTGAAATTTGTTTCTCTTGGTCTATGTGTACTTTGTACTATTGTGTAGTTTTGTAGAGGTTCTATCTCAAAATCAATGTTTTCTAAAATTATGTCGTTACCTGTTGTATTCAGTTTTTTGACATGGTGATTTCCTTTTCCTGGTACTATTGAATTACTTACAAATATACCTGGTTTAATTTCTTTATTAAGAATAATGCTGTCCTCACATATATTCAAATTTATAGGATGAATACTTTCAGATCGTTTTTCTACCTTTATGCAATAATTTTTATTTATCCATGATTTCATAGGTACAGTAATCTCTTTATTCCTTAAAGTAAGTGTTAGCGTAAAACTTTCATAGGCAATCTTGCATAAGAATCTTGAAAAGAAATTCCTTCCCAAAATTCCGTCCGTTGGTATTGGAAATTCTTCGTCAACGATGTGAAATTTATATTGTTCGGTGAAATCGTTTATTGTGAAATTTAATTCTGATGTTCCTATAGATTTAATTTTTTCTGTAGTGATACCTGTAAAGCTAATTGATCTTTCTTTGTCGATATGTATGGAGTCTTCGTTTAATTTATTGATTTTACACAAAGAGATGTCTGCTCCAGTGTCTATTAAAAATATAAGTTTTTAATTTTTTCCTAAGTTTAATTCAATGAAATTTGTAATGTTATTCGATATTTGGAAAACATTATCTAATCGTATTATTGGTCCTCCGGATATTGGGTTAGTACAGTTCCTTGTCCCACGTCCGGGTCCTCGTAGTTTTCCTTTACGTAGTGCACATTTCTATTCTGAAAATTTCTATTCCGATTATTTCCGTTGTTTTGATTGCGACTATTATTATTATTACTATTATTATATCTAACACCATTTCGGTTATTATTATAATTATTACCAGAATTGTTGTTGCTATAGTTTGTTGGTATATTTCTTCTAGTATTAGTATTATTACCACCATTGTTATTGTTGTTATTGTTATTTGACCCATTGTTGTTGTAATTTGTCCTATTATTACTGTAATTATTTCTGTTGCTGTTAGGACCAAAATTATTTCTTCTATTATTGTTATTATTATTAAAAAAATTGTTATTTCTATTGTTAAAATTTCTTTGGTTATTTCCCCGATTTCTATTATTCGAGAAATGCAAAACTCGTTCCGTGTTAATAGCGAATTCTTTTTCCAGCTCTAAGGCCAATTGTAATGCCTCATCTAGATTTTGAGGTCTTGATGCAAATACTGTAGGTTTAAGTTCTCCTTTTTAACCGTTCTTAAATACGTTCAGGGAGTAATCACCGTTGATTTGTTTTACCGTTGCAGCCTGAATTTCACTCCAATTTTCTATATTTTTAATCTGCAATTCATTCAGTTTAGTTACCAATTCTAATAATTTCTCATGATAAGTATTCACAGTCATTGTCTTCTGGGTAAATGTGCTTAACAATGTTTGGATCTGAGAAAAAGTCCTATTCGATCTATATCTATTGGTCAAAGATTCTTTCAGTTCTTGGAACATTTTTGGTTCAGACACTCCTATTGCAGTGCGTACTAGGTTTGTTAGTTTAGCATTATAGACAAAAGATATAAGTATTGCTTTATTTGTATTATCTAAAGTTTTGTCTATTAGTTCTACTATTGTTAGGAATGATTGTAAGTCTTTATAATTTCCTTTGAATACAGGGGCCTAATCACCGCATTCGATATCGAGTAAAGTCTATCGTAATTTTTCATTTTGGTATTATGACATCCGATATCGAATGAAATGTATCGTAATTTGGGATGATAGCATTCGATATCGAGTAATCAAACAAATAACATCTCTCGAGCTGTCATTCGATACGTCAGAGCTTGTCGTATGCAATTATAATTTTATTTTTTCGCGGCAAAAAGTTAAAGTTTTAGTTCTTTCAATTATATTTAAAGGAAAAAATGTAAGTTTAATAGATATGCATATGTATATCATGGCAAAATAAAAGTAAAAATTTTTATTTTATAGGACAAATATTAATAAAATAAATGCAACGCAAAAGAAGTTGATGGCGGAATTTATGAGTTTACACCCGCAGTTGGCCAAAAATATATTGTCTAGTTGTGCCCAAGGAAGGACATTTGCAAACAAGCTTTGGGAGCAGCTGTCCAATAACTTAAATAGAGCTGGGCCACCGATAAAAGATATTAAGTCATGGAGAAAGGTAAGTAGATTTTCTTGGATTTCAAAAAAGTGTGGCTGTTTTATTGTTGTTGTAACAGTTCTGCTGCTGACGAGAGTTTTTCCCTGAGGAAATACCTCCCGGCTTGTACGCCATCATTAAAAACAGCATCCCTTTATTGTTTGCCTTATTGCTTTTGTAGATTTTAATTGTCGCCTTTTCAATTAATTTTTTAGGTTTTTTACTGATCAAAAACATCAAGTAAAAAAGAAGGTTTCATTTAATATTTCTTCAAAGAGAAAAACTGGAGGAGGTCCCTACGAGGAACTGACCTTGTCACCGGCTGAGGAACAAATTTTGCAGGCTGCAGGTATAGGTGTAAGCGTTGAGGGTCTTCCTTCTACCAAAACTTTTGGTGCTTCCAAAGAGGTCTTAGAGCCTTGTACTGCAGAGGTGGAAAATTATTTTGAAGAATATATTGATGAAAGCGATAAAGACAATACAGGAGGCGAAACTCATGAAGTTTTAGAGAAGGTTTTGAAAAAACAAGTAATAAATAAAGAAAGTTCTAAAAGTGATACCAAACTAAGCCTTCTTAGAACCAACTTAGAAAAATTTGAGCAGTCTCAGAACATGTTAAGTTCCAAATTTGACAGTTTGCTAACATTAGTGGAAAAGTCTAATGAACTTAAGGAGAAATTCATCAAATTGAAAGAAGAAGAACTTGCTGAAATGCTAAAGCAACGATTTGAATAAACAAACATAAGTATGAATATATATATATATATATATATATATATATATATATATATTATAAATTAGGATATATAGATAGGATATATACATACTTTTACATACATAGGTATATACATACTTACTTACTTATATTTATTTATTCAAATCGTTGCTAATTTATAAGATTTTATTTAAAAAAATAATTTTATTGTTATGAACAAAGCAATATGTAGTTATATGTATATCCTAGTAGTAGTAAGTATATCTTTTTAAGACTTTATTTTTCTTTTAGAAAATGAATTTTATATGTTTATTTTTTGTTTTTCTTTAATACAATAAAAAGTACAAATACACTTTGTGTAAACATGTTCCTTAAAACAAAATAGTTTTTTTTGTTTCTCCATAAAGATAGTTTAATGTGATCCCTAACTTTTTTTCCAATGTTTGTTAACTGAGTCTCATTACCAATATCAGGATCAGGGGAAAGGGCTTCAGTACTAAAGTTATATGTGTAACTGGAAACTTTAAAATTAATACACACATTGTGTAGGGCAACACATGCATTAAAAAAACAGGCCATTTTTTCCGGGCTGTATCGGCTTCTCTTCTCGTTGCTTAGAATTTTCCAACGTGCTTTTAGGATGCCAATAGTTCTCTCTATTATACATCTAGCTTTAGAATGTATATCATTAAAGTAGGTTTCCATCGAACCCTCCTCGGTATTCCTGTATGGAGTTATTAACCATGGCTCAAGTGGGTATCCAGAATAGCCTTAAAAATAAACATTTGATTTTAATTACATAAGTTTCATACATACATACATAAAATTTGTTCGCATTACCTAAAAGCCAAGCATTTTTTAAGTTGTTTTTATTATAAAGCTCTTCTAACCTAAGCTTTTCCTCAGAATGCCTCCATACAAATGAGTCATGAGCAGCTCCACCATATCTTGAGTTAATACTCAGTATTTTATATTCGTAATCACAAATCTGAAAAAAAAACCTTGAAGATTACTTCTTTGTGATAAGTTTTACAAAAATACCACCATAGCATTAAGACTGTGGTAGTCTTTCCTATTGAAGAACATATGTTCATTCTTAGTAGGCCTTTGCAGACCTATGTGAGTGCCGTCTACACATCCAATCACTTAAAGAAAGTTAAACAATTATTACAAATTGCTAGTTAAAACGTTTTTATACAAACCTCCAGGAATATTATATTTGTTAAAGAAATAGTCCATGCATGCAAGTGATTGCTCAGGACAAAATTTTATGAATTTTGGACAAAGCTTCTTTTCCATTTCTTGTACAACGTGGCTAACTATTTTTGAGACTGTGCTCTGTCCTAACCCTAACAAGTGATCATTTCCTACACTATGTTGATAACTTCCACTTGCCAAAAGTGAAAGTGTGGCTGATAATTGAAGTTTTGGTGGCACTGCTGTGGACATATATCCAGTATAATTCAGATTGCAAAGAACGAAATTGAATGCTTCCTTTGTCAGTCGAAATCTTGTTTTAAATCTAAAAAAGAAACATATTGAATGAAAAAAGTAAAAAATTCGAAAGTTATCTTACGCAGCTGCCGGCAAAGACAAAGGATCACTTTTATCTCTTATTTCTTTCCTTATGCGTATTACACAACTTTCTTCTTCGTCTGATGAAGATAAACAAAAAAACAGCGAGGAATTCATTTACTTAAACACAATTTTAGTAATAAATTATGAAAATACAAATTTTTGGCTCAAAGTTTCTGTTTAATTTGGTTGTGTTTGTTTACATTTCAAAAACATATGTTCGTAAATCTATTACATTTTGATAAAAATTACGATTCGACAATATCGCATGACATGATTTGCTTACTCGATACATATCGAAATGTTATTCGATACGATAGTTCACTCGATATCGAATGCGGTGATTAGGCCCCAGGAATAATTTTTATAGAGGTCTCTTAATTAAAAGTTGCCATATCTAATAAATTTTGTTGTTGATTATTGGGTGTTATTAGGGCTTGTTCGAAAAGAGTTTTCGCTCTATTGTAGTATTTCTCAAATTGTTCTGTTTTTATTTCTGTGTCTTCTGTTTTGAACGTTTTATTCATAGAGTCATAAAATTCTATTTTTAACAAATCTATTTCTTCTAACTTACTTATCAGTGTTGCCTCCTGATATCCCCTTGATCCTGATTTCTTAAAATTTATTAGGATTTTTTCTAATTTACTTATTACTGATTCCATAGAATATTAATTTATACTTGATAAGAGAGAAAAAAAATTTGTTTGTTTGTTATTTATATTTATGCCTGCACAACAGCTTTTTTCTGCACATAATTCTTAAAATATTTGTTTAATTTATAAACTAAAAATATTATTACACCTAAACATAATATGCAAAAGGCATCTATCTTTATGGTTGTTCCGAAGTCCATACTTCGTTCTGGGCTATTGTTGTTGATATTGATGACCTCCTCTGTTTTCGATTTTTGGTTTCCCATTTAAGGATTTTAGCTCAAGGTATAGCTTTCTTTTCTGTTCACCTACTGTTAATTCTATTAATCTTCTTATTTCCCGTCTTTTCTTTTTTAGTTGTTTCTTTTTTCCACCTCTTTTTGTTTTTTTCTTTGTTTCTGATTTTGGTACCTCTGTTCTTTTTTGTGCCCTCTTTTTGTATTCTTCGATAGTGATTGGCTTGGGGCCGTTGTTGACTGGTGCAGGAGTGAATCTAGGATAATCTTCTTCGGCTTGTCCTTGTGGAATGTATTCCTCACTGTAGTATTTTGCAAATATTGCGTCTATGTATTCTTTTGAAGGACTTTCTTCCATCGATGCTTTCAAGAAAAGGTCAGGATATCGTGTTTCAGTTAGTTTCGCAGGATCTATCGTTTTTTTTTTTTATTAAGTTTTCAAAGTCTACAGATTGGTTGGCAGGATTGCCATATAATGTATGTATTTTATTAAAGGCAGGCTGCTAAGGGTTTGATAATGCTGCGCTTAGCCACAGCACGTTTTGATTCTTCTAAGCACTGTTAGGTGCTCAGTTAGAATAATGAGAACAGTCTTTTGTTGGTTACAAAAAAGATTCTGATTTTATTCAATAATTCTTACCGCTATTTATACTAAAATTTTATACATAATTTTGCTTACAATACAGTTATTATTTGTTATTATTAAATGTGTAAAACTTTAAATCAGCAAATTCAATTTTGTGCAATTTGATTCCTTCCAAATTTTTGACGATACAATATGTATGTATGTCATCGCAATTGATTGTTTATATTCTTGAATATGGTAAAAAAAATATGTTAAGTTTGCACTTTTTATTTTGGAGGAATCAATTGTTACTTTAAATAGTTGGAATAACGTGACCAACTGTGGATGAGTGTGACCAACACACTACAAAGAACACGTCGAAAACATTAAGATAGGGCACAAATACAAGAAAACGTTCATAAACTATCAAACACTCACACGAACATTAGCCCACTTTTAGACAGCGTAAATGGAAGTATGGACATATGTAAAATAAAAATTAAAAACTTGACACCAAAATTCAGACAGAAACGGGGACTAGTAGACACAATGACAGCAATAGACGAAATTTCATATCTAAAAACTTCTATGTCGGACAGAATATCAAATATTACAAACCTTATAAATAACTAACAAAAAAGCGTGCAAAATTATGTGAAGTGAAAAATAAAATACTCGACTAGAAGATGAAAACGGTTTCTTTAAAATATATTTCAAATTAATAATGATGTAAATCTATTAATGAATCACGTAAATGAAATCGGACATGTTATATTCAATTCCGAATTGGGAATACTTCCATCAGACATACTGACGAAAGAAGAATTTAATTTCATAGATGGAATAGAATCTTATCTTCAGACAAAGGTATCCTTAAGGTATAGAGAAAATTTCGTAATTTTTACATTGAGTGTGCCAAGATTTCTAAATGAATCATTTTCGAAAGTAACATTTGAACCACTTCCTAATAATGAAAATAAAACTTTAATATTAAGTACAAACACGTCACTTATTAACAAAAACGAAATATATAAATCAAACACGTTAGAGTACAAAAACTTTGAAAATAGAAATGATGATTGTTTAACACACATTGTACAAAATATATAACCTAAATGTAATATGAATATAACAAAAGATCAAGAAGAAAAAGAAATCTACCCTGGTTTAGTTATATTTAAACATTACCGAGATAAAATTGAAACTAATTGTAAAAACCCGTACAAATTGGAAAATTTTAAGACTTACCTATTAAAGTTTGTAAAAACAAAACTAAGAACTAATGAAAATTATAAAATAAATGTAAAAGAAATGTTCATTTTAGAGAAATTTATTTCAAAAATTAAAGAAAACAATACTTTTGTTCAATAAAAGTGCATAAACCTTATTGAACTGGTTTCAACCACTAGGATTTGTCAAATAATAGCACTTAAACTATATTGGACTGGATTTGAGTAACTGGAGTTGTCCAATAATAGCACTTAAACTGTATTGGATTCGGTGGTTTGATACAACAACAGCACTTGAAACTGTGTTGTTTACTCTTAAATAAAAGCCTTATGATACTTTCAAAATAAGAGAGCGTTTATTGATTAATTTTTCCAACTTATCTACTAATTTAACAATAAAATATTCGCATAATTTGCTATAAAAAATATGCCTACATCATATTTTGTTATAAACTAACAGTACATTGAAACATATTTTTTGCCAAACAAATAACCTTGAAACTTATAAATTACTGTATAAGCGTAATTAATTAAAGTTAAAAATTCTAAAACAGAAAAAAAAATATCAAGTTGCAATTGTGCGTCGCTTATCTGTTTCACTGGACACACAGCATTAGTTTCATTATGCAATAAACTAATTTCGCAGGCGCATATTGGTGAACCTGAATCATGTTGGATCTGCATTTTGGAACATACAAATCTATCTTCTTCAATGACAGCGCATAAATTAATTTCACTTTTGTCCATGGTGAAATACTGACGATGGATAACATTGACAGCCAGAAGGGAAGAGCATGGTTTTATTGATAGTAAGGTATTGTTAATCCAATTTGGCACTGGTACAAGGTTGAATAATACAAACTGGTTCCGGTTAACTAATGTTAAATTAATCTGAAATAGTACTGTGTTATTCGTGAGTCCACCTTGAACTTTCATCAGTTTGTACAATCGTAATGCGTCATTCTGTTTTACAGGCAATTCGAGTGACTCGGGCTAATGCATTCTTATTTTTTCTATTTCCTGTTGAAATTGATACGGGGTGAGGATAAGCGGACTTATAGTCCCATGATGAGTATTTGTAAGAATATCCAGTATTGAAGACTGCGTGTTTTGTAAATTTGACGCATTGATTGTTAGTTGAATGCATAGTAATGAGAAAATTCGGCATATTCTTTCCTGATATAATTCCTTACTGTCGTTGTGTATCTTATTATGTACTTGTGAGATTTGTTGGTCGATTTGATCAAACTTCTTCTTTATTAGCCCTTGGTCTGACTTCAGGATATTCATAGTAGAGTCTACAATTGACGTTTGATTTCTTAAAAGGCTGAGCACTTTGAGTCGAGTACGCCAAATAGTTAGTGTGCGATGTTCCCCACTAAATATATTGCCCACCCCCCCCCCCCCCCTTTTATGTCTTCTGCCTGACAGCAGAGTGCTACTCATATGTGATTCATTTTTAGTATGTTCAAAATATTTTACTAGGTTCTGACATGTCGATTTTTCTTCCATGTCGTCACATAAACCGCTTAAGGCCCTGGTCCGATTTGCAAATATTGCCAATTCGGACCAAAATTCCTGCAAGTTATAATAAATTAAGATGTGCCAATCTGAGGATGAAATGGATGCTGATCCAATGTCTTCAAAATGTATGCCCAGCTGAGCACCAAACTGCGTGTTATGGACTTGTGCTCCCAGGACTAATGGCAGCAACACTAGTGAGATTAAGGTAGTCATCATATTAATAGGCCTGGACATCCGCCTTTTCTTTCTGGTATTCTCTGGCATATTACTTTTATCATGTCGACATCTCTATGATCGGAAGTTTCATCGGACTCTGTGCCGTGAATTGGCAACGGTGCCAACCGTGCAATTGCTCTTTAGCAGACACCAGGTGCCGTCTTAACATTCGCCACTCGGACCAGACATCCCCTTGATGCACCTTTACTATTCTAACCAACGGCCATTTCAGGGGAGATGTGTTGTCTTCCTTCACTACGACCATATCCCCGGGTTGTACGTTGGCGTTTCGCGTTTTCCACTTATGCCGATACTGTAATTCGCACAAGTATTCCCGTGACCAACGATTCCAAAGCTCATCCTGGGAGTTCAATAATTCCCCAATTAGAAAGTGACCAGGTGTTAGTGCGACCAAATCATTGGGGTTGTTTGACATGGGAGTAATTGGTCTTGAATTGAGAATGCCTTCAATTTCTATTACAATGGTATCTAGTTCCTCATACGTCAAAGATGCTATTGCTACACTCTTGAGCAAAAGATTTTTGGCTGACTTGACGGCAGCTTCCCATAAGCCGCCAAAGTGAGGTGCGCGTGGTGGTATGAAGTGAAACGTTATACCTCTGGATGAACATTCTTTGCTGATCTTACTTGCGGCCGAAATTATATAAATCGAATTTGATAACTCTGTAAGTTGATTTTTTGTACCCACAAAATTAGTTGCGTTGTCACAGTACAGCTCTTTACAACGACCTCGCCTGCTGGTGAATCGTCTTAGTGCTCCCACTAAGGTTTCGGTGGTTAAGTCGCTAACCAATTCTAGATGAACCGCTTTAGTGGCGAAGCAACTAAACGCAGCAATGTATGCCTTTTGGGGTCTTTTGCCTCGTAATTTATAATGAGTCCAAAGCGGACCACAAAAGTCAACACCGGAGTTGATGAAAGGTCGAGCTTGTGTAACGCGGGTTGCAGGTTAGTTACCCATGATTTGACTGATCAAGTGTGGTTTGGCTCTGGAGCATCGTACGCAGTGTTGGACAATTGATCGTACCGCTGTTTTACCCTTGACTGGCCAATACCTTTGTCTTATATGTGATAACAGTGCTTGAGGCCCACAGTGCCGATTTTTCTCATGTGTCATTTGCAGTATCAATTTTTTTATTGGGTCATTGTAGGGAATTAGCATTGGATGTTTTGCGTCGTATGGCAGTGTTGATGATTTTAACCGTCCTCCGACTCTGATGATGCCGTTAGTATCCAAGAAGGGGGTGAGATTGCTATACTGACTTCCTCTGTTTACTTCGCCGTGCCGTTTCAAATGCTTCAAATCTGCTTCAAAATCCGATCGTTGCATTACACCCATAATGAGTTTAGTTCCTTATGTTGTTTAATCTTTCTTGTGTGATTGATGAATCGTAGCATGTAAGCTACAACGCTTTGGAGTGTTTGAAATGAACCGTTGTGTTTTATGTTTTAGATTTTATCTACTGAGGTATCCTCTGCGGCTGTAAATACGGTTACCCTTTTCCGCTCCTTGTCGTCCATATGACTGCTGTCTTCAGTCTTTGCGAACATGGGCCCGTAGAACCATAGGGGTGTTCGATTAATTTTTTGGGGGATAGACCATGTGGCAAGACGTCTGCAGGATTGTCTTTTGATCTCACATGTCGCCACTGCTCGGTGATGGATATTTCTTGAATTGCTGCTATTCGGTTGGCCACGAAAGTTTGGTATAATGATGATTGTGACTGGATCCAGGCTAAAACGAGATCTGAATCTGTCCATAAGTATGTGGGAGTGTCTTCAAAGCTTAAATCCCTTTTAACCCTTGATGTTAACTGAGCAGCTAACAATGCTGCACACAGTTCGAGGCAAGGTAGGGTTTGATGTTTTAAGGGTGTTACACGTGATTTTGCACATAATAGTCTTACGATTATTTGAATGTTCTTTATGACTAATCTTATGTAAACCGCAGCACCATTTGCCTTTTCTGAAGCATCTGCAAAGGCATGAATTTGTATGTTTGATGTTTTGTGTCCTTCAAACATATGTCGAGGTATCTTTAGATTGTCTATATGTTTTAATTCATTACGAAATGTCATCCACCGGTCCCAAAGGTCTTCTGGTAGCTCATCATCCCAGCCTAGTTTAAGTTCCGACAGTTGTTGGATAAATATTTTGGCGGTGACTACAATTGCTGATAGTAAACCCAACGGATCAAATAGCCTGGCTAAATCTGAGCTTACTATGCGTTTGGTTATGTGTTTAATTTCCCTGAGGCAGACCTTGGCACAGAATTTGTCAGTTGTTGGCATCCCTGTTAAGCTTAGGGTTTTTACAGTTTGGTTCTCGTTGTTAAGGTCAAAATTTATTTTTTGTTGTTGTTCTGCAGTGTTTTGTAGTAGCTGTTGGTGATTTGCGGTCCATTTTTGTAGTTTGAGACCATGCTGGCTTAGTATGTGTTTTAATTCCGTTTGAATGGTCAAAGCTGCATGCAAGCTATCAGCTCCTCCGATTCCGTCATCCAAATAAAAATTTTTCAGCAGGAACTGCGCTCCATACGGGTATCTCGCTGTACTTGATTTACCAATTGTTTGTAGACATTTTGTTGCTAAATAGGGTGCCGAACGAGTTCCATATGTGATGGTGTTTAGCTGATAATATTTAATTGGCATTGTTGGGTTTTCCCTTGAGATGATGATTTGGAATATCCTATCTTCCGGATGCATGATAAATTGCCTATACATCTTTTCTATGTCAGTTGTGAAGACAAGCCGCGGTAAACGGAAACGAATAGTATGGAGAAGAGCTCACTTTGCACTGTAGGTCCTGTGTGCATTATATCATTCAGGGATGTACCAGTTGAAGTTTTTCTAAAAGCATTATAGACCACTCGAAGTTTTGTTGTAGCGCTTTCCGGTCTTCTTGATTGTATTTGTTTGGGCAAAATGATCTTTGTAGTACTTTTCTGAGGTTGATAAGATTTTGTCAACCTGACTTAGATTTTGCAGATCCCAAAGCTGAGCAATGGCATCTCCGAGATTGGTGTCGTCTCCTGTGCACATGCCACACACTGCAGTTGATGGTTCCTGTCCTCCTACCGTGACGGCAATAACCCAACCCAATAATGTGTTTGGAGAGTTAGCAAATCATGTCCTAGTTTGATCTGCCCTGCTAACATTAATTGGTGGTAAAATTCTGCACCCAGTAAAATATCTAATTTATCAGGACGATTGAATTCTGGATCGGCAAGCACTATATTTTTCGGCATTGGCCACAGTTCAATATTGATTGATTGTGATGGTTGAGGAGTCACGATGTGCGTAAGGACTGCAGCCTCTAGTCGAGTATTAAAGTTGTTGATGCGTGATTGTTAGACTATGTTTACTCGACGTTGTACTCTGGTATTAGTTGAGCCGATGCCGCTGAGGCGTATTGAAGCTAGTTTTTGTAAGATTCCAAGACGTTTAACTAGTCGTTCGCTGATGATATTTAGCTGCGGTCCTGAGTCAAGGATTGCTCTTCATTGGACCTCCCTACTGTTTGCTTGGACTTTGACCATTGCGGTGCCAAGAAGAAGAATGTAGCTACTTGTTTGAGAATGGTTGGATGCGGCAAGCGATGTTGCGTTTTGATTAATTGGTGTTGTACTGATGACTGATGCTACTGACAGTTGATTGCTACTTTCTTCTGACTTATGATTATGTGGACCTTTTGGTACTGGTGCTGCTTGATTATGATTGGCGCCTTCGAGATGCAGTAGAGTGTTGTGTTTTTACTGGATTTCATACAATTTCTAAGGTTAAACGCCTTTGCATTATGACCAGGTTTAAGACAGTTCGCACAATGTTTGTGTTTTTGAACAAATTGAAGTCTTAGTGAAGGTGGTTGTTGCAGAAATATTTTCCACTTTTGCACATAATGCAGTTAGAGCTGACTTGATGATTTGATGTTATGGAAGTGCACACTCTTGACTTGGATTGTGCACCCTTTTCTCTTTCAATCATTGATTCCATGGACTGAAAATGCCTTTCTAAAAATTTTAAAAATTCCTTAATTGTTGGAACCTCTTTTGGTTGTGATAAAGATTGCTCATATTGTAGGCCAGTGGTTTGATCTAATCGCTTGAGTAGTACATGAAGCAAAAGTGGATCCCACGATGAGGTGTCAATATCTAGATTTTTGAGGGATAGGGGACACTCTTGGATTTTGTCGTGGAACGATTTGTAGTTGTCAGCTGTTGTTTTAGTTGGAGCATCAACCAGCTCATGTATCAGCTTCCTGACTAATAGCCTCTTGTTGTCGTAGCGATGTACTATGGTTGTCCATGCATCATCAAAGTTTTCGCCAGTTGCAGAGAAGTGTTTTATAAGATTTGCAGCTTCCCCGACTAAATGAGTTTTTAGATACCAAATTTTTTGGACTTTTGGAATTTCTAGGCCTACTACCAACGAAGAAAATAAGTCGCAGAATTCTTACCACTTTAAGTAATTACCATCAAATTTTGGTAACGTAATTTTTAGAATTGGTATAGACTCTGGCTGCCTATTAGTATGTCCAGAGTTTGGTTGAGTTGCTGTGTCGTTGGTGACGGATCTCAATGCTTTCCTTACATCGTTTTCCAACTTGATGAATCGATCAATGCTGTAGCCTTGATTCACAGGCTCGACAAATGTTTTATATATTTGAAGACGGATTTCTTCAATATTTTGCCATAGTGTTGTGACGATTGGCACATCCTGATTTGTTAAATCAGTTTTTAACAAACGCTCAAGAGATGCCATTATTGCAGATTGCTCTGTATCAGTTGCCATTCTGTCAGAGCATGCTACTTGCTTCTGCAGTGGAAGTGCGTCTTTGTTTCTGGCTGAAGGTTAGGACACCTTCAGGATAGACGCTTCAAATATATACTTGTAATGTTGTACGGCATTTATTATGGCATTGTAGTAGTCCTCAGAGAAGTACCTTTGATCTATCTGAATGTTTTCCATTAGCCGAATTTTGTTGTCATTGGATTCGAAGTCCAACCATTCTTCATCCAGCCTTCGAAGCCTCTCTTGGAAATATTCAGTAGAAGTTTTCCTTGTGGCGGAATCCTTTTTGAAGTTGCGGATGATTGTTTCAATACGTTCTCCTACTTCTTTCTGCTTGCTAACCAGCTCCTCAAATAATGCCATTGTGGATTGAGTCTTGCTGTTCTATCTATTAGAATCCTGTGCCTTGTTACAGGATCACGTCGGGGTCACCAAATAATGTTCAATAAAAGTGCATAAACCTTATTGAACTGGTCTCAACCACTAGGATTTGTCCAAAAATAGCACTTAAACTATACTGGACTGGATTTGAGTAACTGGAGTTGTCCAATAATAGCACTTAAACTATATGTGATTCGATGGTTTGATACAACAACAGCACTTGAAACTGTGTTGCTTACTCTTCAATAAAAGCCTTGTGATACTTTCAAAACAAGAGCGTTTATTGATTAATTTTTCCAACTTATATACTAATTTAACAATAAATTATTTGCATAAGTTGCTATAAAAAATATGCCTACATCATATTTTGTTATAAACTAACAGTACATTGAACCATATTTTTTGCCAAATAAATAACCTTGAAACTAATAAATTACTGTATAAGCGTAATTAATTAAAGTTAAAAATTCTAAAACGAGTTGCAATTGTGAATGAGACAAAAATAAAAAGTATGCAATTCAATGAACTCTAAAACAAGCTGAATAGATGTTCCATAAAAAGGTATCAGAGTTAAGTTACAATTATTAACAAAAAAAAAAAAAAAAAAAAAATAAATAAAAGTGTGAAAAATAAGCCAATATATGCAGTGGTTCAACGTACAAAACAAATATTAAGAATTAAGTTGCAATTATAAATAAAACAAAAATAAAAAGTATGCAATTCAATGAACTCTAAAAATACATTTGTATGTAAATTTTCTAAAATAGCAAAGTAACAAAAGTATGTATTAACAATTTTATCTACTGAATTAGACATTAAAGAAATACATTTTAAGGAAACAATAACAATTGTTAAACATAAGCTTTTAAAAAACACTTTAATTAATACTGCCAGTAATATAGGATTTTTTGTCATTTTGATTGCTATTTTTATTATAATTTATATTAGAACACTTAAAACTAAAACCTACATTGTTTCTTCGTCGGAGCCTCACTCTAACGAAGGGGGAGTTATAATAACCCCTAATAAAATAATCATATAACAAGTTACAATTACCCCTAATAAAATAATCATATAACACTACATTTTTATCCATAAGATTTTCTTTTATTACGTACACTAAAACAAATACAGTAAGTCCAGAATTAAGTGTTTACAAAAAACAAAAGAATTATAAATTTTAAAATGTTAAAAGCAAACAAATATTCATACTTAAATAAATATACTTACATCCAAATTTCCCTTTAATTGTTCTTATTAAAAAAAGATAAACACGTATATTTGTCCGCAACACTATGTACAAACATGCATGCATAAACACTTGAAATATTTTAATAATTCGTTTCCAAGAGTACTTGTTTGCATTTTTAATATATGTTGGGAGACCGATATGAACTTCTTTGGAATTATTGCACTTTCTTTTGTAAACAATTGATTTCGCAATAGTTCATAAGAATATCAGTAAGCATTTTTGTAAACTACATTTAAGTATTTAAGATTAAGAATTTCAAGCAATAAAGTCAGTCATATTTTTGATTCAAGCACACAACGAAGTTTTTTTTTCGATTTAAGAAAATTTAAAACCAAAATTGCTATACTCTTAAACCGTTTACGGCAGACAGACGAAATATCTTTTTAAGTCGGTTTTTACATTTTAAAAATTGAAAACTTAAACTTAAAAGAATGATCTGATGATTAATGCTATTTATCAATTTAAAGAGAAATTTATTGCTCAAGTTTATTTATTTAAGTAATATAAATTAAAAAACAAAAAAAAATTTTTTTTCATTCCAGGAGGAGGAAAAAACATTTCAAACTGTACGCAGTATAAAACCATTGTATTAACTGCTGCTTTCAGTTAACACCTGAGTGATGTCATAAAAACAAGCTTTGGGACAGTCAGAAGAATTAAACATATAATAGGATGAACTCCTACAATTTAACAAAGATGTTTTAAATTCAATTTAGAACAGCATACACAAGCCGTTTTTAGGAGACATTTCTTTCACGATAGACAACAATTGTAAAAGTGTTAAAACTATGTCAGAGAGCGGCAGTGGGGAAGAAGGAGTTTTAGATTCAAGTATGATTTGTTTCTTTTTACAATAGACATATAATTTAAGGAATTAAAGTTAATTTCTTTATATACATAAATATATTTATATTTTTTACCTTTGATTATTTTTTATAACACTATTCGATAGTACATTTTGAAACAAATGATAACTGCTAACATTTCCTGAGGTAGCTACCACTTAGAGTAAAAGTTAGTTCTTATATTATTTAGTTTTTTCGTTTAGAAGGAGGTTCAAAGAATTAAATTCATTCAAAAATTCTCTGACTACATGTACAAGGGAACAGCCATGGGTACATTACTTATGCAATTTTTATTTAACCATTTAAAGCTATATTCTTTGTAATGTTTAGAATAAATATTTTCAGAAATCGCGGACTTAAAAAGCAAGGTTTCCGGGATGATTTTTGAGCTGATTCCCCAAATTAAAAGTTTTTATTCCCTAACATCATCGCGTGCCAGTTTTTATCCCAAGCACTTAGCAATTTAATTTGTAATAATAGGCCTATACTTGTATATATATTTGACGATTTACTAGTTAAGTTGATTAATTGGTGTTGATCCGATGGAATCTTAATATGTACATATAAATCTTTGTATAAATATACTCAAATTATTTTACGAGTGCTATTTAATAATGAGAGATAAGGGGTTGAAATGTTTGCTAAGCCTCTGCAGGTGTCGTTCACTAAAATAATTTAATTTCCTCTCCTTTGTCATAAAAATTATGACTAGTATCTATCGAGTACTTTGATATTGAAGTTACTTATAGTACCTCAAAGATGGATACCGTATATACAAAATAATTTTTAAAATAACTTAAAAACGTTAAGCTGAGATTTCTTGGTGAGACTTCCATGTTATCCTTTTATAAAAAAAAAAAAATAATTATAATAAAAGGTCAAAAAACATTAACATTAAAAAAAAACTTTTTTAAGGCATTTAACTCTTTCTTTGGGATTATATTATTACTTACAGCAACATTAGGACAATCACCATTTCTTAAGGTAAACATTATGTTATGTAAAAAATACGTCTCAGAAAAATAACCAAAATGTTTTTAATATCCCTAAAAAAAAAACTCAATGCCCCCACACAAGACTTTTTGTTAACTAAGTGTCTGTAACTTTGAGCGCAATTCTCAGTATCAACCTAAATATTATTTCTCTTTTCTGTTGGTACGTTAAAAATATCTTAAATTTTCAACATATAATGGCGTTTGTAATTGTTTTTTGATTGCAATACTCTCACGTGTTCTGAGTATTGTAACTTCCATTTATTTCATTTATAAATTAAATGTACATTTATGAGCAGCTTGTCTCGTTTTAAATTTATTTTTAGTCTCTAGACTTTGTCACACTTTTCCTTTTTCATTTGCACTACAAAGAATTTTATAAATAGCGTCCGCCTTCTTTGTACTTCGTATTTTGCCTTTAGTATTACTAAACACTTTTCCTAAGTTAGACCTGTCTTATGAGCCATAGTCAAATATTTTTAACTCTATTTTTTCAAATAGTTTCGGAATATAGCTTATTGAATTGTTAATCGCTCTCTTCCTTAAATTTTAATTGTGTAGAAGTGTCTTAACGGTAGCCTTTGAGCAGACTGTTTATAAGTTGTCCTAAAAAAATATTATCAACAGAATTTTTCTTCTCTTTCCAATGTTTTTATTATGGAATTCTAGGTCACTGAAATTAAGTACTCTCCTAATAAGTTTTTAACCGTATTAATTACATTTAATTCTTTAGATGTTTTGAAAATAAAGTTATTATTCTTGTGGAGGCTGTAGGTTTTTGATACCAATCATTTTTTTTTTTCTCTAATAATTAAAGATTCCAGATACTGCAAGTGGCATTTGTCGTCTGTTTCCTGATATTTTTATGAAAAGTGTTTCAATTGTCAAAAACTCAACTGCACTCTCCGGAACTATCATAAATATGTCATCTACAAAGTTTGTCAACAATCTCGGTTTTTGCGACAAATTGTTAAGTACCGCCGTGTCCAAAAGTCTTTCCATTACGAAATCAGCAATGATTGGTGTTGGTGATCCCGTTGGAAATTCTCTTATTTGCATATAATGCCAAATTTTACAGTTAAAAAAAAATGCTTTACCATCTTTTTAAATTTTTATGTAGAAATAAGAAATAATATCATGTCGATTGTAAATACTCAAAGGCAACAAAAAAATTTCCGCAATTCGCTGTTCTAATTGAGGCAATTTTAAGTCTACTTAAAATAATTAAATACCTTTTTATGCATAATTAATTTATGCAAATTTTGAGATTCACAAATGTAAAAGATATTTTACTTCACTTTGCAATAAAACCTCTTACTGTAAAAAGTGTTAAAAAATTATATAGTATGTAACTCCTTCTCGTGTAGCGAATATATTCTAGATACCCTTCCTCTTTTTGTTGATAATTACTTTTCTGTTATAAATCAATTAAAATTTACTTTTTCAGCTTTCATTCATTTTTAGTTTAATTTTTACAAAGAAAAATTATTTTTCAAATGTATGCGGACGTTTTCCAAAGAAAACAAGAAAAATTAGACGCTGGAAGAATGTAATACCGCATTCTTAGGACCGCCAAATTCCTCATCAGCATTTTTCGCATCTATCTACCTTAAGTTGTGTACATTGTAAACATCATCCATTTAACCAACTAATCAATATTAATTTGGTTGGAGGAAATTTACACACAAGTACAAAAGCAACAAATGTACAAGACGTGTTGCAGAGAAAGCAAAAAAAATGCTTTGAGTTGTGTTAATTTCGTATATGTGTTAGTTTTTTTAGAGCATATGTGCATTTTTATGACAACACATGTTTTGCAGTGATTCTAACTTTCACTTTTAAAATTTCCACTCAAAATATTACGACGATTAAAACCAAAATGTATAAAGAAATTATATTTTGAAATTTTTTAGGATATATATTAATATAACGTAGACTAATTAGTAATATTTGGGTTTTTATATGAATAATATTTAATTTATCTTGCTACAGAAAACTTTAAAAAACAACTATTTAATTTTTCTTTTGAACAACAAGAGGTTATGTCACATGTAAGTAAATTTTCCTGGTTTAAACATGAAAATTATAAGCCGTATGTTAAACACTTATTTTGACATAAACAGAAAATTACATATGACATTCCATATGACTTGTACATGAAGTCTAAACACACCTTTAATAGTTGTCTACGATATTTTGTTTGCGTACACATATGGTAAAATAAATTTAGAATCTGAGTTTTTTTGGTTCAATGTCAATAAGTTCAATGTTCAATAAAGATTTTTAATAACTTGTTGACTATAAAAGCGTTTCCTCTTGGATCCTGCGGTATCCCAATGTTACCGAAAACTGTTCCTGTACTACAAGTTTGGATAAAAGAGAAAGCTTTTAAAAGAACACATTTCTTCTTCTCTCATCAAATATCCCAGCGTTTTTTTTGTTGTTGTGGGATTGTGTAGCTAAAAAACAATCAGCTGATTGAAAATTAAACAGCATTTAAAAGTTTTATCCCAAAAGATTAGAAATGTAAGATCATACTTAATGACAAGTCTAAGACAAACAAAAAAGTTTCGAAAATTTAAATGTACGTAGGGTTATGCATATGTAAATATTAAGGGTTATCAAGATTCGGCATAGCCGAATGTAGCACTATTACGTGTTATTTTTTCTATTAACAACTGCATGTATATTTCGTTTAATATTTTATTTTTGCATAGAAAGTTGGTTATTATTTAGTTTTAATATGAAAATGGGGACTTTAAGCATAAACTGGTTTTGTTATCTCTTTTTTATTAGAATATAAAGCTCCCAGCAACATGGAGGCAGGGCGCAGTGAATTTGATTCAGTCAAAGGTTTGTTGTTTTAAAATATCATGGAATATTATTGTATACTGTTTTTTATGAAAACAAAATGTTTTTAATTTAAAAATCAGCACATCAGGGTCAAACAGAGCAGGAGTTGGCAACTAAAATGCTTCAAATACAATCAAAGCGGTTTTACTTAGATGTCAAACAAAATCGGCGTGGTCGCTTCATAAAAGTAGCTGAGGTAAATTTTTTTTTGTTACACACATACAAAAAAAAAAAAAAAAATATATATCTAACAATACTAACATTAGCTAAATAATATTAAAAAACAATTATTGTGAAAAAGAATCAATTTTTTTATACTGAGGTTAATTTTTTAATTTAATTTCTAAAAATGTATGCAAAAATTGCTTACAGATTGGAGCCGATGGCAGACGCAGCCAAGTCTATCTAGCGTTGTCAACTGCCGCTGAATTTCGAGATCACTTATCAACTTTTAGTGACTACTACGCTTCATTGGGTAATAAAATGACAAGTATAGTGAGCAGATAACTCAATGTACCCAAGATAACTTAAACAATTTTATAAATTCTAACGAAAAAAAGTGTGACAAAATTTATATTTTTTATGTTTAATTTATTGATATATTTCTATATTATGAGAAAACGTTGACTTATTTATCTATACAACAAAACAAACAAAAAAATATGCTAATAACTCAGGCAACTCTATACATTTACACAGCAAAAGTCTAGGTACACCTTAAGAATAAAAAATTTATTTAAGCTTTACATTAGGCATGAATGAATGAATTATGTATATTGTTATACCTAATACTTAGTAGGATATCCTCTGAGTCGAAGAACTGGCATTTAAGTTTTTTTGTGAATTCGGTTGATATTTGCTGCCATTCAGTCATAAGCAAATTTTTGAGTTGCGATTTATTGAAAATTTTGTGACTACGTCAACGTTCAGAATCTTGAACTTTTCAGGACTTTGGTTAAGATTGCTTTATAGAATATTCAGAAATACTGATTTATTCATTGTTTCTTCTATAAACTCCAAGTTACCCACGCGATCGGCAGACATATATCCCCACACCATAATACCACCACCTGCATGCTTAACTGTTTTACGTGTGTTCTTCGGTTTAAGCCCTTGATTTTTCTTCCTCCATACTAAGCCACGTCATTCGGAGCCAAAAATGTTGTATTTGGACTCATCTGAGAAAATAACTTTTTTCTAAAACTCGTTTATTTTTGTTTTATAGTCGTTTGCGAAATCTATGCGCTTCTTTCTATTTATCTTGTATGTATAGGGTTTCTTGCGTGCTGTTCGAGCATTGTACCCGGCTCTTTTAATTGATCTGCGTACGTTGTCTGTGGAAATACTTGTGCTTAGGGACTCCTTTAACTCTGCAGCAATTTTCGGCGCACTTTTAAACGGATTACTTTTAATAATATTTCATATTTTCTTTTCTTCTCTGCTAATAAGCTCTCGAGGCCGTCCTGATATTAGTTTATTTTTAATTCTTTTTTCCTTCTGAAAACGATTCATTACTTTTTGTATTATTGACTTACTTCTATTTGCTATTATGCTAATTTCAAAATAAGATTTTCCCATTTTATGGTTGTTAATTAAAATATTTCGTTCCTCAACTGACAATTCCTTTCGAGACATTTTTATTTAAAAAAAATACGATTTTTGCCACTTTTTCCAATAAAGATATTGTTAAGAATCTTCGCTTTGGGTTTGCTTCCAAGCACTTGTATCTCAAAGAAATGGAAAGATTACTTTAATGTTTTGAAACTAATGAAGTTCTTACAGGCGCATAAACCTGAAGAATTTTGATTTTTGTGTACGACCTCACTTTAACCTGGAGGTAAATTAATTTCGTTGGCGCAACAACAGCACTTGAACCGTGTTGCTTGCTCTTAATTAAAAAGACCGTTTCTTTCAGTTTTAAAATAAGAGTTATTTTATTTTCTTAGTCTTATATACTAGCTTATCAAAGAAATATGATTAAATTGTTTATTTTAGCGTCAGGGTTGGTTTTTTTTAAAAGGACAAGAAGATGTTCTTCGTTTTCCTTAACTTGAGAAATTGTACCAGCCATATCTTTAGCGTATTCGGAGTCCAATACACCAAAAAATTAATGAGCGATATTTCCAAGTAGATCTATTGCTGCTCTCTTTTTATTCCGCCCAGACAACAGTGTGCTGTCTATTTTTAATTCGGCTTCTGTGTATTCAAAATACTTGACCAGGCTTGTGCATGTAGTTTTGTCCTGCATTTGCTTGCATAGAACGTTTAAGGTTTGTGTTCCTTGCGAAAAAATTGCCTCTTCAGTTCCAAATTCTTTTAAGTCGTAGTAAACTAATAGCTCCCAATCTGTAGTTGAAATTTTGGCGGAACCAATGCCTTCAAAGTGCATGCCCAGACGATTTTCGAACCTTTTATTATTTATTTGTGCCCCTAACACTCATAATAGTGAAGGTGTTTTGGCTCATCGATATTCTTTTCCGTTTTTTATCACCTTCAGTTTTTTTGTTCTGATGAATGCTTGTGCTAATCAAGTCATCTTTTTGAGAAATTTCATCATCTTCAGAATTATTTTTTGGCAATAGTGCCAGCCTAGAAATTGGTCTTCTGCAAACTCCTTTTGATGTCTTAACATCAACTACTCGAATGAAGCCATCATCACCCTTACGTGTTTTTAGAATTCTTCCTAGAGGCCTCTGCAAAGGAGTTGTGTTGTCCTCCTTTACTATTACCTTGTCTCCCGATTGGATTTTATATTGTTGCTTGTTCCATTTGTGTCTGTGTTGGAGTTCTGATATATTCTCTTTTGACCAACGCCTCCAAAATATTGATTTTAAGTATGTAAATAACTTCCATCTGGTAAAAAGATTCTTTCGGTTTTCGGTGGCTGCTACGTCAATTTGGGAGTTGATACACTTCGTACAAGGAGATCTTTGGCCGATTGGTATAAAATGCCCTTGGTGGTATAAAATGAAACATGATGCCTCGTGCTGTACATTCTTTATCTATTTTTTCACTAGCTGAATCTCCGTAAACTGCTCTGACAACTCTGCCAGTTGATTTTTAGCCCCAACAAAATTGGTAGCATCGTTTTTGCAATGGCCTCTTCGGCTTATGAATCTTTTTAATGGCCCTATTAATGCATCTGTTGTTAAACTGCTAACTACTTCTAGATGTACTGCTTTGGTAGCAAAACAGCACAATACTGCGATGTAGGCCTTCTGAGGCCTCTTTCCTCTGCTTTTATAGTGGACTATAGTGAGGCTGCTGTAGTCAATGTGGTAAACACGTTGACTACAAACCTGGTTGGCCAGGGTTCAATCCTTGCGGCAACCAAAAAATAAAATGTTTTTTTTTCTGCTTAATGGTATAAATATAAATATTCAGAATTAACTTTAAACATGCAGCCTCCTTCGTCGGTACTTCTTCATAGCAAATTCGCCGGCGAAGTAAAATTACTAATAAGACGGTTATATGTATCTTTCTCCTTTCACCACCTGTCTTATCTCTCATCTATACCTTTCCTAAAATATGTAGCATGATTACGAAAATAATTAAAAAGGCATTATTGCCTGAAGTGCTACTTCTCTTAAAAGAAATGGACCACAAAAATGAACTCCAGAGTTAATGAAGGACTGATTCTTGTGGATGGCAGATGTCTCATAATTTGAGTAAGCAGTTTTGGTTTAGCTCTAGCGCATTTTATGCAATGTTGGATGATTGATCGGGCCATTGACTTTCCCTTGATTGACCAGTATTTTTGTCTTGTGTTTGATAAGAGTGCCTGAGGACCACAATGACGGTTGTCCTCATGCACCATCTGCATCACCAATTTGGATATCGGATCATTATAAGGGATAAGCATTGGGTGCTTGGCGTCATACTGAAGCTTTGATGCTTCTAATCTTCTTCCCATTCTGATGATGCCATTGGAGTCCAAAAATGGGGCAAAGTTATTATATGGGCTATTTTTTCTTACTTGCTTTTACCTTATTAGGTGTTTTAGTTCTTCGTCATAATCTGAGTGTTGCATTGCCCGTACAATCAAAGTAAAAGCTTGTTCTAGTTCTAAAACTGATAATGATAGCTTGAATTTTTGATTGCCCTTTCTTGTATTGTTGATGAATCTCACAATGTAGCCAACTACTCGTTCTAGAGTTCTGAATGAGCCATTATGTTCTATGTTGTAGATCACATTATCTGTAGAATCACTCGCTGTTGATTCTCCTGCTACCTTTTTTCGCTCTATATCAAAACTCTGATTCTTGATATTTGTTTTGGAGACTTCTTTTGGCCATATCTCTTGTTGTCCATGTAGACATATGGGTCCGTAGAACCACAAATTTTTTGATGCGCTGTTCTGTTATTGACAATTATTGTATTGCATCTATTCTGTTAGGCACAAATGTTTAACATGATGATGCTTGGGAATTGATCCAGGCCAAGACGATCTTTGAATCTGTCCATAAATAAGTAGGAATATCCTTGTATTTCAAGTCTTTCTTTACTCTTGATATGAGCTGAGCGCTGAAATGTGCTGTACAGAGCTCGAGACGACGCTTTAAAGGTGCTACTCGGGACTTTGACCATAATAGTCTCACAATAATCTGCTTGTTTTTTGTTGTTGAACTAATATAGACTATAGCGCCATATGCCTTTTCTGATGCGTCTGCAAAGGCATGAATTTGTATGTTGGATATCACATGTCCTTCGAAGATATGTCGCGTGATTCTTAGGTCTTTTATGTGTTCTAACTCTTGCCTGAATGTAACCCAAGCTGAATGAAGATTTTCTCGCAGTGCCTCATCCCAGTCTAATTTTTTCTGCCAGAGTTCTTGGATGAATATATTGGCGGTAACTACAATCGGCGACAGTAGTCCCAAAGAATCGAACAAACTAGCTAAATCTGAGCTTACTGTGCATTTTGTGACGTGGTTAATCTCCCTTATACATACTTTTACACACAGTTTGTCATGTTGTGGCATCCATGTTAAGCACAAAGTTTTCACGATGTTATTGTTCTTACTATCAAAGTCAAAATTAACCTCTTGTTGTTTTTCGGCGACGTCTTGAAGTAGTTTTAAATGATTTGCTGCCCATTTTCGTAATTCAAGACCATGCTGGTGCAATATGTATTGTAGTTCTGACTGAATTGCAAGTCATCCCCTCCGCCAATACCGTCATCTACATAGAAGTTTTGGAGTAACAATTTAGCTCCATGTGGGTATCGTATCATGTTTGTCTAAGCAATTTGTTCTGTATTTATTTGTGACTGTATTTAGTTTGTAATACTTTATTGGCTTGGTGGGATTTTCTCTCCAGATAATTATTTAAAAGTTTCTATCGTCTGGGTGCATTACTATTTGGCGGTACATTTTTTTGATGTCAGTTGTGAAGACAAATCCTGGACACTGAAAGCGTAGTAGAATAGAAAACAATTCACTCTTTACTATGGGTCCTGTATACATTATGTCGTTCAACGAAGCTCCGTTAGTCTTTTTAGTTGAGGCATCAAAAACTACTCGTAATTTTGTTGTTAGACTGTCAGGTTTAAGTACTTAGTGGTGAAGAATGAAGTAACTTGGTGTTTTTATAGAGTTTATATCTATTTCGGCCATATGCCCCAATGCTTCGTATTGTTTCATGAAATTTATATATTAAGTTTTGATTTCTGGAGCCTTTCTAATGATAGAAATCTTGGGATTTGCCAAGTGTGATTGAGCTAGTGCAGAATGGAATTTTGACCACGAATCTTCCATTTTTGTCAATGGTGTGAGTTTGCAAAAAAAAATGGTTTTCACATTGTCTTTCAGCCACTGAAAGACATCTGTCAGATGTGCTGATAGTTTCCAGTTCCCAGAGCCGAGCAATAGGTTTTTCAAACTCAACTTCGTCTTCAGTACATATTCCGCATGCTGCAATTGATAATTCGTGTCCTCCAATTCTCCCAGAAATTACCTAGCCAAGTAGAGTGTTATTCAAAATGGGCAAATCGTTGCCTAGTTGAATCTGACCACCTGACAGTAGTTGGTGATGAAATTCTGCCCCAAGCAGAACATCTATTTTGTCAGGACGATTGAATGGCTGGTCTGCTAGCATAATGTTCTTTGGAATTGGCCAATGATGTATATTGATAGCTTGTGATGGTTGAGGTGAAATTATGTGCGGATGGACCGCTGCTTCAAGCCGTGCGGTATAATTATTGATTCTTGAATGTAATGCTACGTTGACTCGGCGTTATACCCTAGTGTCACTAGAAGCTATGCCACTAATGAAGATTGATGTTGGTTTAGTTGAAATATTGAGACGTTTTACTAGACGTTTGCTGTCAAAGTTCAGTTGGGATCCTGAATCGAGAAGTGCTTTGCATTGTATCTCCTTCTCATTAGCTCGTATTTTTATCATTGCTGTGCTCAGAAGGACGTAGCTGGGTCTTTTGGATTGGTTGTACGTTGTAAGTGATATGGCGTTTTGATTTCCAGAAGATGAGTGATCGCCTTGCAGATCTTTGCAGCAATGTATTATGCGTTTTGCTGCATTCTTTGCAACCCCTTGACATACAAGCTTTAGAATTGTGACCGGGCTTTAAACAGTTCACATAGTATCTGTGTTTTGAATGAATTGCTGTCTCGTTGGTGTCGGCAACTGACGAAATTTGGTACATGCGAATAATGGATGATTTCCATTTTTGCACATAACACATGAATTGTTGACTTGCTTTGTTGTGATGGAAGTACACACCCTTGATTTTGAATGCGGCTATTTTTCAGAAAACACTTTCATTGATGGGAAGTTTCGTTCCAAGAATTCCAGGAACTCAGTGATTTTCGGAACCTCATGAGGATTCTTCAGTGCTTGCTCATATAGGAGATGCGTTGCTTGGTCCAATTTCTTTAGGAGTAGGTAGCATAATATTGGATCCCATAATTTCGTATCCACCTGAAGATTTTGAAGCGCTAAAAGACACTCCTTAGTTCTGTCATGGAGCGAATTGTTGTTGTCAGTATAGCCTTTAATTGGGGTATCTACTAGCTCTTGCACAAGCTTGTTGACCATAAATATTTTGTTGTTAAACCGCTCCACCACCATGGTCCATGCAGCGTCAAAACTTTTTTCAGTGGCAGCGAAGTGTTTTTTTAAATTTGCTGCTTCTCCTACTAGCTCTGTGTTTAAATACCACATTTTTTTAATTTTAGGCATTGATCGCCTTATAACCAGGGATAAGAATTTTGGTAGTACGACTTTTGGCATAGGCAAGGATTCTAAATCACTGATATTCTGCTGAGACTGTTCAATTGTGTCTACTATATTGATTAGCTTTCGAAACTTAGTCTCGAGTTGTAAAAATCGCACGGAGTCGTAGCTTAGTTGCTCTGGGTTGTCATAGAGCTCAAATATTTGGAAATGTATGGCTTCGATGCCTTGCCATATGTTTAATGCGATGTTTCAGTTCTGATGAGTATATTCGTCATTGACGAAGAAGACAATATTGCCGCTTGTCGACGTTTGAGCTTTATGAATTCATTAGTCTCAGCTGCTAACACATCACAGGCCTCTTTTGGCGAAATTTTGTATGAAGTTGACTTTACCTTTATTATGGATTGTTCGAATATGTCTTTATATTGCGGAATAATAATAATCTTCCGTGAAATAGCGATGATCTAGAGGCTTGTCGTCAATTAGCTGAATCAGGTTGTCATTTGTCTCGAACGTCATCCATTCTTCGTCTAGTCTGCGTAACCTCTCTAGAAAGTAGCACACCGACTCCTTTCTGGCTTGGGAATCCTTCTTGTAGTTTCTGATGATCGTTTCGATGTTCTTCCCAGAACCTTTTGCCTTTGAATAAATTCTTCGAATGACACCATTGTAGATGATATTTAGCTGGCTATCACTGCTGCTAGTATTTCCACTCGAATAATGTGTTGCTCAACGGGTGATATGCTGAATACTGCGGGCTCAGCGAATTTAAACGTCCTGCTCTTGTAACAGGATCACGTCGAGGTCACTAAAATATTAAGAATCTTCGCCTTGGGCTTTCTAATAAGCACTTGTAGCTCCAAGAAATAAGAAGATTACTTTAATGGTTAGAAACTAATGATTTTCTTACAGGCGCATAAACCTGCAGAATTATGATTTTTGTGTATAAACTCTCAAGCACTTAAACCTGGAGGTAAATTAATTTTGTTGGCGCAAAAACATCACTTGAACTGTGTTGCTTGCTCTTAATTAAAAAGATCGTTTCTTTCAGTTTTAAAATAAGAGTTATTTTATTTAGAATTTTCTTAGGCTTATATACTACTTTTATCAAAGAAATATAATTAAATTGCATATTTCTTGCAGTAACAAAAAAATATTAAACATAAACAAACTGCAATAATAAAATATGTATTAATTTAGGGAAGTGTGCCATACTAAATTACAATTGTAGGAAATAATAAAGTAAAAATAAATTGTAATAAAAAATGTATGAATTTAGGACAAGTGTGCAATATTAAATTACAATTGTAAGAAGTAATAAATTAAAATAAATTGCAATTAAAATGTATTAATTTAGGCCAAGTGTGCTAGTTTATTGAACCTTAATAATTTAATAAATGATAAAAAATATATTAATTTTGGCCAAGTGTTCTGAAGTTTATTGAACTTAATTTAATAATAATAAATTAATAAATAATGCGCGTGCATTAACAGATATTATTAAATGCATTTAAAATGTACCGTTACAAATGAAATAGTGTGATTTAAAAAAACAATAGCGCAGCCAATACTTTTTTGTAAAATATATCAGATGGTACCAAGACTTTTGCTGTGTAAAAGTATGGAGTTTTTAGAATTATCGGCATACTTTTTGTTATTTTGTTGTATAGATGAATATGTCAATGTATTTTTATAATGTAGAAATATATCAATAAATTAAACATAAACAATATACATTTTGTCACACTTTTCTTCGCTAGAATTTATGAAATTATTTATGCAATCTAGGGTACCTTGAGTTATGCTGCTCACTGTATGTGTAATTTATTTATTAAGTTAATGTATGTAAATATGTATTGTTTAACGATTTACAGGTCCTCCCAATCCAGACAATGTACCTGAAGATGGAAAACTTAAATCCGAAATGATGACTAAGGATAATAGACGTTACTATTTAGATCTAAAGGAAAATGCCCGCGGACGTTTTTTAAGGGTAAATACATTTTAAATGGTTTTTTTTAGATAAAAAGGCTTTTCTTAAAACGGGCCCTAAAATTTCCTACAGATAAGACGCACACGCACAATTAAGCCTTCTTCTTGCACAAGAACGAAACGAGACATATGTATTTCTTACCCCGCAGCCACACGATCAAGTTTTTCTTTTAAGCTTTTCACACATACTGCTTGCTGCACTTGAAAACCATTTTATGACAAAGATGGAAAAATTCAAAAGAATTATAATCAGCTGTTTTCTTGAACGTAAATTGAGACATTTACTTGAATGGAAAATTGAAAGCAAGTTCGTTTCAATTTTTAAAAGTGTTTGTGTATTCGTAAAAAAGTGTAAATGTACACAGAGAAAAGAGATTCGTTGTGACAACCGAATTTGTTGCCAATCGAATTTTGTCGGTTGTGAGTATTATCTGAAATTCGGTTGAAATGACTGTATAAATATGGTGCTTAAAACTATTTAAAAAAATGATTCCAGAAAGAAGGCAGTCACCAGAAAATATTATTGTGAATTAAATACAAAAAAAACTTAATATTTGGATATAAAACTTTATTAAAGATATAGTTTCAATTGGTACTCATAAGAAAATAAGAAATTGAATATGATGAACACCTCAGCACTACTTCTTCCTCTTGATTTCTTGTTTTTCCAAACATCTTTCATTTTTCTATCCATCCGAAAATATTAAATTTTTGCCAATGTAACTTAAACAAAACGCTTTACAATTGTTATTATTTGAAATAATTTTTTTTACTCAACTTTGTTAATTTGTTGCCAGTTTCATCAGTTCCTTGAGTTTGTTTTTTTATTATATCGTTGTTTTCTTTTTTTTTGTGTATGAATTTCTTTTTATGTTTATTTTTATTTACAATGTGAAAACAGCTTTCGTTTGTAGAAGTAATATAAACGACTTTTTGATTCTTACTACCAATAATTGAGTATCCGTATTAATGTGCTGAAATAATTTTGTTGCTTCTTCCAATTAACAGAATTGATAACAGTAAAGACATAATTCGGTCGAGTTAACTTTTCTAATGGTTCTTGCGACCGACTATTAATTACAAATATAATCCTTTTTTAATATAGAACTTATATCAAGATTATAGATTGTTAGGAATAAAAATTAAATTATGATATTACTGGTTAAATTTTAATAATATTAAACGATTTTTTACAAATCTGTTTTCTGTGTGTACCTTAAAACCTTAAAATACAAAATTTTATCGTGTAACGTTCAAGTTAGTCAAAAATATATTACCAAATATATTTTTAGCTGCTGCTACTATCTTACAGGTGTGTTTTGCAAATAAGTAAAAAAAATTGTCAAATGATTTTTATAATATGACCCGCTTTAATAGTCCTAAACTCACGAAATGGCATATAAAAGAGAATTTTTGGTAAAGCCAAGGTGAAATCATATAGAAGGTGGTGCCAGTGGTGTATTGAGTTATTTTACCCATCACCACAAAAAGTAGAAAAAAAGGTATAACTAAGTTTGCCATTCCATTTGTAATTTTTACAATATCCATTTTCGACCCAATAAAGCATATTTATTCTTAGTTCCTATGCATAGCAAAGTAGAATAAGCGATATCCATCTGTCCCTCTATCCTACCGTGTTAGTGTTGAAATTAACTTTGCCGACACAGACATAGTTTCGACAATTTTGCTATTGAAAACCAACAAGATCGGTCCATGTCCTCCGTGAAAGCGGGCAAAACACCACGCCTGTTCCTAATTTTATAAATATCATTTGGACCAATGAAGTAACTCAAACTAAAAGATAAATATTGATTTTTATTTTTGATATACGAGGTGTGTGGGAAAAGTAATGAGATTTGCAACACGGCGGGAGATCTGGCAACGCTATATCTACCGGCCGAAGTTAAATGTGATTGTTGATCCCTTCCACTTCCGTAGTCCGAATTACAACTTCGTATAGCTAACATATTAGTTTTGACAGCGCCATTAGTTAAGTTGTGTTTTCATTGTGCGTCACAGAAATGGAGCATCGGAGTTTAGAGCAACGTTGTGCAATAAAGTTTTGTGTTAAACATGGTGAATCCGCAAGTGTAACTTTTGAAAAGTTGAAACCAGCCTATGGGGAACAGTGCTTATCGAGAGCACAAACTTTCAGCTGGTACAAATCATTTATGAAAGGCCTAGAACACGTTAAAGAGGAACCTCGCTCCGTGTCACTCGGCCATTTCCATCTATGAATTTTTTACGCCAAAACCCATTACTATTTTTCCTCAACCTCTCTTATCACCTGATTAAGGACCTTGTGACTTTTTCTTCTTCCCGAAACTGAAACATGTCCTAAAAGGACGTCATTTTGGAAATCTGGAGAATATTCAAAAGGCTGTGACCAGCCAGTTAAAAGCTATACCAATTGAACCAATTGACGACCCCCCCGATGTATAGCTGCCCAAGGGAACTACTTTGAAGGGGATAACATTGTTGTTTGAAAATAATAAAAGCTTTGGTTAGTATGAAATCAGTCTTACTACTTTTCTACCACATCTCGTAAGAGAAAAAAAATAAGACACTGCTCACATGCTCCTGTGAATTTGTTGACTATATTAGTTGCCACACTGTGCAAATTACTCAAATTACTACTTGTATTAGAACCAATGTTAGCCCTAAAGTCATCATAATCCATTTTTTTTTATTTGGGATTTATACAAACTATTATTTTTTAGTGTCATCTTATTTTCTGCAGTCGATTACTTTAAGTCTCTTTGTCCTATCATTACCTTGGACAAACGTATACGCAGTTAAATAAGTGCAGTACATAAACAATTTCTTTGACTATCTTATGCCCGATCAACTGCAACTTTTTAACGCTGATCCTCCCATTCGGATCCGAACGCTACTGACAGCCATTGCGCAGAGGGTCAGAGTCAAAATATTTTGAAAATACATACATTGGCAAAAAAATTTGGGAATAACTAAGTTATTTGTTGAGGGCTAGACCGATTCATCTAAAATTTGATAGCAGCATAGCAGAAAGGTATTTAAACTAAAGTTTTGAAGCTGGGTACCATCCACTTTCCAATTGTGGTGGTATGTGTTCTTAAAGTTGGGTACCTCGCACCTGCACATTTTTTTAATTACTATTAAAACTACGATAACCCTTCTTACCAACTCCTTGTCAATAAAAGTTATGCTTGAAGTAGCTTCAAAAATGTCAAAAAGGTTTCTTGCGGTATTTCAATAATTAGTGTTTCCCTAACTACGAAAAGGTTTATCGAATTTTAGCCCCGCTTGTGCTAAAAACTCTAAACTCTTCTTGATGGTCATTGTTGATACGGAACTTTAAAAAAATGAAAATCAAGTTTGCTTATGTTTAAAATTTTAAAAATATTTTTGTATTTTAGAAATTTTCATTATTACTAAAATAAACGTTGATACAAATATACATACATATATAAAAAATTTTCAATTTTATAAACTAAATAAAAGATATTTTCATTATATCAATAAGCAACAAAAAGGTCCTTCGAGCAAGAGCGAAAATGTTAAAAGAATTCTTATATAAAGCAATATTTGATGTAATAAAAAATCTGTATTTTGTATTACTTGGTAAAAAATCCAGAGAAAATATTGACATGCTGAGAAGAATCATCTTAGAAATCAAAGGCTTTCCGTTTGAAATTCGTTTGGAACGATTTATGAGAAGAGTTGAAAAAAAAAACGAGAACTAACAACATCAGAGGTCATGGAAATTCTATTAAGAGAAAGCTTAAACCGTTAAGAGCTTGTGAAACAGCTCTTGAAAAAGCTATGTAATATAACAATTAATGCCGAAAAAAATGCCGAAAACTAAATTATTATTGAACCTTACCATGAGAGTAACGCTATTTAAGCATCCAGGTGGTATTAAATGATCAACCATCAACCTCAAAATCAAACCTGAATGATACTTTGGAAACTGAAACTGGAAAAATATATTAGAACTTAACTGTGAGTTTGAAGAATTCGAACTTCTTAAACCAAAAGTGAACTTAAAATAAAATTAAATTATTTTAGAATGAAACGAAAACAAAACCTTATGGATTTAAAAAAAATGCATCATCTTGCATTAAACCTGAACGTTTTTATACTCCAGCTCCCGTTTCAGATAACACATCCCATGACCAACTTGCAATTGACTTATAGGAAATGCTTTCAAGGCAGAGCATTGTAAGCTTTCTCAGAAACTTCGGTAGTTCTTCAGTTTTTAAGTGACCTGCAATTTTATATGAATATAATTTATCGAATAACCTCTGCCAGTTACGCAATGAGGAAAATATTTTGCGACTTAACAGTTTAAAAGGGAAAGCTCGTTAATATGTTGAAATGCTGTTAATTACTACAAAAAATCCTGCTGATATTATAGATATATTAATTAGTGTATACTGAAAACAAACTGAAATCGCGAAAGAACTACAATTTAAAGTTAAACAAATTAAATTTTTCACTGTATGCTATTTTTTCAAGAGTTCGAAATCAGTACACGAAATACTAAAAGTGCTATAAATTACATTGATTCACAACATCGTCTCGAAAGCGACATACTACAGATACTAGTTTCTAAGTTACCTCAACATCTAATTATTTAACGGGGATCTTATTTATTAAGTCAGAACTTGAAATCTCCAAATCACATCAATCAATTAGTATTTAAAGAATGGGTAAGAAACCTTTCTAGTTTTTCAGTTAAGTCTCCCCAAAATGGATTATGCCAAATTTGTTATTTAAAAACACATAACTTAATTTCGTGTCCAGTATTTACTTCCTGCTCAGTATCTGAACGCTGAGATCTAGCTAAAAACTGTAAAATATGCTATTGCTGTTTAAAGAAACTGTTAAGGGCAGGCGTGTTTGCCTTCCTCAACTGTTAAATTAAGCGATGCACTAAGTTATTTGTTGCCATTAATGATCCAAGTGGTACACCAGGATAATGTTGCTAAGCTCGTTTGCCTTGTTAAATAGTCCAGGTGGTACACCACAACAATGTAACTTAGAAAAGAGTGTGAACACAACGACTGGTAATATACAAATGACAAACTTTATTAGGAATTCTTTGGTATTTAAATAAAAGAATATTAACAAAAAAGAAAAAAAAAAAAGAAAAATGCAATATAAACTAAATTAAAAATAATAAACTTAATTGTAAACACGCCGAAAAAGGTTAAAAAGTGTACTTAATTCTTTTCCCACTATTAGCCAAAAAGAAATATTGTGTTTCACTAAATATTTTAAAATTATTTCCCCACTGTAAGGCAGTGTAGTACAGAGATTGTATTACATAACTATCTGGCTGGTAATTTAAATAGGCAAATTATTTTCCCACTATTATTCAGTGCAGAGGTAATATTAAATTTTACAAATATCTGGTCACTTGAACAGGTACGTGCAAATTTTATTCTAGCCTTGAATTATGCTAAAGCAGTAAATCTTACGCTTTGCTTGACAAATGTTGGAAATAACAAAAACTAAATTTAGGGTTTAATTCCTTAAAGATTTGATTTTATTTTGCTATGAAAATAAAAAAAAATTCATAAAGAATTAACATATTGCGACCTCAAGGAGATCGGCAACATAAATGTAAAGTGAAAATGAACGATTTTCGGCGAGTATTGCTAAGGTGTTGGTTCCAAGGAGATATTTCATGTAGACCCCGGTGACGGCTGTGTTGCTGCGGATAACAGTTTAAGTCTTCTTTTTAGTATTAGTATATAGCTGATGGTTGAACTGTGAATCTTATGATGTATTGTTGTTGTTGGCAACTCTTGTAAAGAACCTTTATAATATGTAGCTTGAATGTTCGGACATAGAGAGGTTTCGCACTGAAGTGTATTGCAGTCCAGGAGTTAAGTATTATCAATAGGGAAATATTAGTCCCGATAAGCGTTGAGAGCTATCATTTTAGAAGTTGGTATGACAGCAACTAAAGAATTATTTCTAAGTTGCGGAGCCGGCGCAATATAAAATAAATCGTATTCATTCTGATGTGATAATAGTATGGTTAAGGTGCGGATAATGTGTTGGTTTGAAATTGCTGCGTGAGCTGTCACTATACCATACAAATGAATGATATCTGTGACTGGTAAAATTAGATCAGCTGAAAGTTTTGCTTTTATATTGTCAACTTCAGCAGAAAATTGTTGTGGAGTTAGCAGAATTGGGCTTATTTGACCATGATAAGTGTCAGCTACCAAATAAATCATAGAGCCATGCATTTTTTTTGCAAATTATCAGTAATAATAGTTCACGAGTTGGCTTATTTTGAAATTGATTTTGCGTACCGTTTTCGTATTGCTTCATTAGATTAAAGGCCTTGTCAGATAAAACTTTGTTGCTTTGCGTGACGTTTATAACTTCGATAAAAAAGCGTAAAGCAAAAAGTGTATGACACAACAAAAGCTTTGACAACATTTGCGTTGTTTGTTTATCTTTAAAAAGTGGTTGCCGCGTAAGTTTTGCTATTAACATTTGTGGTGTTAAAAATATTAAAAATGCTTTTCGAGGATTTATTGGAAAACTTATAATTGTGCATCTAATGGACGAAGCATTGGAGTTATTAGGCAAAATTTCCACACGTAGGTTTTGGGTGCGAAGGCTTTACCAAGATCGCGATTACAACGGGCTTTTCGCTACTAGTTTTGATGAAATGCATCAAGCGGATCCAGAGCAGTTTCAAAAGAGTGTCCGGATGAGCCCTGCTGTTTTCGATATGCTGTTAGAACTTTTGAAAAGACGTCTCACAAAAATGTCCAATAGGCCATCCATATCTGCATCCTGCAGACTATTTTTAACACTTACGTGAGTTGTTTGTATATTATTTAATAAAATATTTAATAAGATATATATTTAAATATGTGCTATCTGTAGTTATCTGGCACACGGGGATAGTAAACAAACACTTGCTAGTGCTTTCAAAATGGGACGATCAACAATAACGACCATTATAAATGAGGTGTGTGAAGCAATTTGGGAGGAATTGGGGATAATTTACTTGTCTCCGCCAAACAAGCATGAATGGAAACGTATTGCTGAGGACTTTAACACCGTGTGGAATTTTCCGAATTGTGTTGGCGCTGTGGACGGAAAACATATTACAATATCATGTCCACCCAATTCTGGATCCTTATACTACAATTATAAAGGAAATTACTCCATTGTGCTTTTAGCAAGTTGCGATGCCAATTATACCTTCACAACAGTGGATATCGGGGCATATGGTCCCCAAAGCGACGGTGGTGTATTATGGCATTCAGGCTTTGGACAGAGATTGTTGAATGGTAACTTAGATTTGCCTGAAGATTCTTATCTACCTGGAACGTGCACTAAATTTCCCTATTTCATGGTCGGTGACGCTGCATTTCCACTTAAAAACTGCATTATGCGTCCGTATCCAGGTTTGTACACTTCTTCTTAACTTCAGTTATAAATTTTTTTTCTATTTTGCATTTAGGAATGCGTCTATCACCTGACCGAGAAACTTTTAATAGGCGACTATCACGAGCCCGTAGAGTTATTGAGAACGCTTTTGGAATTTTATGCGCTCGTTGGAGAGTTTTGTTGTCTCCCTTGTTTATGCACCCAGAAAATGCGGAAAAATTAGTAAAAGCTGCTATAGTTCTGCACAATTTTGTTAAATTCCACGATGGCAGTTATTGTCCACCTGATTATGTTGATCGCTTTGAAGGCGACCAAGTTGTGAACGGGCTGTGGCGGAGTAAAGTTTCGAGACCTTTGCAAAATCATGGTAGAATGACTTGCAATAATGCATCAAAAAATGCATTCTCTATAAGAGACACACTAAAAGACTATATTTATTATGTCCCACCCAATTTAATTAAAACTAAAACAATTTTTTTCATTAATACATTTATTTAAAAACATAAAAAATAAAAATTCAACAATTTATAACTAAAGAAAAACGAGTTTTGTACTTTATTAAGTGTTTTACAGTTAAAAACAAAAAAAAAATGCAGTTCATTGCAATATTACATTAAAAAATTCTTATACTACGTACATATACATATAAATAAAAAAATCAGTTCTTTGCAATTAATTAAATTAAAAGCAATTTTTGTACTAAAAAAAATTCATTACAATTAATTAATATAAAAAAGCTAAAAGTCATACATAAAAAAATTAATTGGCATTATGTACATACGTCAAAAGCTCAATCTTAAGCCGATCTTGGACTTCTTGTGGCTTTTTTTGCAGGCATTCATCCAACATTTGTAAAAAAGCACTATTTGCAGATGTTGGTTTTTCCACTTTTGCAGCAATAACACTTTCTATTGTACCACACAATCTCTCAAATCGTTCACGAGACTCATTACCCAGGCGCTGTCGTTTTGGGGTCTTATTGCTGCTACTGCTACTCAGCCCAAAATCTTCAGTAGCATCTTCATTGCCGCTACTGTTTGACGCTTGGCTGCAGGGCTGGTCGTCACTCCACTGGAAATTTGATGTAGTGCTATAAATAATATGTGAAGGTCAAAAACGAATACATAACCTGCAGATTAATAAATTTTACTTACTTTCTAGGAGAGATATGTTTGTTCGAAAACCTCATGGACTCCATGTAGCACCAATCCGATTTTTTCTGAGCAGCAGCTCCAGCAGACTTCAATTTGCTACCTGCAACCACACGGACAAATCTGTCTCGCAGCGATTTCCAACGACTTTTACAGTGCTCCTCTGTTTTAAATATAAAAAAATAGCAAACAGCACAAGACATATTTCAAGACACTATACCTGAAACTCCTGTTGAAAATGCCACTTCTTGCCAAGCCCGGTCTTTTAAATGCTTGTTGCGAAAAAGCGAAGAGCTTTTGTCGTAAATGCATGAGTGCATTTGAATTGCATTTATGAGTTTTTCTTCCATATTAACTAAAATCATAAAAGTTTTATTTTTAAGTACTTGTTGCAAAAAAATACACATTTCGTTTACAGTACACTTACCTCTTTATCACAATAACTTAAGGCACAATAGAAATTTATTTTTAAAAACAATTTTATTTTAAAATAAAACAACTTTAATTTATGTTAAACAAAATGTTGCCCGCAAATTACCAAAAATACTAAAAGAATAATCTACAGCTGTTTGTCAAAGCGCGCAAAAAGATAAAAGATGCCCAACTTTTCGCTTTGCGTTAGGTAAAAAGTACTTTATGTAACAGGTGGCATATAAATAAGTACATTTTATCTTAAATGTCAAAGCGAATTTGTAACTCAAAGCGAAGCAAAAGTTTTATCTGACACGGCCTTAAGAGTAGACTCTAGAAACAACGTTTGATTCCGCAGAAGACTATGCAAGTAGTCTTCACTAGATTTCATGTTATTAATAGTATTTTTCATTTCTTCTGCATATCTTGAATCAAGGACTCCAAACAAGAAATTCGCTACTTTTCCAACGTTGTCTTTTGCTCCTCGCTTTTTTCTTCTTGTGAGTCCTTCGAGAGCAGACTCCATTTCGTTCTTGACATTTTGGAAATGGGTTAGTAGACTATCGCAATGATTTTTGAAGGATGGGTTATCGCGGATCTATTTATAGAAAGGTGCCAGTTCAAAATAAAAAGAAGTTTCCAATCTGCAATAATTGGTTTAACGTGACCAATATTTTCAAAATGTAAGCCAGGATTGGTAGTGATCTGCGTAAAAGCTACTTGTTGGCATACAACAAATGGAAAGAATAGTGCTACGAACATCAACAGGCTTGTTGAGGATAAAGCACAACGTTTTCGCGGTGGTTCACCTTTATTTGCGTTGTTTGGAGAACTGCTTCTCTTTGGAATTGAGTTGAAATCCGCTTAATGATGCCGTTAGGTGTTTTGACATCTTCTGTTCTGACAACTTTGTTTGAACCGGGCGATGTATATCGATTATCTTTCCGAGACTCCGTGTCATGACCGGTGAGTTTTCCTTTATTATGACTTTGGTTCCTAGTTGCGGATTTGGGCACTTCGTTTGCCATTTATTCCGTTGCTGAAGCTCGTTGAGATATTCCTGGGACCACCGTTTCCAAAACTGATGTTTTATTTGCGATACTAATTCCCATCGTTTGGAAAGTGTTTTTGAAGTTGATTGTGCAGTTGCGTCAACTCCTGCCATGAGGGGTTCACCGATCAAGTAATGACCAGGCGTGATTGCAGCCTCGTTATTTGGACTGCTCAACAATGGTGCAATTGGTTTTGAATTGAGAATTTCTTCTACTTCTGTTATCACTGTTTCTATTTCTTCATTAGTCAGACAAGCACTTGCTATTTCCTTTACCAGTAACCGTTTGGCGGATTTGACTGCAGCTTCCCACAGTCCACTAAAATGAGGGGCTCGGGCCGGAATAAAGTGAAAACTGATGCTTCTACAAAATCGGTTGCGTTGTCACAATAATGATGCTGACAGTGACCTCTTCGTCTTATAAATCTCATAAGAGCCCTAATGAAGGCATCGGTTGTAAGGTCCGTTACAAGTTCTAGATGAACTGCTTTTGTCGCAAAGCAACAGAAAACCGCAATCTACGCCTTTTGGGGTCGTTATTCTCTAGATTTTAAATGAACTCATAGCGGGCCATAGTAGTCAACTCCTGCATTAATGAACGGTTGTGCTGGCGTTACTCTTCCTTCTGGTAAATTTTCCATGACCTGCTGAAGAAGTTTTGATTTCGATCTTGCACATTGGACACATTTATGAACAGTCTCTCGAGCCAGGTGTTTGCCTTTGATGGGCCAAAAACGTTGTAGCAAGGAGTGCGCTAGGACCACAATGTTTATTTTTCTTGTGTATCGACTCAAATATCAGTCTGGTTATTGTATAATTATAGGGCAGTATCATAGGATGTTTGGCATCAAAAGACAACGAAGAGACCTTCCACCATTACAAGATTATGTTCACCAATAATGGTGATAGGCTTTTCATCTGGCTCGATGCTTTAAGTTCTCTTTGCCGTTGTAGCTGCTGAATGTCTTCTCTGAATGTACACTGTTGGGTAATTCGAACAATGATGACGAAGGTGTTCGGACAGATTTCGCTGGGTTTGCCGTTCTGGCTTGATAGTTTTGGAGTTTCTGATAACCCTGAGGATATATCCCATGTTTTATTGAAGTGTATTCAACAAATTT
Organism: Cistogaster globosa; assembly: GCA_937654795.1. Classification (NCBI taxonomy): domain Eukaryota; kingdom Metazoa; phylum Arthropoda; class Insecta; order Diptera; family Tachinidae; genus Cistogaster; species Cistogaster globosa. The sequence goes on along the minus strand of OW569408.1, from coordinate 5,163,854 downwards.
CTGGGATTGATGCTGTGCAGAAAGTTTTCATTATTAACAAAAAACAGTGAATTATAAGGGTTTTGTTTCAGTTCACTGATCGTCACATCAGAGCTTAAACAAAAGGAAGGAGGCCAATGTTTTTCATCTCCATGAGGAAAAAATGGCCCATATATCCAGTTGGGTGTATGCTGTAACTGATGTGCATCTTGGCCTCTAGATAGTATGTCTGCTAGGTTATTTTTAGGAATCACATGCCGCCATTGCTCGGGTACCATGCTGTCTTGAATTGAAGCAATTCGGTTTGCAACAAATGGATTAAACGAGGAAGATTTTGAATTTATCCATGCTAAGACTATTTTTGAATCGGTCCAGTGAAATCTGGGCGTCATATTCATGTCCAGATCCAGCTTGGCCTTTGCGGCTAAGTTGGCGCACAACTGAGCAGCGCATAATTCTAACCTTGGGAGTGCTTGCCTTTTGAGAGGGGCTATGCGTGACTTCGCACATAGCAAGTATACGACGACCGTATGACCCTATATGCCTGTTCGGACGCATCTGTAAGCACATGAAGCTTGAAAGGTTTTAAGTTCATTAAGAATACTACGAAAATTTCGCCAGCGTAAATCAAACTCTGACGGCACCGCCTCGTCCTACGAAAGACTCAAAGTCCATAATTCCTGCACGAAAATTTTTGCTCTGACGACTACTTGGGCAGTATCTCGAGTGGGTCAAAAATGCGCGCTTAATCCGACGTGACTGTTCTTGACCTTGATTGGTTGTATGTTTACCTTGATTTTAAGTAGGTCATCTTTCGTTAGCCACACTTATCCTAACGTTTTTGTATAATCCGTTTCGCCTATTAAAAATTCAAGATTGACTTCTTGATCATCACTGGGGACGTTTCGAAGCAGTTGGGTATGATTGGTACACCATTTTTTTAAATGGAACGCATACTTAGCCACGATATGTTGTAGTTGGCGTTGAGTTTCTAAGGTTGTGTTCAAACTATTGGCTCCACCTAATCCATCATCGACGTAAAAATTCTCCTCTATAAACTTGGCTGCGAGCAGAAATTGGATTTTGCTGTCATGTCTTATTTCCTTCAAGCAATTGATTGCCAGATATGAAGCTGATCTAATGCCGTATGTGACTGTATTCAATTGAAAATAAGTGATGGGTTCAGAAGTATTATTTCGCCACAAAATTATCTGGTACTGTCGATCTTTGCGGTGGATGAATAAATGCGGTACATTTTTTCTATGTATGCAGTGAACACGAAACGCGGCAGCTGAAATCGAACAAGAACTGCAAACAGATCATTTTGTAGTGGTGGCCCAGTATGCAAAATATAATTTAATGATTTCCCTGATGCTATTTTTGCAGAAGCATAGAAGATCATCCTAAGTTTAGCGATGAGGGATCAAGTATTATAGACACTTTACTTCATCTATTTGGATTTTCGACATGTGCCCCATCGTTTCATACTCTGTCATAAATCGCACAAATGTCTCCTTCAGTGAAGCGTCTTTTGACAACCGACATTCTAGTGAGAGGAAACGGTTGAAGGCAATACCATGTGAAGCTCCCAACAACGATGTTTCAGTAAAGAATGAAAGTCGTACTTTGAATCGTCCTTCTTTGTCACGAGTAGTATGTTAATTAAAATGTGTCTCACACTGTGGGTCATAAGGAGATAATTGTTGCTGTCTGCTTTCGATCTCCTCGAGTTTCCAAAATTTTTCAATAGCCATATTCATTTTATCCTCTTCAGTTGAAATATCGCATATTGCTGATGATGAAGTTACGTTTTGTAAGCCAGTTTGATTTGTCCTATAGCAAGTAACTGGTGGTAACATTCCGCCCCTAACAAAATGTCTATTTTGTCTGGACGGTTAAAAGTTGGGTCAACCAATACTTTGTTGGGAATCGACCACTTATCTATTTTTAGAAGTTGAGCGGGTTGTGGAGAAATTATTTGTGGTAATACAAATGTCTCTAGCCGGGTTGAGATATTGTTGAATCGGGAGTGAATCGTAATGTTGACTCGGTGCTGTACCTTGGTGCGTTTTTTTCCAATAACTTTGATTGAAATTGATGTAGCCCTTGCTGGAAGTTATAGCCGTCTGACTAGTCTCCCCGTAATGAGGTTGACTTGGGATCCTTACAGCAATGCTTACAGCTTCTTCTGTTGGTGTATCGACTAGAGAAGCCGCATTTTCTGTTGGGGGGTTATTAAATGTAACTAATTCTTTGGTTGACTCAGTTTCCTTTTTAGGATTGCTACGTTTGTTTGAAATTAAATTAACTCTTGGTATTGGTTCCAAATGAACGAGGTTGTGATGCCTTTTTCCACATTTCTGGCAGCGGCCGGAAGTGGTGCATTGTTTGGTTAAATGGTTACTATTAAAGCAGGTAATACATAATTTATGCTTCTGTACTAGGTTAAGTATGTTTGTTGGGCTTAGCTGGATGAACTCTTTGCATCGATATAATGGATGAGACTCTTGCCTGCACCCTATGCATCGTCGGTTATGGTGTTGGGGTTGTGCTGTAAGCGTGCATGTTTTGCTTGTAGGAACTGTTTTCTCTTTGTATCCCATTGCTTCAAGAGTGTGGAAATAATTCTCGAGGAAGGTAAGAAATTGGCTTATTGTTTGCAGATCCTTTGGGTTTGAAATCGATTGCTCATATTGAGTATGCACGGTTTTGTTTATCGTTTTAACTAGTATATGAATTAAGAGATAATCCCACAACAAACTTTGGAGTCCCATATTGAAGAGGGCTTCGTTGTATAGTGGAATCGCTTAAGATCACCTAACATAAATGCACTAGATGGATGGTCAAGTAGCCTTGAACCGCTGTGGCCACCATTATTCTTTTGTTGTTATATCGATCCTGCAGCAGTAGCCAAGCAGCTTGATAATTTTTTGCAGTAATAGTGAGACAATTAATCAGGTTCGCTGCTTCACCGATGACGTTGGTCTTTAGATACCGCATTTTATGAGTGCTAGACATCTGTTGTATATGAACAATCCTTTTAAAGAGGTCGGAGAACGATGACCCCTTCATATAATCACCATCGAAGGTGGTCTAGCCATGGTTTCTCTGGTTGATTGATGGTGTTGATTATTGGCTATGGTGAGCTGGATGATTGCTGACTGGGAAGGTTGTTCGAGGCGAACACATTTGGCTTTTAACATCATAATAATAATGACCAGATTGCACATGAAGGCGTTCTAGCTGTCGACTTAGAGCTGCCATTTTTCCGAGAGACCGACTGATTAAACCGTCGTGACCACCTGCAGTACCAGATGTATTCGGTACACATGCTGCAACTACTTGTGGTTGATCCTTTGTCACAGTTTTAGATTCTGCGTCTTGAGTTTCAAGCTCATGTTCCATTATGCCTATGTTCTTTAGCGCCAACGCCTGAATTCGAGTATAGTATTCGGATGTGAAGTACTCATCGGATGTATCTAGATCCTTTAAGCCGCACAGCTCATTGTCTGCATTGTCGAAATCTGTCCATGCTTTTTTCATACGGGAAAGTCGCTCTTGATAATAGGTTGCTGTTTTTTGACAGGCTGAGTCCTGGTGGAATAGTTTTTCTGATCCCTTTTCCATGAGTTCGTTAATGCTGATGGGGTTTGTTTACTTCAAAGATTTCTGGTTGTGTTCTAAATCCGAGGTCCTGTTACGGTCGCCAAAAATGTTAAGGGCAGGCTCGTTTGCCTTCCTTAACTGTTAAATTAAGGATAACTTAGTGATGCACTAAGTTATTTGTTGCCTTTAATTATCCAGATGGTACACCGGGATAATGTTGCTAAGCTCGTTTGCCTTGTTGAATTGTCCAGGTGATACACCAAGACAATGTAACTTAGAAAAGAGTGTAAACACAACGACTAACAATATGCAAAAACGAACTTTATTAGGAATTCTTTGTGTTTAAATAAAATAATATTAACAAAAAAGTAAAAAAAAATGCAATATAAACATAATTAAATATAATAAACTTAATTGTAAACACGCCGAAAAACGTTTATAACTTTCTGTACTAAATTCTTTTCCCACCATTATCCAAAAAGAAATATTGTGTTTCATAAAAATATTTTGAAATAATAATTTTCCCACTGTAAGGCTGTGTAGTACAGAGATTGTATTACATAACTGTCTGGCTGGTAATTTAAATAGGCAAATTATTTTTGAACAATTAGTCAGAGGTGATATTAAATTCTACAAAAACCTGGTCACTTGAACAGGTACGTGCAAATTTTATTCTAGCTTTGAATTAAGCTGACGTATTAAATCTCATGCTTTGCTTGACAAATTTGCTATGAAAATAAAAAAATTATTAAAAATTACCAGAAACATTTAAGTCAATGTAAAGAGCGCAAACAATGCGGTGTAAACAATTGTTTACGATATCATCATCATATGCTTCATAAAGCTATAGATAAAGGCATGCTGCCAAACAGCAAGTTACTGGAAATCAGCAAATACTGCAGTTTCTTAAAACATAATTTATAACACAGAATCACAAAAGGAAATAATTCTTCTGAAAATGGTGCCGGTAAAACTATGAGGCGCAAAATGTTCTTAAATTGCAACCGCACTTTTAGATGAAAGAAGCAATGTATCATTAATAGATAATACAATAGCCGAGGAACTCGGTTGCAATGGCTCTTTAGAACCATTATGCTTAAGTTTGTCAGGTGATATAAACAGGTACGATTCTGAAATATATCTTTTACTATTTCAAATACAAATTATTTACTTTGCAAAATGTAAGAACTGTCCATAATCTTCATCCATCATAGTGGTCTGGGGACGGTTGCGTCCTTAAAAGCGACGGTAAGTCTGTTTACAGCATCTTCAATATCCCCTGTCTCCATTATGATCATCGATCCACGGCTGTTAATATTGTCAGCGGTGGTGCCCTTCCCATTCACAATGGAAAAAACAACCTAGCAATGCTCAGAAAAGAAACAGTCTTCACAGACTTTCCAATCAAAAACGTAAAGTGTCCATCAACAAGCATAATGTCCAGCACCTTCTGCCTATTAGATACTACGAAAGTAGGTTCTGAACCCCTATTCGCTACTACTAGATTATTATGTAACATAAAATCAATAATACACTCATCTCTATCCTTTGTATCGGAGCTACCCCGGATGTGGGGTGCGCATTTACGTTGGCGCTTTTAATAGTGGGTGTACCCTTCGTCGCTCTGGTCATCCTCGATTACATAACATATATTATGTACATATTAGATATATTAATAAAAATTTTAATTTTTAAACATAATTTAAAATTGTACGAAATTACTTTAAAAAATTAGTTACTTTAATATTAGGCTTTTAATATTGCGTGTAATGATTTGTATTGTTATACGTGTCATCTGAAGTTATTTTTGCACTCATATCTAATAGAAAACCAAAAATTCTTGAGAAAATTATATGGAAACAGTTTTTGTGGTATTAAAGAAAATAGTTTGATATATATCTTTATTTACTTTACTAAACCGAATGTTCTTTTTTTAAAAAATTCGGTTCTGCTTGCTTAGAAAAACGAAACTTTTTTGTTTGATAACACAAAGAAGTTTAATATTTTCCAATTACGCAAATTCCAAGAACTTAATTCGGCTAATTGCGTAAAAACTAATGAACACCATAAAATAATAGGTATCAATTTCTTCCTTAATAAGTAAATGTGCTAAAGGCACTTATTTCGACGAAGCATATTTAAGCAGGAACTATAACTATAACAAATATAATTTATTTTTATAGGTTTCTCAAACGATTACACGGGGCGGTCCCCGATCCCAAATTGCGATACCTGCTCAAGGCATGATTGAGTTTCGAGATGCACTTACGGATCTATTAGAAGAATTTGGCACAAACGATGGCGGGTAAAAATAATAGCATAAGGAATATTATTAATAAATATATTTATTTTATATCTGTATTTATTTAGGTTTAAAGGAGATTTACCGGAAGAACGTCATATGAAAGTAGATAATAAAAATTTCTACTTTGACATAGGCCAAAATAACAGAGGTGTATATATGCGAATAAGTGAAGTATGTATAGAAGTTTAAATTTTTTTTATTTAAAACTGTATTCGATGCACTATTCTGCAGTGATGGGATTAACATAATGTTGAACGAATGATTGTCTTCGTAGGATTTTCAAAATTGAAAGTTATGGTAATAATCAAACAATAAAACAATAAACTATTTTATTTTAACTAACTAGTATATAATAAATTTTTGGTGAGTTTCAATAGCAGTACGATTATGTGACATCCCATCACTGATGCACTAGTCAGTACTTTTACACATGGTTTTTCTTATGACTATTGTTTAGCTGCATGTACAATGTTATACATTTTACCCATAAAGTCTGCGTTCACACTTAGATTTTTTTAAAGTTAAAAAAATGCGGCATAAATCTTTAATTTGTATATAATTTGTTTCATATATGTTTAGTTAACATGATTTAATTTATTAAGCAAAAAACATTTTTCGGAAGAAGTACAAGAACAAATGAATAAAGTTTCTAAAAAAGGTCAGTGTTCACTTTGTGTGTTATTACTTTTACTTTATAAGAAATTTTTTCTTTCTTTTTAACGTTCCTTCTTTGTTATTATTGTCAAAATTTAAAGAGTTCATTCGCGAATTTAATTTCAAAGTTGTAACAGTTTTTAAAATATAGAAACAAAGGTGAAGAAATTAGAGTCGCATACCGAAAAAAACATTAAATTGGTCTAACTACTGGTAAATCATATTCATCTGTCCAGGGCGTAATAAATAATTTTAAAGAAAGAGGAATTCTAACATCTAAGCCGCTATTTGAGCGTCCAAAAATATTATTAACCCAGGAAGAGCGCAAAGTTGTCCATATGATGATTGTAAATCATCAGATAAAATCTGAGATATTTGAACGCCTAAAGCGAGCATTTCATGCTCATAACTACAATAATAAGCCCCCAGAATTTTGAAACAAGTCTTATTATATAACGAAAATAAAACTTGGTAGAATGGGCGAAGATAACAGTTTAAGAAACTGAGAAATTAGTAAGTTGACGCCAAGTAGTTTGAATGATGTCTTTAAAGATCGCGGCTATCCAAAATATTGAACGCAGCTTGTATTAATATTTTGTTGAAGCTTCTATAGCATTTTTTTAGACTAAACGCCGACTTTTTGGGTGCTTAATTCGCTTGTTTCTTCAGTTTTATCCCACTATTTCAAGGAGGAGCTAAATGTAAATAAATATACATTAAAAATTTTAATTTTATATAAAGAATATATGCTTTGTTTTTATGTAACTTATAAAAATTCTAAGGGTGATCGCAGACTTTATGGGCTATGTATACATCATATAATCTTTATCATTATATATATATGTTAGTACGACTTACATACGGGTTTTTATACCCTTTACCACAAATAGTAAAAACAACGGTATAACTAATTTTGTCATTCCGTTTTCTACAATATCCATTTCCAACCCGATTAGGTATATATATTCTGACTTCTTATGCATAGCGAAGTCGATTGAGCGATGTCCGTCTGTCTATCCGTGTTAGTGTTAAAATCAAGTTTGCTGGGATCAGCTAGAAAAAGTTTAAATACGCCAGTCGATCGTACATAGTGTCGAAATAGGTGCTATTGGAAATCAGCAAGATCGGTCCATGTCCTGGGACGCAGCGGGCAAAACAGCACGCCTACCTTTAATTTTTCTATATCATTTGAAACAATGAAGTAACTCCAATCAAAAAAACAAATATTTCAAGCGATAGAGAAAAAACAAATAAGAAAAAACCATCAAGTGAAAAATTTGGCGCTCGGTAATATTTTGGAGTTATGGGCTTCTGAACTTTTCATAGAAAATTACGATTATGCACCATGTTTTTTAAGATATCAATATGGGTATCATATTTTTAAAGCTTTTAGGGATATCTTTCAAGAAATACAAAATTTTTAAAAAATGCTTAACCCATTAAGAGCCGATGACATTTTTATGTGAAATTATATATATTTCTTATTTTCTTATTTTTAAATTTTCTGTCACCCCAACTTTTCTTTTTGTTATTGGAGTTACTTCACTAAATTTAATTTACGGGTATTTAAGATTCAGCATAGCCGAATATAGCACTCTGACCTTTTATAAAATGAAAATGTTTATTTTATTATAACAGAAATTATTATATGTTTTAAAACGTTTATATAATTAACTTGTTGTCGTGTAACTTTTGTAAACATTTTTTATTTTAATCAGACGCATTAAACTTAACAGATTAGTGAGCAATTCAAACTAAAAGATAAAAATTTCTCTACATTTGTAACACTTCCTTATTTACTCAAAGTAGAGTCAAATTAGTGTTCTATACGCGTTCAATATTTGATAATTATGAAGTTTATTATTTAAAATTTAATAGTAGTGTTTTTGTATAAGTATAACGGTCTTTTTGGCCAAATAGCCTCGGTAGAGACGAAAAGGTGTTTCTTAAAAAATTTTAATTTGATAATAATGTTTTTTTTTTTGTATAATTAAGTTTTTAATCTAAAGAAGTAACAAAGAAGTGACTTCTAACTGAAAGTCTTACTTCAGATAAGAAAAATATTATCATTATCATTTATTGCTGTTATATTTATGTAGAAAATTTGTATGTATGTCAGACGTATATCCTACATAAGACGGCATGAACAAGTCATATGTAAAATGCATGTCTGTTAAAGAAACTTTAATAATTAGTCATATGTATAATTTTTGCAGGTTAAATCAAATTTTCGCACTGCTATAACCGTTCCCGAAAAGTGCTGGACACGTTTTCGTGATATATTTAATGATTATTGTGAAAAAATGAAAAAATCGCCCGAATCACCGTCGTCTATCACTGCTGATAACAGTATGATGCAGCAGCAAGAGCAACAACAGGCAACATCAATTAATAATTCAACAAAATAAAATGAGAGAGGGTATACAATATAAGAGAGTATGTAAAAAAGTAGATAATATAAGTATTAGGACACAGTAAAAGCAACCGTTTTTATTAATGTTATGTATCCATAGTTAATTATTTGAACGCATTTTTCACTCTAAAACAACAAGCACAGAAATCTGATAATTAAAGTTATAAGAATAAGATGTTGTAATTAAAATAAAGTAAAGACGGTATTTATTAATAAAACTTTAGTCGTGTTAACAGTGTTGCTTCTAGTTTCTGCATAATTACACAATTTCTTGTGTGTAAGTAGAAAGAAATTTTAAAATATAAAACACAAATAACAGTGTTTTAATATAAATTTTTAGATGTTTTAAATTATAACATTCTGTTAAAAGAAATTGAATTTTTATTTAAAATTAAATATAAATATATACTGTGATTAAACCATGTGTTTTATCTTACAAAAACAATTTGGCTAAGTATATAAAACTAATGAAGTAATAAAATAAAATCATTACGTATAAAGGGAACCAAATTAGTCTTAAAGCCAATCGAACATATGTTAACTCTTAATAAACAAATTTCTACACCTAGATTTTTTTAGTACTTTTTGACAAAATACTTAACTTTTTCTTGTAAAACCGGCTAATACAAAAACAAATGTAGTTTGGGTATATCTACCATAGTGCCTACTCCTGACACTCAAATAAACACTTGTATTTTTGATTGAGTTTAACATATGTTTACAACAATTGTTGGACATACATATGTAAGAATAGTGTCCATAGTTGCAAAAAAATCTTTAACATATTTCAAGCACAACTAAAAAAATCATAATAAATTTGTAAGAAGTTACAAATCGATTCTAGATTCACTGCAAAAGCACTCAGGGGATAACCCCTACTTATGCAATGCATTGTGCCAGAACTAGGAAATTAGGTTTTAGGATGGGGGATAGAGGCAGTAGTGCTTGTGAACATTTGATTTGAATCTTTGCACGTTGAAAGTGGCAGGAAAGACCTCTTCAGGGAGTATATTCCACATACGAACTGTTCGGCTAAAAAACGAATTTTCTCTGTAATGCGTTGTGCGATTCACTGGCCAATCGACCACAAAGGAATGCGCTCTTGATGCAGATCGCGTTGCGCGTATGAAATTAAGGTTTTCAGGAACAAGTTCCCTGATTTCATAAGAGCACATTCCGTTGCAGTAACGATAAAACAGTGAAACACACCCCACATTGCGTCGATGCTCCAATGAGTCAATAGAGCTGGATACCCTACTGTCACCGATGAGTTTCTTCGCTCTCTCCTGTACGCGGTCGAGTAACTCCAAAATATACTTTGAAGCACCGGCCCATACATGAGAGTTGTATTCCATTTTCGGTCTGATAAAGGTGACATAGATAGTAAGGAGATCAGATGGAGTGCAGTATTTCTTACACCGTTTCAGAAAACCCAGGCACTTGAATGCTTCTTTTGCAATATGAAAAATGTGCTTGTTCCAACGAACATCGCATTGAATTTTCATGCCAAGAACATCGAGAGCTTCTGATTCCTTAATATATGTATCACCCATAATTACATTTATAATCGTTAAACTGAACCCTGTTCGCCAGGCCCCATTCGGAAATTACCAAAACGTCGCGATTAAGGGTATCGTCCATGTGCTTTCTCATAGCCCCAATTTCCCGAAGGCTTGGTCTACTGCGAAACGAAAATGAATGGCATATGCTACTGTCATCTGCAAAAGACTTAACTTTAAGTTTTGGTTTTTTTTTTGCTACATGAAATAAAATCATAGAAAAAATAACCCTGTTTTCTATTAAACCTTTAAATGTATTTAAGACATTTAGAATCAAAAAACTAACATCAGCTAAAAAAATAGCATCATAGTCAAATAAAATATTTATAAAGTATTATAAAGTGAAAATTCCAATTGTATTGCATTAACTAACCGGAAGTACAAACAAATTGTTTCGCTCTTTTATTGATTGCAACACATTAATACAATCGTTGCAAAAATACGAAAAAGTTGTAAATTTGAAATAATTTTGTTATAATCTATAGAGTATTTATTAAGTTTGTTAACAACTAATAATATTGTATCAATTAGAAAAAAATATTTTGGTTATAGTTAATAACTTTTGTTCCCTTTTTAACTAATAAGATTTTCATAGCACATACATAAACATTGAAAGCAAAAACAAATTTTTTATTAGGAAAATAAATCAAGGCCTAAAAATGTATTTTTAGGATTTTAATTTGAATTATATTCTAGCTTTTGCGCGTTTGCTTTTTATATTTTTGTATTCTCCTATAAAATAAATTTATTAAATCTAGTTTTTTTAGCTATGTTCAGAAAAGGCAGTTTTAAGCAAAAATATCAAGTAAAAACTTTCGGCGAAAACTTAGCTTCGCAATTACGGATCCCCAAACTTTCTAAGTAAGTTTTATACATATATATAATAATTTCGACTTATTGCTCTATTTAATTTGAAAATATTTATACAACAGCACTATTTATTCTAAGTGTTTCCTAATGGATTTAAATTATTCCAAAACATATACAGCATTTAATAGGAATACCCTTTTCAATGATTCCATTATTACTGTATTCAATCATAAATACTTAATGTACCCAGCAATTTTAACTAAGGGTTCCCCCGTAATTTTTCACTGTCTATTTTTTGCTTAAAGTTGCATTTTACATCCCTAGACAACTATTTTATTTTAAAGAATTTTCACTAAAGTAGATTTAAGCCAAAGAAATGAAAGGTGGCGATATATACCATGGGATATCAATCAATTTCTGTGATGTCATTAATAGTTTATTTATTTACAAAAAAATATACATATGCTGCTTTGTCAATCATTGCAAGATCTATATAAATGCCGTTATTGATATGTGAAATTAAAGTTTTACAAAAGTTGCCGAAAAAAACAAATTAAATTTATTAACAATTCATTTAAAATCAATTCCTGTTTTTTGGTTAATTATCATTATTATAAACTATACTAAAAAGAGTTAAAAAAATGTTATGTTGTAATTGTTATCGTATTTCTGTGTAAAAAAATGTTTGTTAACTTACATACTTAAGAATTACTTACATACAGAGTTCTCACATGATGTAAATTAATATGCTTGCATAAAAATTTTCTGACTGCCTGTCTTCTTACAATGTCACAATAATTTTCGTGTCGGTAATCTGTATGTGTGTATGCATGTTTCTAGGTATGTCTGTATTAAGGTTATGGAGAGGAATGCATAACAATACATTCAAATATGTATGTAGTATGTATACATTTTTTTTCATTCATTATAAAAAATAAAATAATGTGTGTAGAATAAAAATGAAATACAACTGCTTGAATTTTATTTAGAATATTTTAAAATAATACCATAAAGGTAAAAAAGCAAGGTAGATATGATGCATGTATTTACAATATTTACCCTATCGAAATCAAGTTGAATTTTACAAATAAAATGACTAACGCAAAAATGATGTAGGTTTAAATCATTTACTTTATTTTTGTGAGTCTAATAATTAAATGTTCGAACAAGGATGTAAAAAAAAAACAAGTGAAGACTTTGGTTGTGAGTTCAATACTGACTTTATTGATTAAAAAGTTCTTATTTATAATTACAATATTTTGCTTAAAATTTGTAGGAAGTGTTTTGTAATAGTTATAAAATTTTTTTTATTCCGAACTTTTGAGTTTTAATTTCTGAAAAGTGTTTTGTAATAATCTGAGTTTATTGCTCTAGTTTAGAATTCTTAGGAATAAAGTTTACTTAAGTGAGTTTGTTGTTCTAGTTTACAATTCTTAAGAATAAAGTTTACTCAAGTGAATTTGTTGTTCTAGTTTACAATTTTTAGGAATATATTTTGTTTACCCTATTTATTGATTATTACTGTTAATTGCAATTGCTTGGCCACCCATTGAATACAATGTATTGGTAAACCAAACATTATAAAAAAATCACAACTTTGTGGAGCAATAAAAAGAATTAAAGTGGTTTATAAGCATATATGTATGTATGTTTGTACATAGTATTGTTGACAAACGTACATACCATATTTTATTAGTTTCTTATTGTAGTAATTAACAAAAGATATAACATTAAGTACGCAAGTATGTATGTGTATGTTTGTTCATGTTCTTATGAACAAACATTTACAGAATTTTTATATCTTAAATACGCTGGAGGCTGTAACTCCTCCACCGTTAGCTTGAGGCTCCGACGAAATTATGATTTTCCTTTTGAATCTTGTTAAATATATTACAATTATGATTATGATAAGTATAGTAAAAATATTAACGCTGATTACAATATTTTTTGTTTTATTTGATTCATATAGCACATTTTTGAAATTTTGTTCATTTTTTATTTGTTTAAGAAACAAAGTTTCAAATTTTATGTCATTTAGTGTTACATTGTTATTTTCTTTAATTTTCGTTACAATATTGGGTAATATAATTTTGTCATATATTTTTATATGGGCGTTTGTATAGGTTTTGTTTAGAGTTTTTATAATGCAATTTTCAAATTTTTTGTTTTATTTCGAATTTATTACAATTGTGGGATATTTCTGTGTAAAAATTCTTAAATACTATAATACCGGGTAGAAAATCTTTTACAATTGTGTGATTAAGTGGCATCATGTTACAGTGCGCTTCTTTAAAATTAATTATATTTGTTAGGCATTTATCGTTTATTTGAATTAATTTTTTTTTTCAATATTATCTTTAATGTTAATATCATAGACATTATTATTTATATCAATCAGTACTTCGTATGTACTAAGTATTATTGATTTATTTTCGGTATGTAGAAGAGGTTCAAATACTATATTTGATAGGACGTTATCAGAGTATTTCGGAATTAGTAAGATTATTATAATATTGTTATTGTGGAAACCTACATTTACCTTAATATTTGTGTAACAGTTGTAGTCATTGATTAAGTCTAATTCGGTTTGTGTGAGTATATTTGTAGGGATAATTCCTAATTTAATAGAAAATATAATGTGACCGATGTCGTCACGTGATCTTTCAAAAGTGAAATGTCATTATTTATTTGGTATATTTGCCCTATGAATGTCATTTCGTCTTCTAGGGTTGCTATTTTATTTTGGAAATAATTTTTGAATCTATTTATATAATCTTTTACCTTTGTTTGTTTATCATTAATATGGTCCGTAATGTTCTGTATTTGTACAATTAAAATGTTATTGAAGTATGTTAGATTATTAATTTGGGTTTTGAGATTTCCTCCGTTTTCGTACAGGTATTTGAGGGAATGATTGATTTGTACTTCGTCGTCACTGTCCATAGTGCCTGCTATTATTTTTAGTCCTTTCCCTAGTATATTAACTAATCCGCGTCTATATCTAAAGTGTGGATTAAGGTTCTCTACTTTTTCTTCGAGCAAGGCATAATTTTTATTTACTGTGTCTAATAGGGTTTTTGTTTCGGCAGTATTTGAGTGAAGTGACTTGATGTTATTGTTTATTATTTGTAATGTTTCTGTGTATGCTGTAACGTTCACGATATGGAAAACTTTGTTGTACTGTTTGATCACTTCGATTTCCCCCTTCTTGATGGGAATGTATTCGTTATTGATTGTAATGTCTTGTACGTCCAGAATTTGTGCATTAATAGTTGAAGCAAATAATATAATTGAAATCCAAGTTGCCATCTTAAAATAAAAAAGTATTACGTGTTAGTATTAGTTGCGGGGTTGTCTCTGTCTTGGTATTTTTTCTTTTCTTTTACATGTGTCTTTTAATATTTCAGTCTCTATTCTCTATATGGTTGTCATCAATTTTCCTTAAATATATCTTTCTATATTTTCTATGATTTTTGCCGCCTCTTATTTCTTTTATATAATTCTTTCCATCTTCTAATTCTACATCTTTCCTATTTTTATTATTTTATTATCCTAGTAATTTTTTCCTCAACTGTATCGTTCGTAGTTTGGTCATTATGTCTCAGTAGCCTTATGTGTTCATTTATAGTATTATGTAGCCTTTCTATATCGGCATTCGATGTGTGGTTACTATTAGAAGTATAATGTATTTCAATATTCTCGTCTTTTAGAAATTGTTGCATAGGTATTGCCTTGAAGCCAAGTTCATTATCGACCACATTCTTATCTATTTTTCCGTAAAGGTTAAGTATTAGAAGTAGTTTAGTCTTAAATTCGGTCCATGAACGGCTGGTAATCTGATAAGCTAACGCGTATTTAGTGAATTTGTCTATCATTGTTAGGAATAATTTATTTTCTAGTGTGTAAAACACATCTAAATGTATTATATCGCGGGGTTTTTTGGGCGTTTCTGTAACTTGAAAAGGTATTTTGGTGGATTTCGAACTTATTTTTCTATGTTGCATGCTTCGCAATTATTGATGTATTGGGTAATTCTCAATTTTAAATTAGGGTTGTAGATCCTGTTTTTCAGCTCCGCAAAGACGGTGTTTATACCTCTATGGTTTTTATCGAGATGTTCTGTTTCTATAACTTTAGTTAGTTTATCTTCATCTTCTATGTCTTCTAGCTCTGTTTGGCATCTAATGATTTTGAACTGTTTGTTATTAGCGAAGAACTCCTTGTACGTTCTTTCAAAGGTTTCGTAGAAACTATTTTC
Organism: Cistogaster globosa; assembly: GCA_937654795.1. Taxonomy (NCBI): domain Eukaryota; kingdom Metazoa; phylum Arthropoda; class Insecta; order Diptera; family Tachinidae; genus Cistogaster; species Cistogaster globosa. The sequence continues at coordinate 5,148,270 of OW569408.1, read as the reverse complement.
GATAAGAAAAGCATTTAATTTACTAGGGTTGAAATGCGTTTTCAACAATTTAATTACTGTTGCGCGATATAGTTCTTTAAATTGAAAAATTCTTCTGGTATTCCTAAATATCCTTATTGTTTTGATCCTTGTAGAACCTGAAATAATTTTTTTTATTATTATCTGATTTTTATAAAAATTAATTGGAGAATTGCTTTGAGGGATTTCTATCGATCTTTCGATGTGATTTATAAGGGGATTTATCGTAGGTAAAGCGTCCGCGTTTCCATTGTTTACTCCTTTTTTATATTTGTTTGTGTAATCAAACTCAGACAATTTCTATCTCCAACGAACCAATTTGGAATTTGGCTCTTTAAGGGAGAAAAGCCAAATTAATGGTTTATGATCTGTCTCTATTATGAATTTTCTTCCAAAGAGATAGGGTCTAAAATATTTTGTTGCCCATACAATTGCAAGTAATTCTTTTTCGATTGTGCTATAGTTTAATTCGTGTTCGTTCAGAGTTCGACTGGCATAGCATATGGGTCTATTATTTTGTGAAAGTATGGCGCCAAGTGCTACGGCACTTGCATCTGTATTTAACGTAAAAGTTTTGGTAAAGTCTGGGTAAACCAATACTGGATCATTTGTTGGGGTTTTTTTTAAGGTTTCGAAACTCTTTCTATACGATGGATCATCAATATTGATCTTTGCATCCTTTTTAAGACATTGTGTCATTGGTTTTGCTATACGCGAGTAATCTTGAATAAATTTTCTGTAATACCCGTTCAATCCGAGGAATTGTTTTATTTGCTTCTGGGTCTTAGGAATCGGAAAATTAAGTACACACTCAATCTTTGAGGGGTTTGGTTTTACCCCTTCCTGGGTTACTATATGCCCCAAAAATTCCGTTTCTCTTTTGCAAAATTCAGACTTGTCTAACTGAACTTTAAGATTAGCATCCTTTAGGCATTTGAAAATTATTTTAATCGATTACACATGTTCCTGTAGTGAGGTGGAAAAAATTATTATATCATCAAGATACACTAAACAAATCTTTCCAATATATTCTTTTAACACATTATTCATTAAACGCTGAAACGTCGCAGGTGCGGTTTTTAATCCGAAGGGCATTCTTAAGAATTCGTAATGTCCACTTTCGACCGTAAATGCAGTTTTATGCACATCTTCTTCGCTTACCTCTATTTGGTAAAATCCTTTTGCAAGATCCAACATAGTAAAATACATACTTTTGCCCAATTTGTCCAGTATTTCGTCAATATTCGGTATTGGGTATCGATCATCCATTGTTACCTCGTTCAGTTTTCTATAGTCGACCACCAGTCTCCACTTCTTGTGTCCGCTAGCATCTGACTTTTTCGGGACAATCCATATTGGTGCTGAATATGGTGAATTGCTGTGTCGTATGATTCCATTGTCCAACATTTCCTGTATCTGATTTGCTATCTCATTTTTATGAATATATGGGTAACGGTATGATTTTGTGTAAATAGGAACATTATTTACGGTTTTTATTTTGTGTTTTATAGCATGAGTGAAAGTTAGATCTGAATTGGGTTGATAAAATATATTTTTATATTGGTTTATTAATTTCAATATTTCTGATTTTTCTTCTAGGTTCATATGTGCGGTTCGAACCTGATCAATTATAGAGACATTGCTCTGTTCCGATAGATGAACAGACCTACTTGGTGTTTCGCCATAGAGGAGTGGAATTTTTTTGTTATTTATTATTAGGGTATCGTTTTTCAAATATATAATAGCCTTATATTTATGTAAGATATCATTGCCAATTATTCCATGTTATGTGTCATGAGACTGGCATTCTATTAAGTGTATCACATCCTGGGGGTTCCCTATTTCTTCAAACATTGGCACGCAATAAGTTTTATTGGTTGGTACTGTATTCTGTAAAGTTCTTAAAATTAAAGAATTTGAATTGATTATCCATCTTGGATTACATATTCCGGGGTTGATAATTGAATGTGTGGCGCCTGTGTCAATTATGAATTTGAGCTGATTTTTTACTATTATATATGGTAATGCTCCGGAGAGGCTGGTGAAGGAAAATTTTGAGAATTGCTGTTTGGTGAGGTAGAAGAGTTTTGTATTATATTGATATCCATGGGTTCAGGTAAATTTCCATTATTTCGGTTTGAGAAGTCATTTCCATTCTGGAAACCATGTCTATTTGCAGAATTATTGGGGAAATCGTTCCTAACTTGAAAATTATTTTTATTCTGGGTATTTTGAAAAATGTTTCTATTTTGGAAATTATTTCAATTTCGTGTATTTTGGAAATTGTTTTTATTTTGTGGGTTTTGAAATTGATTTCTATTTTGTGGGTTTTGGAAATTACTTCTATTTTGGTAAGGGTATTTTTGTTGATTTGGGGGATTCACCGATTGACGTCTCCAATTCTGTTTACTTCCATAGCGTGTTACTTGATGGTTCTCATTTCCAGTGTAAGCGTATCCCGCTTGAAACAAGCTATCCATGGCTTGTTCTAAGTCCGTCGGACTTCTGCAAAATAGAATAGTTTTAATCGGTTCTGGAATTTTGTTTTTAAAAATATTCAATGCGGTATGCATATTGTTAGTAGCACTTTCCCTTGCTGCCTCTGTTTTCCCCAATATTATGACCAATTTATTGTTCAATCTATGCAGTTTGTCTTTAATATCGTTATAAAATTCTAAAGTGTTTGTTTTAAATGTGACCCCTCTTAATTCATCAAACAATTCGTCACATGATCGCCTGTCTCCGAAGTTGTTTTGGAGTACATTTTTTATGTCTGTCCATGTAGTAGCATGTCAATTTATATCAATTGTTTGTCTTGTTTTGCCTTTAAGTTTTGCTTTTATCATATCTGAAAACAGTAGTTGGGACAATTGGTCATATGTTCGTAGGTATGGATGTATCCTATCTATAAGTGTAATAAATGTATGTAAATCTTTGGTGTCCCCACCAAATTCCGGTAAGCCTTGGAGGTATTTTAAAGGATTTATAACTAGTTGGTTTTGTGGTTGGTCAACCATTTTATGTATATATTTCCTACTTATTATTTCAATTTAATTCTGCCTGAGATACCGTCTGATTTTCTTCTTTAAAATTCGTTTGTTCCTAGTGACCTTTCTTTCGCGTAAATCGCGCTCTAATTCGTCAGTTAAGTAACCGCCGTTTGATTCTATACCAGAATCAAGTGGATATGCTGTGGATCCACAATTAGTGTTTATTGCCCTATACTCTAAGTCCGAAGGATATTCTAACAAAGAATCGCTATCACTCATTGAAAGAAAGAAAAAAATGTATGCCAGTATATCGCTTTAACACAACTGTTGTTGTAGGTATCGTAGTGACTGACTTTCTTATCTTAATTCTACTAGTATAATAATAAAGGTTCTTATTCTAAGTTTACCTTAAAATTTTATAAAATATTTCTGTTGGATTTTAACTTCTTTAGGATAATGCTGTCGTATTTTTTCTTCTTTTCCCTCAGGCTTCTTCTTTGGCTTCTTGCTTAGTTTTTACTTCTTGTATAATGAAACTTCCACAATAGTTTTTTTTTTTTTAATAAGTTTTTGTTGTTTTTATTTTACTTTTTTTCTTTAAGTAATAATACTTTTTCTATCCAAATTTTTTATGTTTTGTGTTTTTTATTTTAAAGAGTTTCTTATCAACAAATTTACTTTACAAAAATGTCTGTTGTTTACAAAGTTTTGTTTCTGTGTGTTGTCCCGAGATTTTTTATATTTTGTTTTCAAAAAAATTTTTTATATATTCTGTTGTCCACAAATTTTTTTTTTTATTATTAATTAATTTTTTTTTTATTTCAAAAATTTTATATAATTTGTTGTCCGTAAAGATTTTATTTTCTTCTTTTTTTTTGAAATGTTCTTATGCAATTTTCGCTTGCCAAAAAACTGTTATGCAATTTTCACTTGCATAAAGGACTTATATCCTTCGAATATTTCACAAAAAGGAAAAAAAATTCACTTGTATAAAGGATTTATATCCTTGTAATTTTCACTTTCACAGAAAAAATTCTTTTCAGAGATCCTTATTGTCTTTTGGTTGTGAGTTCAATACTGACTTATTTGCTTAACAATATTTTGCTTAAAATTTGTAGGAAGTGTTTTATAACAGTTATAAAATTTTGTTTATTCCGAACTTTTGAGTTTTAATTTCTGAAAAGTGTTTTGTAATAATCTGAGTTTATTGCTCTAGTTTAGAATTCTTAGGAATAAAGTTTACTTAAGTGAGTTTATTGTTCTAGTTTACAATTTTATTAGGAATAAAGTTTACTTAAGTGAGTTTGTTATTCTAGTTTACAATTCTTAGGAATAAAGTTTACTTAAGTGAGTTTGTTGTTCTAGTTTACAATTTTTAGGAATATATTTTGTTTATCCAATTTATTGATTATTACTGTTAATTGCAATTGCTTGGCCACCCATTGAATACAATGTATTGGTAAACCAAACATTATAAAAAAATCACAACTTTGTGGAGCAATAAAAAGAATTAAAGTGGTTTATAAGCATATATGTATGTATGTTTGTGCATAGTATTGTTGACAAACGTACATACCATATTTTATTAGTTTTTTATTGTAGTAATTAACAAAAGATTTAACATTAAGTACGCAAGTATGTATGTGTATGTTTGTTCATGTTCTTATGAACAAACATTTAGAGAATTTTTATATCTTAAATACGCTGGAGGCTGTAACTTCTAATCATAAATAAAGGGAAAGCGCAAAGTGTGAAATGGCTAAAAACATAAAAATCTAAATATGATTTTGTTTTCATTTTTTATCACTTTTCTAAATATTGTCGAGTGCTTTGTGCTGTTTTTTAACATTAAGCAAAAAGAATTCTACACTAGCAGAATGTCATGCATGCATTTTGTGTATTCCCATTATAAAATTCAAAATAGAAAAATTAACAACTTTTCGAATTATTTTCTTAATTTTTGTCCGAACGAATCAAATATTTAAATTTAGAATAAAAATTATTTTAACGAATAATGAAAAAGTTGTGAGCGCTTCTGCATTAAACAAAAAAAAAAGAACAACATGATCAACAACGGTTTAAGGGTTTGGCCAAATACATTAAATTACTTTAACTATTGAGACACCTTTTATTTTTCAAATCCAAATTTTTTAATTGCTAATAAGGTGGATTTAGCAATATATGTTCTTCATAAATTTCAACTGTCTATCGAAACCTTATTAACAGTTTGGCCATATACATGATATCATCAGCTATTGTAACATCCCTTAATTTAAAATTTTAAATATTTCTACTTCTTATTATACAAGACAAAGTATTGGACATACCCTCTAATTTTCAACTGTTTCTATATTACGGTTTAACATAAAGGCCTATTTAGGTCAAATTACATAAATTATGAGTTAACCCTTTAATTTCTGAAGCAAAATTACTTTGTCTTATAGCGTCCTTTGCAATATAGGTTTTTTGTAAATTTCAGCTGTCTGTCTATAACGATTCAAAAGTTTGGCGCATACATAAAATTACATCAACTATTGACACACCCCTTACTTTCCAAATCCAAATTTTATATTTGTTGTTATAGCACAGTTAGCAATACAGGTCCTTTGTAAATTTCAAGCGTCTGTCTACAACTGTTAAAGAGGTATGGCGGTATACATTAAATTAAATGAACTACTGGTGCACCCTTTTATCCACAATTTTGAATATTTATACTTGTTATTATTACGGTCATAGTAATCGACATTTTGTCCAATTTTAAAGTGTTTATTTATAACTATGCAAAAGATAGGCCCATTTAGGTAATTTTAGTCCGTATGGGGAAAACCTTTAATTTTTAGGTGTATTTTTGCTTTTGGGAGCTATAGTGATAATTTTTTTTTTTAATCTTAAAGCGGTGCCCTAATCACAAAAAAAAAAAAAAATATATATATATATATATATATATATATATATATATATATATATCAACCAGTACAATTGTGTTTTTTTAATTTACGCAGAATTGAGGTTTTTCGTAAATTTAACAAACTCAAGTCCAACCCTTGAGTAAAGGAATTCAGCCCAATTCCCTATTGGAAAAATTCCGGGCTGTTAAACTAGGGAATCCTCTAAACACTAGCGAGCCTTTAATTCAGCCCAATTCCCTATTGGAAAAATCCGGGCTATCAAACTAGGGAATCCTCTAAACATTAGCGAGCCTTTAAGGAAGTTATATTTTGTTACGGTTTGCAAAATATAAAGCAGAAATTAGTGGAGTTTCGTTAAAAGAAAAAATCGGCTTGAACATTTATCTAAACCAGTTGAGGCCTCATCGTTTTCTTATGGCCGTGTGGTGTACGTCATAATAATGAACAAAGTCAGTGGTTCAACGCAAAGAATTATGACTGTTGAAGAGCTAAAGCAACTACATGGATCGTTGAAAGGAAGTATTACACGTATTAAGAACATTGTTGAATCCAATTCCAATTTATCTTACACAGAGCTTGAATGTAGATTGGGTATTATCGAGACTATAAGCAAGCGTCATATTGCCTGCCAGGAGGCAAGTAAAGCTAAATTAGACGAGTTAAATATAACAGTGAAAACTCGCATATTAACCCTTATTAGGCAACTCAGACGTTCGAGTGCTCAGAAACAGTCATTTTTATTGCCTCAAGCGGCTTCGAGTCGACTATCAAACCTTAAGTTATCCAAATTCGATGGTTACTATTTGGAGTATAAAAATTTTAATAATTCGTTTGGAAACTTAGTTCATAAGAATCAAAATACACCAGCATCAGAAAAATCTAACCACTTATTATTTTGTCTCTGTGGAGAAGCACTAGCTACAATCAAAGGGCCTGTTCGTAAATGCATCACTGCGCTGCATAATACGATTATTTTGGACTGCCGACACAATTTCAGCCCTTTATGGTTCGTTAAAGTTATTTGGGTTTCACGAGCATTCAAAATTCATCTCGCAATGTGCAAGGTTGAAACACAAACGAAGCAGAAATTGGATGAGTTTATTGATTACACCAAATTGCCGTCGTGGTCTGACTGCTGTTCAATATTAGACAGGCGCTGCCAACAATTAGATGCCCAGTGCAGAAGAGCTACAAAGGAACAATTAGGTAACAATTTAAAGAACTATTCGAACATAAATTTACATACAAAATAACGTTCTTTCGTTACAAAAAATATGGCTCAAGATTTTATATGCAATCATTGCTCAAAGTCAAGCCATTACACTAATACATGTCAACGCTTTATTGTTTTATCTGTTGATCAGCGCATTGATCAGGCCAAAATGCAAGATCTATGTCAACTGTTTGTCAAGGGGGCATGTTTACGCATCATGTCCCTCTAGTTACTCTTGTCTCTTATGCAAGCAACGCCACCACTCGCTTTTACACAAGCAAATTAATGATAATTCTCCCACAACTATTTCAGCTGCAGTTCATGGCACATTTTAACAAATTTGTACGCCTAGAGTTATTTACGTAACCACTTGGCAAGAGCTCTGCTCGATTTATGGTCCTGTCAACTTTATAAGTGAATCTCCTTCTAATGCATTAAATTTAAAGAAATCTAAAATTTTTTAGATGTTGTGGGAATTGGCTTATCGAATGTTCAAGTGCCGTTTAAAACTCAAAGTACAATAAGGTCACGATTTAATAATTTTCAACAGTCCCTAGCATTTTTAATAATACGTAATATCACTGGCTACCATCCAGATGAAACTATGTAAAAAATAAATTTCAACTGCCCTCTAGCATAGAGCTACCAGATTCTAAGTTTCATCGTCGACGGGGTATATTCCTGCTTCCGGGTGCAGAGTTGTTTTTCTCGTTTTTGTCTGTGGTACAAAGCAACATAACGAAAATTTGCCAACACTGCAAAAAACAATATTGGGATGGATTGTCTCTGGGAGGTATACTAACAAAGCCGTTTCTACAAATTCTTCGTGTGCCATTACGGAAAGTAATTCAAGCAAAATAAATAAAAATATTGATATATTATGGAAGTTGGAATCTGTTGAAAGTAAACGCCATAACAACAGCACTCTGAACAAGATTTTCTAAAAAAGTCATGGTTCAAAGCAGTGGCCGGATTATCCTGAAGCTGCCCTTAAAGGTACTCCTAAATTGCTTGGTGATTCAAGAGATAAAGCAAAACGGCGATTATTGTCCAAAAAGAAAAATCTAGAAAAGAAACCTCAATTAAAAGCAAGTTATACACGATTTCTAGAAGAGTACATAGAATTAGGCCACATGACACAAATTAAAACTATTATATTCTCCACCATTGTGTTTTACGATCAGGAAGTACTTCAACGACGCTCCGAGTGGTTTTTGACGCGTCATTTCGACCCTCATCACAGTTGTGGCGAAACGAAATAATGATGGTGGACATGAGTATAACTTTGCTTCGTTTCAGATGTCATCAATATGGCTTAAATGCTGATATTGTCAAAATGAACAGACAAGTTTTAATCCACCCTAAGGACCGAAATATGCAATTAATCTTGTGGCGAAATGACAGTACGCAACTTATAAGACCGTAAGCTCTCAACACCGTAACATACGGTACCACCGACTTCTACGTAGATGATACGATTACTGGTGCAGATGATCAAAACACATTGCAGGTCATAAAGAAAGAGATAACTGATATCGCACCTGTTCAGCTAAAGGCGGCAACTCAAAATTTTCAATTTTTCAGTAGAGGCAAAAAACTGTTTATGATAATATGAAAGGAATATTAAAAAAAAAAATTATGCCCTCGTAAAAATAAAATGTTAACTTTAATATAAAACTCGGTTTTAAATTGTTTTGTTAAGTATTTACAGAAAAATAACACATTTTCGAGTTACTTCCGTCTTCTTGAAAAAAAGTAGTGGCATTATTTCGACTTGTGCCAGTTTAACTGAAAATATCGGCGGTGATTAATAACACAATCATAAAATACAAAATATTAATTTTTTTTTTTGCTATAAGAATGTTTTTTATTTTGATTATAATAGAAACATAAAGCAGCGGTAAAATTTATTCAATTTAGTTATCTATTAGGTATTTATAATACGTATTGTAGTAATTCTTTGGAATAATGTTCTTTTTAACTAGGTCACTTATATCTCTTTTTTTAATAGCTGATAAAGGCAACATATCCATATACGCAGGAAGTAATCTGAAATAAATATAATTGTAAAGTGCTTTAAAGAATAAGGATGCCATTTCAATTTTTTGCCGTAAAACAAACACAATTATTGTATATTAATTATATAATTATATAACACAATTATAGGATTTAAACAAAAAACGCGTGTTTTCGTTGTTAAAAAAGTGAATTAACTGATTTTAATGTAAAAGACTATGTGATATAGTTAGAAAAAATTAAAGTTTATAAGTACAGCGATAAGTAATCAAAACAAGGTTGCGAGATAAAAAAATATTTTACAATTTCATCATAATTTTACCTTGGTTCATTTCACTACGACAACTCAAAATACTTTTATCCTGTTTGTTACTTTTATGAAATGAATAAGGCCACAATTCGAAATAATTCCTTTTACTTGAAAAAACTTAGATCAAAATTGTTGAAACATGTAAGTACGACTAAAAATATATCTGTTTTGTTGATACAAAAGTAAGTACTTGGAAGACATGGTGAGCGACATAACGACTTTTTTTAAAGAAAGAGTAGACACGAGAATGGGAAAAATTTGCAGTAGTTAGAGTTGATCATTATATAGCTCTTTTTAACAAAAAGTGAAAAATTGCAAATTTTGAGTTGCCGCCCTTTAGCTGAACAGGTGCGATATCATTAGTTTTTTAAAGTTTTCTTATCACGGGGTAAAAGAGGTGTGCATTGATGATTACATAACTACCACAATGGGCATATCAGGGCACCCGTGTGAGGATTACTTTTGCTTTGATTATCGGCCTAACAAATTATACTCGAAAAATACGAAACGCTAAATTTTGACTCTTACAACTACGTTGCTTGAACCAATTGGTCTTAGTGGCCTAATTAATATGAGAGCGAGAATTCTTCTACAGAAACTTTGGCTCATCAAATGCGATTAGGACGGATCGGTTCCCCAAGAAGTTGATACTGCTTGGAATAATATTTTGGCAGACTTTTATAATTTGCCCCAGGTGAAAATAAATCGCTTTATTTGATGCATCTACTAAGGCTTACGGCTGATGTCTCTATTCCTGCGACAATATTTTAGTAAATTTAGTTGCATCTAAATCTCGCGTAGCTCCAATAAAAACTAAAACGATGCCTAGGTTGGAACTATCTGGTACACACTTGCTTGCAAAATTTCGGAATCAAATAAAATCTCATATCAAATATACAATTTCGAAAGTTTATTTTTGGCTTGACTCACATATTACTTTACATTGTATCAATTGTCGCTCATCATCACTGTCCACATTCGTTGGAAATCTTGTAGCAGAAATCCTAGATCTTTCCGTTAATATCTCTTGGCGATGTGTTCCTACAGACCAAAATCCGGCTGATATGGTACCCAGAGGTTGTAGCGTATTTAAGTTATGCAACTCTACCTGGCTTCACGAACCGAAATTCCTTCAACACAACTTTTCCTATTTACCGACCTATCATAACAAAAGTTCTAGTAAAGTTACTGCATTCATTGCACACGGTTTCCGTCCATTTCAAGTTGTTGGTATTGATATTGATGGCCCTATTTAGACTTATTTGAGAATTTGATGTAAAAGACCATGTAAATCCTACATAGCCATCTTTAATTGCTTTGTATAGAAGACTGTTCATTTGGAAGTGGTTTCAGACATGTCCAGTGACGCGTTTATAGCTGATCTAAAGCGTTTTGGTGGACGTAGGAGCAAAATCAAAGGCTAATAGATTTCTAATATAATTTTCATCAAGCTTCGAACAGATTAAACATAATTTCATATGCAGCATCACACCTTAAAGAATTTGTTTTCCTCTCACCCCGAGCACCACACTTCGGTGGTTTGTGGGAAGCAGCGGTTAAATCGACCAGGGAGCATTTGCCTAGAATCTTATCAAATGCTCGGCTTACTTTCAAAGAATTATCTACGGCTCCTGTTGAAATTTAAGCTGTCATGAATGCCTGCCCAATCTCACCTGCATCGACTCACCCGAATGATTTGGAAGCTCTAACTTTAGGTCATTTTTTAATTGGTTGCCCTTTGAGAAATATTCCTGAAAAGATAAATTTAAACTCTGAAATTTCAAGCCTTCAGCAATCACAAAGAATAACAGTTATAAAGTTTTATTTCTGGTGTAGATGGCATAAAGAATACTTGGCTTAGCTCCAAGAGCGCTACCGATGACAGAAACCTCAACAAATAATTCAAGTTAATGAGTTATTAGTAGTTCATGAATGGTAGTGTTCACCCAATGAAATAGATAATTGGTCGTGTCACGAGGATTTTCCTGGGGCAGAAGATTATGCTCGAGTTGCTGATGTGAAAATGCCTGCTACTCGACGTCCTATTGCTAAATTGGCGGTCTTACCTGTTGATTGAAATCTTGGGTTTTAATGGGGCCCGGCATGTTAAGGCAGCTATTATAAAAATGTTTCGACTTCAAAAACTTTAAATAAATGTTTTCTTTCTGTACAATTTATAAATCCCTTTAATAATTTCAATTTAAGTTTATTTTATTATATTTTTTGGGAACCTTTTATAATTATGTTTGTGTATACTTGCATACGTTGTACCTATTATATGCATTTACGTACGCATTGACAAATTACATGCGTATATATCTACATATACATATTTGTTAAATTATTTGGCTCTATTTTGTTCATAAATATGCAAGTGTACGGTTAATCCTCTTTCTTTAATTTTTTAAGTTGTGAATTTATTAAAAGAAAACAAGAACTCAACCAGTACAATTGTGTTTTTTAATTTACGGCAGAATTAAGGTTTTTTCATAAATTTATCTCAATCAATCAATCAATCTCAAGTCGAACCCATGAGTAAAGAAATTTGGCCCAATTGCATATTGAAGAAAATCCGGGTTGTCAAACTAGACAATCTTCTAAACATTAGCGAGCCTTTAAGGAAGTCAAATTTTGTTACGCTTTGCAAAATATAAAGCAGAAATTGGTGGTGTTTCGTTTAAAGAAAAAATCTGCTTGAACATTTATCCAAACCAGCTAAGGCCTCATCGTTTTCTTATGGCCGTGAGCTGTACGTCATAATAATGAACGAAGACAGTGGTTCAACGCAAAGAATTATTACTGTTGAAGAGCTAAAGCAACTACATGGATCGTTGAAAGGAAGTATTACACGTATTAAAAACATTGTTGAATCTAATTCCAATATATCTTACACAGAGCTTGAATGTAGTTTGCGTATTATCGAGACTATAAGCAAGCGTCATATTGCCTGCCAGGAGGCAGGTGAAGCTAAATTAGACGAGTTAAATATAACAGTGAAAACTCGCATATTAACCCTTATTAGGCAAGGAAGACGTTCGAGTGCTCAGAAACAGTCATTTTTATTGCCTCAAGCGGCTTCGAGTCGACTATCAAACCTTAAGTTATCCAAATTCGATGGTTACTATTTGGAGTATAAAAATTTTAATAATTCGTTTGGAAATTTAGTTCATAAGGATCAAAATACACCAACATCAGAAAAATCTAACCACTTATTATTTTGTCTCTGTGGAGAAGCACTAGCTACAATCAAAGGGCCTGTTCGTAAATGCATCACTGCGCTGCATAATACGATTATTTTGGACTGCCGACACAATTTCAGCCCTTTATGGTTCGTTAAAGTTGTTTGGGTTTCACGAGCATTCAAAATTCATCTCGCAATGTGCAAGGTTGACCCACAAACGAAGCAGAAATTGGATGAGTTTATTGATTACACCAAATTGCCGTCGTGATCTGACTGCTGTTCAATATTAGAGAGGCGCTGCCAACAATTAGATGCCCAGTGCAGAAGAGCTACAAAGGAACAATTAGGTAACAATTTAAAGAACTATTCGAACATAAATTTACATACAAAATAACGTTCTTTCGTTACAAAAAATATGGCTCAAGATTTTATATGCAATCATTGCTCAAAGTCAAGCCATTACACTAATACATGTCAACGCTTTATTGTTTTATCTGTTGATCAGCGCATTGATCAGGCCAAAATGCAAGATCTATGTCAACTGTTTGTCAAGGGGGCATGTTTACGCATCATGTCCCTCTAGTTACTCTTGTCTCTTATGCAAGCAACGCCACCACTCGCTTTTACACAAGCAAATTAATGATAATTCTCCCACAACTATTTCAGCTGCAGTTCATGGCACATTTTAACAAATTTGTACGCCTAGAGTTATTTACGTAACCACTTGGCAAGAGCTCTGCTCGATTTATGGTCCTAAGTCAACTTTATAAGTGAATCTCTTTCTAATGCATTAAATTTAAAGAAATCTAAAATTTTTTAGATGTTGTGGAAATTGGCTTATCTAATGTTCAAGTGTCGTTTAAAACTCAAAGTACGATAAGGTCACGATTTAATAATTTTCAACAGTCCCTAGAATTTTTAATAACACGTAACATCACTGGCTACCATCCAGATGAAACTATTTCAACAAATAAATTTCAACTGCCCTCTAGCATAGAGCCATTAGATTCTGAGTTTCATCGTCGACGGGGTATATTCCTGCTTCTGGGTGCAGAGTTGTTTTTCTCGTTTTTGTCTATGGTACAAATCAACATAAAGAAAATTTGCCAACAACAAGTACGATTGTGCTTGGGTTTAATTATTGTTAACTTTAATTTTTCACTTATTGAAATATTTTTGGCTTGCGCTTATAGCCTGTTGCATTCTCTTGACTATTGCGTTTGATATCTTGCCGCAACATATAAAAGCACCGTCGCACAGTGGCACATTTGGCGAGAGAGCGGTCAAAAATCCGTAACTTTTGATTTAATCGAAATTTTGATATGCGTTTTTTTCTGTTTGGTAGGTGGAATTTAAAACTTTAATTTTTGATAAAAAGCATTAAAGTCGAACGACAAAAAAAGTTACGAATGGTTTAATAATTTTTAATAATTTTGGCCCCCGTAATATTTTTAAGCTTAAAAGCCACGAGGGCCAAAGGTTGGTTTTTTTAAACAGCCTTTTGAAACAAAAGATTTAAAAAGTTAAAATTTTCTTAAAAACAAAAAGTTTTAATGATAAAATCCTATTTTAGTTAAAGTTTTATTCTATTTTAAATATTTATATAACAATTTATAAAACAAATATTGATTAATTTACATACATACGTATACTTCCAAATCAAATATCTACTATTCATTAAGTAATTTTAGTAAAAAATGCTTCTAAATAGCATTGATTTTTATCATCTAATAGTTATTTAGCCTCCTCTTCTAATTCGAGTTATTTTCCATTTTTGTCGAATGTTGGACATAAATGGATCTGAAGTATACAACAAAATGGTAATAAGGTCTTCATTAGTACAACATCTAGACATTTTTCTTGTCCTATGTTCGCGAAAGAATCTGAAGTCTTTGTTCCTTTTTTCTTACGCTTCTACAGATAGATCAATAGGAGATCAAGAGTATTTTTCATTGTAAGTGCAGCTATTATATTGGCGTAATCATCAAATTTTTTGCATTTAGCTTTCTGCTGCATGCTAAGACTTGTAGTGCGATTTTGAATCGTCTTATTAACTCATAATCTACACCTGTGATAGATGCTGCAGTCTCTGGATCGGAAAAAACTTTTTTGACGTATTTCCATCATTCGAGTTTCCTTCTTCTTGTTTAGGTCCGATTATAAGGCCTAGCTGAAGATATCATTTTTTTAAATTTGTCCTTTTTTTCGTTTTTCTGCATTTTCTTTACTATTTCTTAGGGTTTCGCCTGAAGGACCAAATTTCAAATCATAAGCCAATTCGAGAATATGCTCCATAAAACGAATCCCAGTATGAAGAGGCGACAATCCAAACTCTTAAGCTTCCTTAAAGCTACCGACTTGTGCTCGAAGTAAATTTAATTGGCTTTATGTCCTTTGGCATATAATGCAGCTTGACAACGACTTTGTTACCTTTTCCGTAAAGTTTGTGCAACTTTTCCATCAATGATTGTTAGACACATTTTAAAATTTACTTCGATGTCTTGCTCATTAAATTTGAATATTACCGGTTAAGGGTCCTTAATTTAATCTTTTATCTTCTGAACTTCTTCAGTTATGACATCTTTTGTTTCCTTTTTTGTATGCAAATTTTACGGGCGCTCCATCACATCCCCACTTAGAAATTCAAGTAATACTGCTGTTTCTGAGATTTTTGAAATATTTACCATCTAGTGTATTTAGCAATCTCTCTGCAGCATGCTCAAGAAGACCTTGCAATTTTATTTCTGCTGAACTTGAAGTAACGCTAATAGAAGTTCGTGGGAAAATTCCGCAATTCTTCACATTAGTTCTCTATACTGGCAGTTCAATATACCGACTTTCAATAAATTTTAAATCCCAAAAGAGTGCGAATGTTTCTTCTGGAGTAAATTTTTTCTCTTCAATTGGTGAAGGAATGCTTTTTAAAATCCTCTTTGTACCCCTTGGTGTCGCTCGAACTATTTTTTCAATTCTAAAATTGCGTTGGTTATATTTAAGGCGAAAATGAGTCCTTATTGATTCTTTGAGATATTTAAGACTTCCTTTTTATTTATTTCGTTATTCTCGATTTATAATTGTTTATGATCTTATTGTTTTATTGTATATTTGTCATTACTAACTCTAATGAGTAACAACAATTTCGTTGAATATTTAGATTTCGCAAACGTGATAGTTACAATATAGTGCATTACCTTTGTGTTAAAAAGTTAAAATAATTTAAAAATAACTGTAGAAAAATTTTTTTTGAATTTCGTATGTATTCATAATTTTTGTACAAGATACCTGACCTTTGGTCAGAAAAATTGCTCTGGTGCACACGGACTCAACCTGGCGCACATATAATGGGGTATAGGTGTCTAGGGGAGGTTTTGGGCTGTAAAACATCGAAATATCTTTTTGACGTGGTTTGACGCGAGGGAGTTAAGCACGAGATTTTTGAAGAACATTGACCTTTTTTAAAACAAAAAATTTAAAAACTTCTAAAACACGTAACGACTTTATTTTCCTAGCACTGCTAACTAAAAAACTGCACAATTAAAAAAAATTATTTTGATTTCATATCTTTTTAAAAAAAAATTATATTAATTTGAAAATTAGAATTTACTAAAAAAATTTAATTTTTACAAAATATTCGGAAAGTATATTTTGGATCACCCTGTTTAGTGTGTTATAGTTGGAACAGAGTTCTGGATTTTTGCCTCTCGAAGTTTAATGGTATTTACTTTCAAATGAAAACACTAAGATCGGTAATCACAAAAAAATGATTTTTGGCCGCTTTCTCAAAATATGTGCCACTGTGCGTCGCACAATGGTTGAAGAGTGGGTGAAATTCATTTTTTCATGTTTGCCGATTTCGATAATTTTTTGGTATTTTATTGTCAGATATCTAAATATTATGATTCCGTTATATTAGGCTGATATATTTATTATTTGTTTGGACAGACACGCTCGAAGTTCATGTATGTTCGCTTGTTTAAAATGGTGTGCAAATTTACTGCATATTCAATCTTTTGGTACAATTACAGTAAACTTATTACTTAACTTTGTTGTATATTTTCGTTAATGGCAATTGTCATAGATTAGACTTGCATTAAAAAAAGTTAAAAAAGGTGCCACATAAAAGATTTCGTAGAAGAAAATATAAACAACATCAAAATTTCAATGTTCATCAACTTCAGTGGACTGCATCTATTTAGCGCTGTAGAGTGCTGTTAAATGAAATATGTCAAATTACTGCTTAAATTCTCAGCTGCTCCTACTGCTACTTCCAAGAAAAAAAAAAAAAACAGTAAAAACTATAAAGTGATAAAGTAACAAATTTAATTAATAATTTTCGTTCAGCATGTTATTTTTGCCATAATTCTTTACTGTTTTAAATTATTACATAATGTAATATACATACTAGTCAATAACTGCAATTCAGAAGATATTAAAGTTGACACTGGGTATAAATGTTGACGCAGTGAAGCAAGGTGAGGGCACAACAAACGATGGCAATACTGCAAGAAGATTTTTCGAAAATCCAATAAAAACTATGAACATAATTGGCATAAAAGAAGAATCAATAACTAGGTTTAAAATTATTTTGGCCGCAATGAATTGTAATGCATCGATCGACAATAACAAATTTTAAAAATATTGCATGGATACTGCCAAGTTGTTTGTTGGTCTCTATAGCTGGTTCTAAATGCCTGTAACTGTGCGTAAGATTCTGGTGCATGGTAGCAAAATTATAGCAGAAGCTGTTCTGACAATAGGTATGTCTCTCTTTAGGCCCTTTGTCAATGATTTCATTTCTATTTTTAAAATTTTAATTGATTCTGATAAAAGTAATCAATTAAAATGTAAAATGTCCGAGGAAGCTCAGGAAGCGAGGAATAAAGACTATAGAATAGAGCCTATATATTACATTATTCCCGAATAATTGTACGTGTAGCCTATAATGAAGACGTAATGCTTAATCTTTAATCGTCTTTAGACCCATTTATAAATAGATTTTGCTCAAAGCTGCAAAACAAAAAATTCGAATACGATAATGATGTAAAAGAATTATTAAAAGACTTTGCTTAAATTATTTATTCTTGTTTTTTCTATATATTTTCAGGATCCCATTTTCAATTATAATTATTTATTTTTGGTGAAAATTGAGTGATACAATAAAAATCAAGGAAGTTATGCCACTTTTTTAATACGAATTGTATGGGAAGTGGGTGGATTTTTTTTAAATTTCACAAAAATTATTCTGAGTGATTAAAAATGCTATGTGCCAAAAAACAATGCTGTAGGTCAAAATTTAATTTTCACTTTGTATGGGAGGTGGGCGTAAAATGGGCGGATAATTTTAATTTTAAAACTTTTTACTTGATTGAAACAAAAAATGCCTATGTACCACGTTTCGTTGTCCTTCGACAACTTCTATTTTTGGCCGCTCGTTGTATGAATTTCAACCAGTATATAGGAACTGTGCGTTCTGAACCACTTCCGGCCAAAAAGTGCATGAAATGTATGGAAAATCATGCAACTGCCATAAATCATTAATGCAGAAGCCATTAATGTCATGCAAAAGTAATTAATGTCATTATTAATGGGTAATAAATTAGGGGGGAGTGTAAAAAAGGGTCTAGCACGTGTCTCATTAACATAAGGAAGTCATTAATGTGTGCACGTGCAGGTGCAGTTGTGAAGTGCAGGTGTTCATTGATCTTGTGTATATTGGTGGGAAAAAGAAAATATGTTGGTTTCTGTTTAATTTTAAGGTTTGATTGAAATGATCGTGACTTGAATATTTATAGAGGGTCAATAGTAGTATTGGGGAGTAGAAAATCTTTATTTAATAATTAATGAATAGCTAAGCACGTGTGTCATTATAGAATGACGAGGTTTAAAAATGTAAGATGAGTGCAGGTGTTAAGGTCATTGAATTAAGATTCTTGGTTTTCATTAAGCGGAAGCGATATGTGACAGGAATGCTTAAGAATAACTTTGTTTAGTGTAAAAGAGGTAAGATAAGTGCAGTTGTGCATTGATCTTAAATACGTGGATGGAATGTAAAGGTAGTGATCTTGTGTTATACTTTGATTTCTGTTTAATTTTAAGGTTTGATTGAAATGATCGTGATTTGAATAATTAAAAAGTGTAAATAGTAATATTGGGGGAGTAGAAAATATTTATTAAATGATTAATAAAGGTTTTCTTGTTTTCAAATGTATTTTTTGTGCGTGGATGTAATAGTATGGTGGTATGTACTGATCTTGTGTATAGGGATTTGGTGAGAAAAATAAATGTGTTTAAAAAGTTTAATCACGTGGGCCATTGAAGAATGACAAGGGTTGGAAATGTAAGATGAATGCAGGTGTTAAGATTATTGAGTTTTTTTTTTTTTTTTTGTTTTCATTAAGCAGAAGCGATATGTGATAATGTAGATAGATAATAAAAATAAGAATTTGACTGTATTGAATTTTCTAATAAAACACTATAGATATAGATACTGAGTAAAGGTAATGATCTTGTCTGTGTGTGTGTGTGTGTGTGTGTGTGTGTGTGTGTGTGTTTGTGGTCAGTTTCTGTTTAAGGTTTGATTGAAATGGTCGTGATTCGAATATTTAAAAAGTGTAAATAGTAATATTGGGGAATAGAAAATGTTTACTGAATAATTATTAAAGGTGTGGTTGAGAATACATACATTCACACATACTTAGACAGGGTCAGGTCTTAACATTGTATAAAGTGTGTAGCGATAGGAAGTTATACTTAGTATATCGTGTTCACTGTTGCACAAAGTTTTGTTATAAAAGAAACCAAAAAAAAAAATTTTTAAATGTCATCTAATATTTTTGTGTGCAAAATTTGTGGAAACAACTACAATAGCAACCAATATTTTAAAAAACATATGGAAATACACAATCCCTGTGTTTTTTGCTCCCATGTATCATTAACATACACGGAGAAAAAAAAATCATGTAAAATTACATGAAACTTGCGCTAAAGAACAGCAGCCTCTACAGCATATAACACCAACTGGATCAAGGAAGCGACAACATGATGAAGAGCCGCTGGCACCACACACTCCTTTGAAAATTCGGCAGATAGAGGAAAAACCTATAATGCAATGTGAAGATTGCAATATAAGCATTGAAAGAATAAAATGGTTTAACCATTGTGCAGGAGCAGTGCACAATGTCGAATGTCGCTAAAGCTGTGGAAAACAGAGTAAAGCTGCTGAAGAGCAAATTTCAATCGCGGCTTCTGGCATACCGTTTCCCTAAAGGTGACAACCATCTAAATGTTGAAAGCTACTTAGAGGAAGGACATAAGCTTTTATTAAAGCTGCTCAACAACAGCCTAACGGATCAAGTTGTTGTTAAATTCAACATTGAATTATCGGCTAGGTATAAATTACCAGCAAATCCTTTAAAAGCAGAAGCAGATATGTATAACTGAAATGATGCGTTTGTCCAGAGCAGATGATGTGGACACTGCGTTAAAAACGCAAATTGAAATGATAAAAACAAAAATGTCTGAGTTTCAGGAGAGAGACTCAGGGTGGACGCTCATTCGTTTAAACTGGCTGGACATTAATATTAATGAAGCATCGCCGATTTCTGGTTCGCAACATATTTCAACACCGACAAAGCTGGTAAAAAAAATGCTGTATTAATGTAAGAAACGACGACATTTATTATTTCAAGTGGAGTGTAGTGGCAGCCTTTTATAACGGAGCTGACAAACATTTCGACCGCCCATCAACATACAAAATTAATGATATTTCTTCTCCAATCATAAGGCTGGAATGTGGAAGGATACTTGATTTCAATGGAATGAAGTTTCCGACCGATATTAAGGATATCAACATATTTGAAAAAAATAATAGCGATATTAGCATTAATGTGTTTGGTTATGATAAAAAAACGGAAACAACAATTGGACCGAACTACATAACCAGCATAGAAAAGCGCTTCCACATAAATTTAATGCTTTTGGAAAGTGATTGTGGCGAGAAATATCATTATATATTAATAAAAAAATATATCAAGGTAATTTTTTATAAACTATTTTATAGAATTACAATTGTTAATATTCTAAATTTCTTTCTAGACTATTATCAACGCAAATAGCTCATCATAATAGACAAATGCATATATGTAATGCATGCCTATTTTACACCTATTTGCCAGATAGAATGGCAATACACAAAGCGAAAGAATGCGGTAGGTGCGCTTCAAAGATGCCGCAAGGGGAAAAGGCTTTTTTAAAGTATAAAAATTTTGAGAGGCAGATGGATGTCCCCTTCGCAGTGTATGCCGATTTTGAATGTGTGCTGGAGGATATAGCTGTAAGTAAAATTAGTGTAAATAATTCAAATTTTATTAAAAAGCATATACCGTGCGCATATGCCTTTAACATTAGTTGTAGCTTTAATGAAAATTTAAATAGGTTTAAAATATTTGTAGATAGTGATAGGGATGTAAATGTAGGCAAACACTTTGTAAGTAGTTTAATTAGGGATTGTAAAGACATTTATAAAAATTATTTCGAGAAAATTGTTCATATGCAATCTCTAACTCCCTTAGAAATTGAAAATTTCAATAGTGCCATATATTGTCACATATGCCGTAAAACCTTAGGTAATGAACCAACTGTAAGGGATCACTGCCATATGTCAGGAAAATATAGAGGAGCAGCACATAATTCATGTAACTTAAATTACAAAATACCTAAATTTATTCCCATATTCTTTCACAATTTTTCATCTTACGATTGCCATTTGTTTGTGAAAGATTTGTTAAATTTTAAAGGTGAAACAAACGTTATTCCTTTAAACAAAGAGCAGTATATTTCATTATCCCATAAAATCCGTATATATACTGATGAAGAAATTGAGATTTTAATAGATGAATTACGTAAAGAGAAAATTTCTAAAAAAATTCCGTACGCTGTAATAGAAAAAGAACTCGATGAATTTCGAAAAGAAAAACAACAGCAAAAAACCGAGCTAAGATTTTTAGATTCGTATAGGTTTATGGCATCAAGCTTAGATGTTTTAGCTTCTAATTTATCTGACGATGACTTGATGTCCGTTCGAAGAAGTTTTTCAGATTCTGAAGAGTTTATTCTCATGAAGCGAAAGGGTGTTTTTCCTTATGAGTATGTTAACACATTCGAAAAACTCAATAAAAACAAACTTCCATTAGCTGACTTGTTTTACAGCAAATTGAATGACAAAAACTGCTCGGAAGAAGATTATGTGCATGCTCAAAAGGTATGGCAGAAATTTAATTGCGGTTCTTTACGGGATTATATGAAGGTGTATTTAAGGACTGATGTTCTCTTGCTAACGGATATTTTTGAAAATTTTCGTAGAGTTTGCAAGAGAATATATAATCTTGACCCATGTCACTACTACACAATCCCAGGTCTTTCATGGGACGCTATACTAAAATACACAAAAATTGATTTAGAATTACTAACTGATCTTGAAATGTATAATTTTATTAAACGTGGAATTCGAGGTGGCCTCACACAGTGTAGTAAGAGATATAGTAAATCGAATCATAAGTATTTAAGTAACTATGATAAGACAAAGCCTTCTGAATATATTTTATATCTAGATGCAAATAACCTTTATGGTTGGGCAATGTCTGAATATCTTCCACATGGTGGTTTTACTTGGACAAATGATTTCATTCATCCAAAGGATATTTCGCCTAATTCGGAAGTAGGTTATATATATGAGGTTGATTTATCTTACCCTGTTGAGTGCCATGACTGCCACAATGACTTACCGTTTTGTGCTGAAAACAAGGTTATTGGTGGAAGTAAGCATGAAAAATTAGTAGCCGATCTTTCAAATAAACAAAGATATGTGATCCATTATAAAACATTAGAACAATGTTTAAATAATGGATTGATTTTAGAAAAAGTTTATAGATTTATCCAATTTAATCAGAAACCGTGGTTAAAAACGTATATTGATTTAAATACAGAGTATAGAAAAAAATCTAAAAACACCTTTGAAAAAGACTTTTATAAGCTCTTAAATAATGCAGTGTACGGAAAAACCATGGAAAATGTTGATAAGAGGAAGGATGTGCGATTCCTAAGTGAATGGGATCGCACTAACTGCAATCATATAGGATATAGGAGAATTGATTTCAAAACCAAATTTCCATAGCATATCACAATTCACAGAAACAATGTGGGCTGTGCAAATGAATAAAACCACAACATATTACTCCAAACCAATCTATTTAGGTTTTTGTGTTCTGGAGTTATCAAAATGGAAAATGTATGATTTTCACAATGGATATATGAAACTTAAATATGAGGATAAAATAAGTTTAAATTATATGGATACAGACTCATTCATATATTCTATTCAAACAGATGATTTTTATAGTGATATAAAAGATGATTTGAAAGATCGGTTTGATATTTCATCATACCCTGAAAATAGTCCGTTTGGTTTTCCTTTTTTAAATAAAAAAGTATTAGGTATGATGAAGGATGAAACGGATAGTAAATTTATAACAGAGTTTATTGGTTTAGCTCCTAAAGTTTACGCATTTACAGTTGAAAATGAAAAAGATGTAAAAAGGCCAAAGGGAGTTAAAAAGTGTATAGTAGACAATTATAATATAGATATTTATAAAAATGTTTTATTTTCTAAAGAAACAGTTATGGCGTGTATGTATACATTTACATCAAAATTACATAATATTTTAACTAATGAAATTAATAAAGTAGCTTTAAGTTTTAATGATACTAAGCGTAAAATTATGAATAATCATATAAATACATATGCTTGGCATCATTACCAATTAGATAGTGGTAATGGTGAAGATGAATTGAATATGTTAATTAAGGAAAATGAAGAAATAACAAAGCAATAACAATTGTATAAATTAGTAAAATATTTATAAAC
This sequence comes from Cistogaster globosa, assembly GCA_937654795.1. Lineage (NCBI taxonomy): Eukaryota > Metazoa > Arthropoda > Insecta > Diptera > Tachinidae > Cistogaster > Cistogaster globosa. The sequence goes on along the minus strand of OW569408.1, from coordinate 5,124,712 downwards.
TAAATAATAAGAAAAAAATTAAATTAAATAATATGTATATATGTATATAGATATTTAAAAAATAAAAATGGCATTGTTTAAAGTTATAATGAAAATTTTATTATGTCTTTATTTTATTGGGAAGAAAAAAAAAGTAAGTAATATGAATTCATAATTAATAAAAGATTAAATAACTTTCTGGACAATTCCAGTTAATGGAGTGTACTTAATCAAGCGATCGTAGAGAATTAAACAATAAGCATTTGTGTTTGTAGGAATCGGGATGGCAGTCTCAAACTCAATTTTCACATCAATAGGCCCACTCTTAATCATTTCATTTTGATAGCTTAGATCAATAACGACAATTGGATTTTCCTTAAACTTTTCACAGGAAAGAAGTGGTTGTGCAGGCTTCATATAATAATTTTGTTGAAATTTCGCATACATATCATATAAAATAGCATAGCGATTCTCTGCAATCTTTAAATTTAAATCATCGTACGGATAAGAATCTAAATTTAAATGTACTTTTATATTTTTTAAATCAGAGTGAATATATTTCTTATTGTTTTCTAACACGAATAATAGAAATCTAGGCCTCTCTCGGTTAACTGATAGCTTAACATTCCAAATATGGTTTCTTCCGCCAGAGAATGTAGGATTAAAATAACAATCGCAACTCCGAAATGCTATAGGTAAAGAGATACCATCCTTAATAATCTTCATTATTTGTAGTTTTTTAGAGTCTGAGACTTGTACGTGTGGAATTCTCCACGTAATATTGGTAATCAATAAAGTAAGATTTTCATTTTCATTTGTTGAGTAATAAACGTTCATCATTTGAACTCCGTAAAAGAATGAGTTCATGTTTGCTATTTAATATTTAGGGGTATATAAAAATTAAATATTTGCATGGCTAAGTCTCCAGAACCACTCCATCCAGCATTTCTCATCATATTGCTTTCAAATTCATTAAGGGAAACATAGTTTTTAATTGTGCTAGACATCCCCAAGTATCGTGTACGATCAATTTCAACACCATTAATTTCATAACGTATTTCATCAAATAAGTACGCAACACAATTATTTCTTAGTCTGGTATTTGGAGAGTTCTCCCCGTTAGAATTTTTTATATTTCCCTCTATATACAAGTAGCTTTCACTAGGAAGAACATACAAGTCTTGATTTTGTAGAGTAATTCGTATCTCATCATTATTTTTTAATGATTGAATGTATGGTACATAACTATGATAATCCTTTTTTATTATATTCTCATCCGAAATAGGAGTTTCCATAACATTTAGTATATCAGACATTTTTCTTTACTTTCAAATTAAGTAATCTTAGAAACCTTTTATTTTCTTCTGTTAATTTAGGTCTTTTAGCTTTAACAGTTTCTAGTGGAATGCTTTCGCTAACTTTTATTTGCGCGTTTTATTGTAAATAATCATATTTCCCTTGGTCTCAAATGCAATCTAATTGTTATTTCTTCACCTCTAAAGTTTATTAAGCGATCGTCTTGGTCAACAATCCAAACTTTAAGATATGTTATTTCTTTCACATTCACTGGTAAATAGATTAGATTATTCGGGATAACATCTCATTTTTAACCTGGAGGAACATCCACTGCAAACTCATGAAGAATGTGTGCTGGAAAATTATTTATATATGCTCCTCGTATTATATTACATTCAACTTGCACAGCATTAACTTTTAAAATATTTACTGGGTGATTCGATAAATGTTTTATACCAGGCTTTAAAACACCACCACTAAAACCAAGTAATTTACCAACAGATCTTTTTCGATCAAAGAAAATTGTATCATGTGAGGATGTTATTTCAATTTGTAGAGTATTATTATTGTGGTTGGATTTATTATCATTTTTTTCTTTATATTCTGCGATTATATATTCAGCGATGTCTTGCAACTCATAAGAACCTATAGGAATTTCAATTATTTGATCTCCAATATGGAAAAGATTATTATCATAGTCTACGTTGGGAATCGTTTTATATGAATGAGAAACAATTAGAGAACATTCATAATCTGCCGCTAACTCTATTGGTGGAAAGAAATTTGCCGTTAAAATTGAAAAATTCCCGCTGAGTGCTAATGTTATCGACATAACGAATGATTGAATGTAAATAAATAAAAAACGCTATTTACAGTTGGTTTTTATTTAATATATGTATTTGTTTTAACTAATTGCTAGTTTTACAATATTTCATTTTTACTTATCCAAGAATTATGACTTGGAAATCCCAACCATTTTACATACGCTTTATCACCCTTTGTTTTTAATACTTTTTCAACTAAGTATGTATTAGGAAAACGAGTCGTAAGTACTCCTCCTTGCAAAATCCACCTTTTATTTCATTTCCTTCATAGTCTTTGAGTATAAATGTGACTGGGTAAGTATTTTGTACCGATCTTATTTTAAATATTTCTGTTGTCCAATTTGGTGTATACCCCTTTTCATAGACGTGCTTATATTTACTAATACGTACAACCAACCTTAAACCGTGAAGCTTTAAATAGTTTTAAATGATTGTATACAGTATTCAGTAAATGTTTTTCGTGTTCATGAGTTACTTGAATAGGAGCCATTTTGATCGTTCCGTGTATTTTTTTTATTATATTGATTAATCAAACCTTTATAAATGCTAATCCCTCTATAAGATCCATTGTTACTAAACTCCTTCCACATCATTTCTTTCAATGTCCTGTTGAAGCGTTCAACAATTGAAGCTTTCATAACACTATATGTAGAGTAATGATTTCTTGAATGTTTTCTCATTAATGATCCAAACTCCTTATTAAAAAATTCTTTGCCATTATCTGTCTGTAAATTTCTAGGTATACGCCCCATACGAAATATTTTGTGAAATGCCTTACAAACTTCTGCTGCAGTTTTTGACTTAAGTGATTCGGCCCAAGCATATTTTGAAAATGTATCAATGACTGTTAACATATATTTAAATCCATTGTTTTTAGATGAATAATTTCCCATTTCTACTAAATCAGCTTGCCAGAGATCGTTAATTCCCTTCATTATAACTCGACGTCGTAGGAACTTTTTCCGCGCGTGAATGTAGTTCACTAACTATTTCTCTTATCCATATTCATGTCTATATAGGTTACATGAGTTACTCTTAGATATTAAGTATGCTTGGTTATATCATGATAATTTAATTGGAGGTGGCGGTTCCAGCTTTTGTTTTTTTATAACATTCACTTTAATAGAGTTGTTTTTAATCCACTTGAAAATAAAATCCTCAATCTTATTAAATCTCTCTTCAATACTGTTTATAAAGTCTTTATTTGAACTATATATCTGATTATTCACAGCTTTTTCAATGATTTTAACATCTTTATCAATATCCTTTGTCAATAAATCTTGCAACAATTTTATGTTAGTTTTAATTATATTCAACTGGGAATCATACTCTTCTTTAAGTTTTTCCGTTTCATTATTGTTGGAAATGTATTGTTCAATTCTACTAATTCTTTCTTCGAACTTGTTTATAAAGTTTGTGTTTGAGTATTTTAATTCTTTGCTTATATAATTTTTTAAATATTCTTGTATACGTTTGATTTCTAAACTCATATAAGTTTTGTTAACACCATCAAATTCGTCCAACGGTGAAGCTATATTTATAATTCTCCTATTCTCTACGTTTATATTGCTCCCATCGAGGATAAAACTAAATTTTTTTATAAGATTTTAAGATTTCAACTCATTACTATGCTCTTTGAAGTAATGGCCAAATTTATCAACAGTCATTATTATTACTACAACTAGTCAATTATGTTTGATACTTTTAGTTCCTCAATTATTGATAGTATCTTATTAGAATGGTTTTTTACCAGCTTGTTTTGATGCCATCAACAGCTTTAATCGATCTACTATTTCACTAGGATTATCCCAGTATATATAGTTTGGTTTATTAAGGTTTACTTTTATTAAACCTTCACCAATGTAAGTAGTAGTAAATAGCTTATTAATTTTTTCCTTATATTTATAACCTCTATTTCCTTTTAGTTGATAAAAAGTTTCTTCTGTGTGCACCTGTATCCATCAAAATTCGTTTATATATATATATATATATATATATATATATATATATATATATATATATATATATATATATATATATATATATATATATATATAGATATATCTGATTCTGATTAGTCATAGTGCTCTGGCTTTTTATGAAAGAATAACGAATATAGACCAGGAGTTAACGCCCAAGATTTATTTCCTATCATTATTTTTCATCACCTAACTTTCAGAATTTCCAGTCACCATTTTGATTTTTGTAAGGTGCAAATATTGTATCAAGCTTTTTGTTTTTATATAAGTCTGTTAAATAAAATTGCCAATCATCAGATTGTAAATAAAAGGATTCATTATCTAAGTCAACATCTTCTTCTTCTTCTTTTAAACCACTTGTTTTTAGGAACGAACTCAAATATTCTTTTTTCTTTGGGGTGCTATTCATAATACTATTATCTCTGTTCTTAGTTACATTATCATGTTTAAACTTAGTCACCTCTGTTGGGTTAAATGTTCTTTCGCTAGATAACTTGACTAATTTTTTTAGAGGTTCTGTTAGAGGTTTAAATGTATTTTCTAACTTGTTTATTGTTTCTGTTTCCCCGCGCTTAACAGCTTCAAATTTTTGTTTTATAATTTTTCTGGATTCCATTAACTCTTTTAATACATTTTCTTCCATGTTTGTGTAAAAGAGATTAAATTATTCAAAAATGTATAAGATCTATTAACAGCATCTAAAAAATAGCTAAACAGCTTCTTTATACAGCTAAACAGCTTCTTTAAACAGATAAGCAGCTTCTTTGAACAGCTACTTACTTACTTACTTACTTATCCAAGAAGTTCGTAGTAACTCCTCCTTGTAAAATCCACCTTTTATTTAACTTCCTTCATAGTCTTCGAGTATAAATGTGACTGGGTAAGTATTTTGTATCGATCATAGTTTAAATATTTCCGTTGTCCAATTTGATGTATATCCCTTTTTAAAGACGTGCTTATATTTACTAATACATACATAGTCTCCAACCTTAAAGCGTGAAGCTTTAAATAGTTTTAAATGATTGTATACAATATTCAGTAAATGTTTTTCGTGTTCATGAGTTACATGAATAGGAGCCATTTTCCGTGTTCCGTGTATTTTTTTGCTATATTGATTAATCAAACTTTTATAAATGCTAATACATCTATAAGATAAGATAATGATTTATTGAATGTTTTCTCACTAATGCTCCAATTTCCTTATTAAGAAATTCTTTGCCATCATCTGTCTGTAAATTTCTAGGTATACGCCCATGCGAAATATTTTGTTGTTAGCATATATTTATATCCATTGTTATGAGATGAATAATTCCCCATTTCTACCAAATCAGCTTGCCAGAGATCGTCAATTCCCTTCATTATAACTTGACGTCTTAAGAACTTTTTCCGCGCTCGTGAATGTAGTTCATTAACTATTTCTCTCTTATCAGTATTCATGTCTATATAGATTACATGAGCGTTGTGTTACTCTTAAATATTAAATATGCTTGCTTATATTATGATAATTTAATTGGAGGTGGTGCATCCAGCTTTTGTTTTTTTATAACGTCCATTTTAATAGAGTTGTTATTAATCCACTTGAAAATATAATCCTCAATCTTATTAAATCTCTCTTCGATACTGTTTATAAAGTCTTTATTTGCACTGTATATCTGATCATTCACAGCTTTTTCAATGATTTTAACATCATTATCAATATCCTTTGTCAACGAATCTTGCAACAATTTTATGTTAGTTTTAATTATATTCAACTGGGAATCATACTCCTCTTTAAGTTTTTCCGTTTCATTATTATTGGAAATGTATAGTTCAATTTTACTAATTCTTTCTTCGAACTTGTTTATAAAGTTTGTTTTTGAATATTTCAATGCTTCGCTTATATAATTTTTCAAATCATCTTGTATACTTTTGATTTCTAAACTCATATACGTTTTGTTAACAGCATCAAATTCGTTCAACGGTGGGGCTTTATTTATAATTCTTCTATTCTCTACGTTTATATTGCTCCCATCGAGGATAAAACTAAATTTTTTTAAAAGATTTTTAGTTTTCAAGTCATTACTATGCTTTTTGAAGTAATGGCCAAATTTATCAACAGTCATTCTTATTATTACTACAACTACTCAATTATGTTTGATTCTTTTAGTTCCTCAATTGTTGATATTATCTCATTAGAATGTTTTTTGTTACCAGCTTGTTGTGATGCCATCAACAGCTTTAACCGGTCTACTATTTCATTAGGATCATCCCAGTATATATAGTTTGGTTTATTAAGGTTTACTTTCATTAAACCTTCACCAATGTGAGTAGTAGCAAATAGCTTATTAATTATTTCCTTATATTTATAACCTCTATTTCCTTTTAGTTGATTATTAGGATCAAAGTTTCTTCTGCGTGCACTTGTATCCATCAAAATTCGTTTATATATATCTAATTCTGATGAGTCATAGTGCTCTGCTCTTTTATGAAAGAGTAATGAGTATAGACCAGGAGTTAACGCCCAAGATTTATTTCCTATCATTATTTTTTCATCACTTATCTTTAGATCTGAATTTCCAAATTTTCAGTCACCATTTTGATTTTTGTAAGGTCCAAATATTGTATCAAGCTTTTTGTTTTTATATAGGTCTGTTAAATCAAATTGCCAATCATCAGATTGTGAATAAAAGGATTCATTATCTAAGTCAACATCTTCTTCTTTTGCGCCACTTGATTTTGAGTACGAATCCAAATATTCTTTTTTCTTCGGGGTGCTAGTCATAATACCATTATCACTGTTCTTAGTTATATTATCATGTTTAAACGTAGTTTTTAGACTCGTAACCTCTTTTGGTTTAAATGTTCTTTCGCTAGATAACTTGACTAATTTTTTTAACGGTTCTGTTATAGGTTTAAATGTATTTTCTAACTTGTTTATTGTTTCTGTTTCCCCGCGCTTAACAGCTTCAAATTTCTGTTTTAAAATTTTTCTGGATTTCACCAACTCTTTTAATATATTTTCCTCCATGTTATTGAGACTTAATTATTGAAAAAATTTATGATATCTGAAATAGCTTAATAGCTTCTTTGAACAGATAAACAGCTTCTTTAAACAGCTAAACAGTTTATATTAACAGTAAAATAACTCTTATTTTGTGTTAAACAAATAGCATCAACATAAATTCTTATACGTCTGAAGTAGTTTAACAATCAATTATGACTAAGCTTGAATGAATATATCGAAACCTTTTCTATAACGTCCATTACTTATTTCATCATCTTTGCTTATTACAAGAAATCCATATTTATCCCTCCAACATTCTTTACATATGATTTGAAACATTTCGAAGCTCATGTCACTTCCAGCATGATCTTTATATATATGTTTAAGGTTTAGTTCATCTTGCTTAAACACTATAATTAAGTTTGCATTATCACGTACTAAATGTTTTGGAATATGTGTATATGTTTGACATACATAAAATGCATCGATATCTTTATGTCTCCCCATGCAAAAATATGATCTGATATTTTTTTGCTTTTCACATGCAACATCATCAAATATCATTATAGAGTTTACTTTAGCATCATTAGGTGGTAAAACATCTTCGTTTTCTGAAAATGTATATATACCCATACCCTTTACCGAGGATATTAGTTTTCGTAGATACTGATATTTGGGTTGATGTAGAGGTTTAGAATAAAGGTAAATGTTTCTGAATTTCAATCCATTAGGGCTTTCAATCAAACTAAGCATAATGTTACTTTTACCGCAATTGGACGGTCCCACTATTAATGCTCTTATAAAGTTTGGTAAAAGGCAACTATGTTTAGTTACATTATTCTTTTCACTGAAATCTAAATTTCTCACTACAATATTTGAATGTTGTTTAATCAAACGCATCTTTACAAATAAAAAGTTAAAGCAAGTGAACATCTTTTTCTTTATATCAATTACTACTTACGTACATATTTTCAGAAACTATATGTTATAAATGAAGGTGTATACAAAGAAAAGTATTATTGGTAAACAGGTAGTTAGTGGAGAAGGACTACTAAATAAGCTAATTAATTCGCTACCAGTTGAGGTTCACCTACCTGGTTATCAATTTTGCGGACCTGGAACGAAATTAGATAAACGTATCCAAGGGGAGATAAAGGAATCAATCCCGTGGATGCCGCTTGTAAAATTCATGATATTGCTTATTCACAGAACTCTGATATTAATAAACGACATCAAGCTGATAGACAACTAGCTGATAAAGCTTGAAAGAGAGTGAAAGCTAAAGATAGCACACTTGGAGAAAAACTAAATGCATACCTTGTTACTAACGCAATGAAGTCTAAAGTTAAATTTGGTTTAGGGGTTAAAATAAATAATCTTAAAAAAACTTGCATACGAAACCTTTTTCGCAATGCAATTAAATCAGCAACTTTGGTCTTAAGAAAAGAAAAACCAACAAATATTAAAAAGGCAATAAAAACTGCCAAAAAAATTATTGATGAATCATTTCTTGCCAAAAAATCAGAAGTGAAAATTCCAAGAGTTATTACCGTTCCTAAAATTGGGGGTTTTCTACCTCTTGTACCTATACTTACAGCACTTGGAGCACTGGGTGCTTTAGCTTCTGGTGGCTCGTCGATTGCTAAGGCTATTACTACAGCTAGCAATGCTAAGCAGCAGTTCGAGGAGAATAAGCGTCATAATAGAACATTAGAGGCAATAGCAATGGGAAAAGGTCTCTATCTCAAACCTTATAAGAAGGGATATGGAATATTTTATAATAAAACGAAAACATCAAAAAACTGATACAGCAGCTACCCGCTTACTGATTTGGATTTGATAAGGTTTGGAAAAAAGTATATTCCTTGTTTTAGGGGAGTTTATATGAGAGACACACTCCCTAAAACTCCACGCCAAACAGAATGCGGATAATCAATTTAGACTCTCATAGAGGAAATGGTACACATTGGGTAGCCTACTACAAAGATAACGATTATGTAGAATATTTCGACAGTTTTGGAAATCTTCAATCACCTCTAAAAGTATTAAGATTTTTAGGATATAATATAAAATACAACCATAAAAGATATCAGAAAAGTAATTCTTTTGATTGTGGTCACTTATGTTTGCAGTTTCTACTTAATTTTAAAGTAAAGAAATAAAATAAATGAAATAAAAACTCATACAATTTGTTTATACAATTTTATTTTTATTTATTTTCCATCCTTAAATATAATCGGTTATTATTTTTCTCTCCATTTTTTTCCCAATCTCATTACATAGGCGTATTAAATCTATTTCGATGTCTCTTTCGTTTAATCCGTCAATATCACTCAATAGGATTTGAGTCTTTTTCAGCTTCGAGCACGTTGGTATGTAATAATTATAATAAAAATGCAATATTTGCTTCCTTAGAATACCATTCCAGCAAAGTATTGATGTTAAAAATACTCCTATCCTAATTATCGATTTCCATATTTCAAGATTAATTTTTATATGGAATTTTTCTTGTCGGATTATTAAATACCAAACACCCCTTTTATGTTTGAAGGTGTACTCAGTAGTTTCCTCGCTTGTATTTTTAATCAAGTTTATTGAATATAAAAGTTCTCGCTGAAAAAGCGTGCTGCTAATGTAGTCCTTATAACGCATTAGGTGTAGCCATTCTTCTTGTCCAAATCCAATAAAATGGTTGTTCTTATAATGGAACCATATCATCGGCTTAAATCCATGAAGGGTTGAAAAGCCACAGGAAAATTTTAATTTGAGAAAGTACTCCATCTCAAACACAGCGTCATATATTTTAGGTCGACGCTCCTGATTACAATGCAAAGTATTTTTTATAATGCTATTCATTCTCTTTGAAGGTGAGTTGTTAACTGTTGTTTTTTTTTCATTTTAAAGCTCGCCTTTTTAAGAAGATTTCTGATACTTATCTACTACTACTACTACTGATAATAATAATACATGTAAAAGCTGTTAAACTAAATTATAATAATTCTATGTAAATATAAAATAATAAAATAAATAAATAATTTATTTTTTATTTTGAAAATATCCATATATATTGTTTTTATGATAATAAAATTCCGGGGTATTGAAACTTACTACTTATTACTCTTCTTTTTGATTTATGGGAGTTGATGACAATAGAATGAATAATTTTTTATACTTCTTGATAATTTTCATCACTTTTAGTTTTCTTTTATGAAAGAAATAACATCCACACATACCAATTACATCTCCGTTTGAAGTATCGTGTGCGCAAGCTACATTATAAATACTACAATCTGTATATTTATTTTTAAACGCTTGTATTTCTTCTAAATGTTCTTGGAATATTTCATTTCCAAATTTCTGTAGAAAGTCTTCAATAGTATTCATCTTTATGGGTTAAAATTTTATTTAATACTGAGTAAATAGATTAATCATAGACAACTCTCATAGCCTGAATTCAATTAAATTGTAAATGAAAAACAAAATAGTTTTTTCTTTTTGTTATAATAATGGTTTGCTTTATTTAAATAACTTTCATTTAAATGTATTAAAAGGATAATAGTCTCTCATTGGAGGAAGTGGTTTTAACTCCAACCTGCAGAGTGAGCTATTCCTATTATTATTTAAAGGTCATTTTGTAATCATATAAGCGCCTGTAGATAAGAGTTCAACGTCTTAGTCGCCCAACGAATTAAACCTTTTAGGAAGGTAAAATATACTCGTTCCCACCTCTAGCACAACAGATTCTCCACATTTTGTTGTTATTCGCTCTGCTCCAGTTATATGATAGTCTTCTAAATTTATCATATTCCTGATACTAAGTCTCTGCCTTGCATTTAACTTGTTAAAAGATGCAATTAATTCCGTGTTGCTGTTCATCGTTGTATATTTTATAATAAACTGTCAAAATTTATTGAATTTTTACCGAATTTATATAAAAGTAATTATAACGAAAGTAATAAATAAATAACAACTAAAACAACAACGTGATAATTTTGCATACTAAAAGGAAATAATTATTATATAGCCCAAGTTTTGTTTAATAAAAAAAAAGACTAAATATTTTTATAACATTATATATCCGCAATTTCTTTATATTTAGCAATAATAATCGCCGTCATAGCCGTAAAGAAACTTGACTTTGGAGTCTTTATACACCTACCCTTTTTAATGTTTACAATTTGTTCATATACTCACATAAATGATATTGAATATTACACTAAACATGGCTAATAACATACAATAATTTAAATATAGAGTAGTGAATAAAAACTAAAAATTCATTCAATAAAGATTTTCTATTCCCCAATACTACTATTTACACTTTTTAAATATTCGAATCACGATCATTTCAATCAAACCTTAAACAGAAATTGACCACAAACACACACACACGCACACACACACACAAACCCATATAAACACATACCTGCACACAGAAAAGATCATTACCTTTACTCAGTATCTATCTATCTCTGCAGTGTTTTATTAGAAAATTCAACACACCCAAATTCTTATTTTTATTATCTGTCTACATTCTTATCACATATCGCTTCTGTTTAATGAAAAAAAAACAACAAAAAATTCAAAGTCCAAGAACCAAAACACCTGCATTTATCTTACGTTTGGGACGTTACGTGAACTGTACCTTGATTGTTTATTTTTTTCTATGAAAAAAAAAAAAAGATATATATATATATGTATATATATATATATATTTATATAAATATATATATATATATATATATATATATATATATATATATATATATATATATATATATATATATATATATATATATATATATATATATATATATATATATATATATATATATATATATATATATATATATATATATATATATATATATATATATGTATATATATTTTCTTTGCTATCTCTAACTACACTTGTTTACATATTTTACATTTTTCAACATAACTGTGTCTCAACACACCTGCTGTGTTTGGCTTCTCTATTCCTTCCATATACTTGTGATCACATTGTCACACTTATTAATATGTCAACCCACGTAATCCAGCACTTCACATTTAGGCAATTAGTTGGAAGAATTTATTACTCTTGTTGAAAAAAAATAAATACAATCCTTATTGTATAAAAATTTTAGTTTTTAAATATTTAAAAACAAAATTTTTCTTATACTTTTTTTCTTTCATATCGCTTCTGCTTATTGAAAACCAAAATCAAAATTCAAAAACCTCAACACCTGCATTCATCTTACATTTCCAACCCTTGACATTCTTCAATGTCATTTATTTTTCTCACCAAACCCCTATACACAAGATCAGTACATACCACCATACTATTACATCCACGCACAAAAATACATTTGAAAACAAGAAAACCTTTATTAATCATTCAATAAATATTTTCTACTTCCCCAATATTACTATTTACACTTTTAAATTATTAAAATCACGATCATCTCAATCAAACCTTAAACAGAAATTAACATAGTTTCCTTTTATCACCAAATCTCTATACACAATTTCAGTACATACCACCATACTATTACATCCACGCACAAAAAATACATTTGAAAACAAGAAAACCTTTATTAATCATTTAATAAATATTTTCTACTTCCCCAATATTACTATTTACACTTTTTAATTATTCAAATCACGATCATTTCAATCAAACCTTAAAATTAAACAGAAATCAAAGTATAACACAAGATCACTACCTTTACATTCCTTCCACGTATTTAAGATCAATGTACACTAGGGTGTCCCAAAAATTTTTTTGTTAGAGGCTCAAGCATAATTTGAAAGCTTATATGGATCAGTATTTTTGAGTTTTTTTTTAGATTTTTAGGAAGAGGTTTAGAGGTTGCGCAAATCAAGTCTTTGTTAAAAATCGGATTTTTCGAAATTTTTTCAAACTTGACGCATACCTTTGTTAATAAATACGTTGATTTAATTTTTGGACAGAATATTTCTAAGGACAGTTTCCCAAATATCATTTCTATATGCAAAAAGTTTAAGTTTCGGCAATATTTTTGTCCATTTCGATTCAACATATTAAATATTTTTGTAATATTTTAACAAATCCTATAAAAAACAGTTAATTACTCTTCAAATTTATATAAAGTAATAAAAACCAGTCACGCGATTTTGAAGAGGGATATGTTCTATACAACTAAGAAAAGAATAATGGAATTTGGTCTAACAGTTCCTTAGTTACACTATTTTTATAGTTTGTACCTTGAAAATGGTGATACTTTTTTCGTTATAATTATTTTATATTTCCATAAATTTTTATAGTTGTGTTTTTAAAGTGATTTCTGCGAATAAATAAAATATTATTTCATTTTAATTTAATCCCCCATTTAATTTAACTTTTCTGACGATTTCATGTATGAACCAACAAAAAAAAAGGGGTCCAAAAGAAGTTCCATCTTCCATAAAAAACCAACAGCTTTGTGCGAGTCTTGACAAAGCCGGAATTAGTTGCCGTAAAGCTTCGTTAATAGTATATTCGTGCTCAAATCCTAACCAAAACAAGTCTTGACAAAACCGGAATTAGTTGCCGTAAAGCTTCGTTAATAGTATATTCCTGCTCAAATCCTAGCCATAACATCGCAAAAATTGCATGCTCAAAGAGTTCAATTTGGGGGGAACGTATAAAGCAGCGAAAGATTATTGCAGATTCTATTAAAAAATCGTTTGATGCCTCCAGTTATACTACGGTACATTGGGATGGAAAAATAATGCCCAACTTAAAGAATAAAAAGAAAAAAACTGATCGCCTCTCTATAAGTGTAACCGGAAATTCTGACCCCAAACTTCTAGAAGTAGTACCACTTTGATCGGGAAGGGGAGAAGATCAAGCTGATGAAGTGTGTGAAATGCCTAAAACCTGGAAAATAAATAAAAATATCAATTTTTTGTCTGCAGATACAACAAGCTCCAACACTGGACGCCGAATCGGTGCATGTGTTTTACTTTGTCAAAAACTAAAAAAAAAAGACCTAATACTCGTATTTTTGGCATGCCGGCATGATATGTTTGAGCTTGTTGCTAGATCAACCTTTAAGGCTCTTAATATTGAGGAGCAGACCACATCACCGCAAATAAAACTTTTCGCCACACTCCAGCAGAGTTGGGGGTCTATTAACAAATCCTGTTTTTCCGACTGCATAAATTATAAAATTGTTGAAAAGGTTATTCCGGCACCAATGCGCGAAGATTTATGCAATTTTATTAAATGTCAACTTGAAAACACGCAACTAAGAGAGGACTATAAAGAACTACTCCATCTGAGTCTTATCTTTTTGGGTGATAAGTCTATGCCCTACCCAACAGCAAAAGCTCCAGGAGCTATCAATCGGGCTCGCTGGATAATGAAAATTATATATTCTTTGAAAATGTGCATTTTCCGTAAGCAGTTGCAAACTTATATAGACAAATCAACAATTGATGCATTGCTTGAATTTAGTTCATTTGTTTTAAGAATTTATATAAAATATTGGTACCTCTGCCAGTGCCCTCGATACCCTCCTCTCAATGATCTGAACCTATTAAAGGAATTGGATGGTTTTAAAATTTTTAATAAAGAAGTTGCACATGCCTCACTTAAAACTTTTCTAGATCATCAGTGGTACTTAACTCCGAAATTGGCTGCCTTGGCATTTTTTGATGAACGTATCGACACCAAAGCTTTACGCTTAATGACAAAAAAAACTTGCAGATACTCAATGCAGCGGCTATGAAGTAACAAATGTTACTTTAACAGAAGAAAACTTCAGAAATAAAGAATTTCAACACTTTATTTCAAAAGGCAGTCTTACTTTTTTTGAAGCTTGCAATACTTCAACCGCTTTTTAAAAATAGATCCAGAGAATTGGAAAGCCAACAAGTCATTTCAAGATGCGAAGGAAAAGTTCAACATTTACAAGTGGTAAATGATGTGGCAGAACGAGGTGTGGCTTTGGTTACATCGCAGTTACTCCAATAAATGATTTAACACAGAGCAAAACAAAAGCTTGTGTTTTCTTTTGGTGAACTGGCAAACAGCTTATAATAACATATACTGGGTATAAATGTTAAAACGGGTATAAATCAGAAACGGTTAGAACGAATTCAAAAATGTTTGTATACATATTAATTACAATAAAGTTGTCTTTTAAACTGCATCATTAGTTTATTTCGTTTTCATTGAAACTTAAAAAGTTTTAAAGCAATATTACAAAATTTAAAAAAAAAATTACGAAAAATTGTAATTTAGAGTATCTATATGAGCAAAATAATTACCAAAACATATACGTTTTTTACACAGGAATAAAGCTTGGATACTTTTCTTAAACATTGTTTCCTCAGAAGCTAAGTAACCCGTGGATATTAAGCAAGTAATGAGTAAAGTTAGAAAAAAGGCCTAAAACTCCGGTTTTTTATGAAAACTCCATTTGCGCGACCTCTAAATCTATTCCGAAGATTCTTAAAAAAAACTCAAAAATACTTAACCCTATAAGCTTTTAAATTTTGTTGAAAATCAGAAAAAAAATTTTTTTTTGGGACACCCTAATGTACACCTGCACTCATCTTACATTTTTAAACCTCGTCATTCTATAATGACACACGTGCTTAGCTATTCATTAATTATTCAATAAAGATTTTCTACTCCCCAATACTACTATTGACCCTTTTTAAATATTCAAGTCACGATCATTTCAATCAAACCTTAAAATTAAACAGAAACCAACATATTTTCTTTTTCCCACCAATATACACAAGATCAATGAACACCTGCACTTCACAACTGCACCTGCACGTGCACACATTAATGACTTCCTTATGTTAATGAGACACGTGCTAGACCCTTTTTTACACTCCCCCTAATTTATTACCCATTAATAATGACATTAATTACTTTTGCTTGACATTAATGGCTTCTGCATTAATGATTTATGGCAGTTGGATGATTTTCCATACATTTCATGCACTTTTTGGCCGGAAGTGGTTCAGAACGCACAGTTCCTATATACTTCAACCAATGTGCGTCGTCAGCATAAAAAGCTGCTTCTAAATTTCTGCGAATATTTATATCCGAGATATATACTGATACAGTGTGGTAGAAAGAACAGACCCCTGCGGGAGACCTGCTGGCGTTTGCCTTTCACTAGAATGATTCCTATCGACGCAGACAACAAATGATCGATTATTTAAAAAGGTTTTTATTATTTTCAGTAAATAAAGAGAAAAATTAAACCAATTTAGTTTGAACAAAAAACCATCAAGCGAGATAGGATCAAATGCCTTTTCAATATCGAATAAAAAAACTTTATTACTTTTGCGCTGACACTTATTCTTTTCAATAAATTTTATAACACTCTTTAATTGATATTTTGTAGAATTTTCCTTGCGGAATTCAAATTTTTGGTCTATAGTGATGTTGTTTAAGTTTGAAAAATTAACCTTTCTGTAGTCAATAACTTTTTCAAAAACTTCTTCTAATAGGTCTGTAACTGGTTGGCATTTAAGGATCTTTTTTAGCTTTATGTACTGCAATTACTTTAGGGTTTTTGAAACTAACTTGTTTTTAGAAACAATGGAATAAGTTTCATCTAAGCCTGAGTTCTTATTATTTTTAATGAAAATACACATGACTTTACTTTAATGAAAACAAGTAATACCACTGTGCAGGAACTTATTGTTAAGACATTCTACGTAATCCGCAAGGCAAGTTTCCATAGTTGATGAATTACTTATAGTGATTGTGTAAGAATTAGCAAATGAATTAAATATATTTGGATAGGATTCCAAGGCCGAAACCTGGTAAATGAGCCTGGGTAATCTATATAATAGTTATATAAAAGACAATATTTATTAATTTCCTTATCAACAGCGTTGTTTGCAACCCAGTTCCAACGGGTGTAGTGAGCATTCAAGTCACCTAATATAAAAAAGCTTTTTAAAGTAATAGTTAGTAAATTTAAGTAAGACTTAAGGTTTGAAGTGTACACTGGGTTTACGCAGAAGTATAGATAACTGATGGTCTATTATTAAAAACTTGTATAAATATATTCTTAATACTATGTGCTTTAATTGTTGCTAGTATCTTATATTTTATATTACTTTTTACCGCTTTAAGTACATCTCCTTCGTGAGCGGTCTTCTCGGTATATTTTGTAGCCTTCAAGCTGAATTTTATTATGCAGTTTTAAAAAAGTTTTGTTGAGTAAAAGAATAACAACTGTTTTGTCATGGAGAAATAGCTCGAGCTGTGAAGCTGCTGAATCTGTCGTTATGCCTTAAGCATTCCAGTGCATAATATGAACATTTTGGGTTTCTGTTGAATTATATGGTATGTTTAAGCATTATGTCAAAATTGTTTTGACATTTTCGCAGTGTATCAACTGCATCGAAGAATATTTTCAGTAGCTGGAATCGCGAATATTACCTTGTTGATGGCTGAATAACTTAGAAAAGCGTGTATTATCTACATTGAAGCTTGTTTAATTTGGTTGTTAATTGAACGTTCCAGCTTTAGCCATTACAGGCTGGCGTATTTCTAAATACTCTTTGCGACAAGGGCACTTCGGGTCATCAGCCCTGTTATTGACATTTCTCAGAACCTTTTTAGCGCAGTTGCAATATTTTTATATCCACGCAGAGAAATCGTAATTACCTGCACGCGCCGAGCATTCGTTGACTCGATTACAGTTTTTAGCAATGTGACCATACATTTAACATTTGGCAAATTAGGTAGGGTCTTTTTTTCCGAAATAATTTTTTTCAATAAGCAAATATAGTACAAAAATATCTCATGTTGTTTGTCAATTAAACATAACGCATCATCCCCATTAGATCGTTTGGTTGTAATTTTCTTAACACTTACCGGCTTTATATTGTGCCTCTTAACAAATTCAATATATATTTTAGTTGTTAATCATGGTAGACCAAATAAAACCATTGCAAAAATTCAGCCGTCCTTTATTTCGAGAATGTAAAAGCCGAACTTTTTGTCCTTAAGAATCTTAATAGCTTCTTCGTAGTTGCGAATTGTTTTCGTTCAAATAGAAATTCTAATTAACAACATTTTGTTACAATATGTACAAGCTTTTTTATTTGAGGTATCACTTATTTAAAGCAGGCTCAACTTAAAGGCTTAAAAAATAAATTGTTTTTAAGAGAAATCGACTTTCGTATGTGACTGTGAAATACAAAGAAGGGTGCATCCCAGTGTTGGCCAGGCCTTGAAACATTTATCTAATCCATTGGAGATACCCAAGGTATTGCTGCTGACCTAGCTCAATAATAGTTATTTTCATTTTTTTACTGTTTAAAGAGCTAAAAAAGTTACCCGTATACAGTGGATAAAGAAAAATAATTTCATTCGGCGATTATTGATGTTTTTGCTTAAACTTTGATTTTTGTCTTATTTTATTGTTTGGACAAAAATCTTTGGTTTCCTGAAGACCTTAGCAAGTAGTAGTGAAAAGACGATCGAGACGTGCCTTCGCTTTCAATAATCAAAATCGGTGAATTGATTAATTTTGATCAAGATAATAGCACGATTGAACTAAAGTTTAATTAATTTAATTGAATATATTCGTGGCTTTATTTTGAGTGAAACTTTTATTTTGACAGTACTTTTATACTCTTTATCACAGGTAAAAAAAGAGCTTCGCTAAGGCTAGGGAAAATCGAAATATGACAGTCTATTAGACATTGTTTCGAAAATTTTGCTATTGAAAATCAGCATTGCTCAATCGACTTCGCTATGCATAAGGATTCAGAATATATTTACTTTATAGGGTCGAAAATGGATATTGTAGAAATTACAAACTATATGACAAACTTAGATATACCCTTTCTCCACTTTTGTGGTGAATTGTATAAAAACATGAAGTGAAAAATTTTAAGTTCGCTTATATTATCCGAGTTATTGGTCTCTGAACTCTTTATAGAAACGCATCGTTGTGCGATATCAATATGGGTATTATTTAAAAGCTTTGGAAGAGATCTTTTAGGAAATACTAATTTTTTTTAAATGCCTAACCTATTAAGAGCCGATGACATTTTTATTGAAAATTATAAATATATATATATATATATATATATATTTTTTTTTTTTTTTTTTTTTTTTTTTTTGTTTAAACTAGATTTACATATATAGTGAAGGGTATATATAGCACTCTAACTTATTAATATTGATTTTTTAATATAATAAGTACATAAACGTTTTACTTTAACCCAAGTTAGGCTATGCCTACCATTAAGTTTTTCTACGTTAAAAAGCCTCGAAAATTGTTTTGCTGACGTTTGTTGTCTCATCAAGTCTCGCTTGTATTCTTAGTATTTAGTAAAGACGTACTACTTAGTAAAGAAAGTTCCTTGCAGAAATAGAAACGAAAGTTGGAAAAAAGATATAACTAAATTAAAAAAATTGGAAGCCGGCTTGGTGTTTTGCCCGCCTCTTTAAAGAAAATGGACTATTTTACTGATTTTTAATAGCAAAATGTTCGAAACTATGTCTAATCGATTGACGTATTTAAATTTTATCAAGATCTAGTGCCTTGGCAAAGTTGATTTTAGCACGAACATAGGCGGATATAGCTCAATTTACTTTGCTATGCATTGGAATTAAGAATTATATAATTTTTGTGGTCGGAAACAGATATTGTAGGAATTACAAACGGATTAAGAAACTTAGATATACCCTTTTCCACTTGTGTAAAAAGTATAAAAATATACGTTAATCTAAGCCACACGCGCAGCCAAGAAAAATATATATTGATCTATACACTAAATAAAACAGTAAAAGGGCAATTTCTGTGCATGAAATATTTTTTTTAAATTTTCATGTTGGTGTAGAAAGTACTCAATATGAAATATAAAACACTTATTTTTGGAATTTTTGTCTGTCTGTCTGTTTTCGCATCACGTAAAAACTGCTGGATAGATTTCAATACAATTTTGTGAGGAAGTCCCTCAGAACTTTGATTCATATAAAGGATACTTTTTTACATAAAAATAGGTCTTTCTAGAGATACAAAAAGCACGAAATTCTACCGGTATCATGGTACTAGAACAGTTGTCAGTACATTTTATTTTTGTAGATAGAAAATTTTTAACACTGTTTACACAACTCTACGACAAATATTTAAAAACACATTTTTTTAAATTTTAATTTTAAGAATATTGGAAATGATACGCAGACGAAGTCGTGGGCACTGCTAGTAAATAATACAAAATATATCAATAAATAATAATAAATAATTTTGTGTTTCCCCATTTGCGTGAATCTATACATATAATAAAACTGTAGCATGATCATATCTGAACATGAAATATATTTTGAAAATGTTGTTGTTGGTGTAAATAATAATCGATATGGAATACAATACACCTTTTTTGGAATTTTTTTCTTTCTTTTCAACTGTCTGTCTGTGTTCGCATTACGTAAAAACTGCTGGATGAATTTAAATTAATTTTTGTAAGGAAGTCCTTTAGAACTTTGGATCAGATATGAAATCCTTCTTTTTGTAAAAATACGTCATTTCGTAGAGAAACCAGAGATACAAATAAAAAGGCACCTAATTTTACTGGTATATTGTTACTTAAACAGTTGTCAGCACATTTTGTTATTGTAATTGGAAAACGTTAAACTCATTTTTAAAAATTTGAACTTTAAGATAGTTAGAAATTTTCCTCCAATTAACAGTGGGGAAGAACCAAAATATTTTGGAAATAGCCATTTGTAAAGGGCTACCCTGATATCATAAATTCAACATGACCAACATGAAATATCTATTTTCCAGGGATGATTTGTCTGATTTTAAAAATTTAACATGGTCTTAAAGGTTTTTAATCTGCACAATTATGTTTTAAGATGATCGAGTTATAATCAGTTTAAGATAGATATATGGATTTATCCATACCCTGGTCAATTTTTTTTTAATATTGGTTATAATTTTCAGCAGTTTTTTTTTAATTTTTAACTGTAGTTAGCGAGCAATATTTAAAATATTTTGAAGAAACCTTGAATATTATATCTTTTCTGACTTAAGATTATACGGGTTTCCATTTTAAAACATAAAAAATTATTGCCTAAAAAGGCCCATCAATCTTTTTTTTTTTTTCTTAGGAAATATAATAAAAAAATTTTATTTTTGTTTAAGCTAACTTTATGCGTGTACGTTTACGTTCATTCTGTTAGGTCCTTCAATTAGACCTAGTTTACATCGAAACTTCGACTTTACTCCGTATGTTCTAAGACCCCAAGGCTGCTTTTAACATTTACCTTTCAAAACTTTTGATCACATTGAATTTGAAATATTGTGTTTTTTGTGGACTGAAACAACAAAGGCACTTGATAGAATTATTTTAAAAAATAAAACTATTTTAAAATGATATTTTAATTTGTTAATGCGTAATGTGTTGTATTTTCTGGGTGGCTACATCCGTCTTCAGTATTCTTCGTATCTATCTTCTATTTAACCAAGCAGACAAGAATTTGATAATGATTTTTTTATTCATCATCATACAATAATTTTTTTTTTTCTTTTCACTGTAGGTACTGAGAAAAAAAACTTAATTATGAAACATGCAAGTTAAAATTCTATACAGGCACGAGCTTTGCACTCATGCTCACGTAATTGAAAAGCAAAATAACTGACGACATTCATGTTTTTTTTATAACTCGAGTGCGTCGTTTTATTATATGTTTGAACTAATAGCATATCATTTATTTATTCACATGCTTTTATCTTAAATGTCAAACAGTTTGACGTAAGTGGTATGTTCTTAAATTCATAATACCGTTTTATCTTAAGTTGACAACTAAAAACTCGAATATTAAGAAACATACTATATTCGAAATTTAAATACCTTTAATTAAATACACTTGTTGAGTTTCAAGATTTTAATTTATAAGAAGAACGAATTCTGTATTGCAAATTTAAATCAATTTAACCTTTTTAATAGTTCAGTTATAAAAATTGATCCCAGAAAAATCTGAATGCAAGTCTTAAAACTTAGGTTTTAAATACAAAACAGTTTTGGATTGGTGAGAATCGAAAGAGACTGCAGGTAATGACACAGAAAGGGATAATGTTTTATTCTGCTTCTACTAGGCAAACTTCAATAATGCTTATGAAGAATTTAAGCAGAATTAGGTACTTAAAGACAACATACTAATACTCTAAACGGATTGATTAATAGGTAGTAAAATATGGCTTCAAATTGTCTAACCACTGGCTTTCAACTGAGCTTCAGAGGCAGACTGTTACAAATGTGGACACTATTGTACATAGGCTAGAGTTATACGGACCTTGTGTTGCGTAGAAAAAATTATGCATGAAAGTAACGTAAACACTACCCGAAGCTTAGTATTGAGTATGGTGATCGAATATTCCGTAGATCTCCTTACTGATCGTTAAAAAATAATATGTATAAGTATTATGAATTTAACTTTAATATAACAAATCAATGCAGAAATAATAAGGGAATTTATACGCAATAATATTAATTATATGTTTAATAATTACATTGATGCCAAATGTATATTCTAATATATAGCTAAATAATATTTCAGGTAGTCATACAGTAAGAAATTGCTTACGACAAAAGAGACTAATGCAATAGAAATGGTATAGGGTATGTGTTTATAATCTGCTGTTGCAGTTGTAAGTGATTAAATATATATATTTTCTGTTATTCACATAGCTGAAACTAAAATGGAGATAAAAGATAGTGAATGGTACTTTAGGTAATTCTGTAGATAAAAGTAAGGAATAACAAAACAGCAATTCTCCAATAACAATTTGTACAAATACTGTGTGCTTTTGTAAAAATTTATTTAGTCTTGCGTTTACTTAGCAGTTAAAAGGCTGTACTGTATACTTTAGCAATATCACATAATATACAAGTGATTTTATTTTAAAATATTTAAAATGTGAGTTGAAGATAACTAAATAAAAATTAAAAATATATTTAAAAGTATACAAAGTTCGTGTTGAAATTAACGTCTAAGTGCTGATAATTTTTATGTCGTACATGTTTGGACTCATCAAAATAATTAATTTTTTCTATATTCTCAGTTATAAACGTTAAAATTATATTCATAATAGCAACTTAAAGGTAAAAGCTATTAACACAAGTTAACAGGAATCGTTTTATAAAAATTCTACTGCATACCGTTCTTGTATTTTGAAACTTACTTTAATATTTTTAATTTGCTATTTAATTTATATTATCACAAAAATTATAGGGTATTAACAAATATTATTGCAGTATGTAAAGTACCTTATTTTATTTATTTATTTTATTTAAATCACTTGACACGATCACTACAATAGTACCATAGTATATTTAACACAATAAATATTGATTTCCCGATTTAAATAAACAATTTAAATATTCGAAACACAAAAAAAAATTTGTATATTCAACCAACAAATTTTGATTATAGTTTATTAAAAAATTCACGATTTTTCTCGAACAAATAATTTGGCCGAATCAGGCAAACAATTTACTAAATTTAAAAAAATAAAACTAATAACTTAAAAGAATTATGTAAAAAACATTACTGGAGTCACGATCACTTTTCAAGGAAATAATTAGGTAAAACAATAACAGAATTTTTTAATATTAGTATTTAGTTTTGCGACTAATTCCAAAAAACGTCAACTCTTAGCTCTAAATTTCATTAAAAAGTAACTAGTTCTATATGTTAAGTTTTATATCTGCCACTTGCCAAAATAAGTTGCCTTGGTCTTATTTTATAGACAAATTCTCTTTAAATAATGCTTAAACAAAAAACAATATTTAAAACAAATTTCATCTGTCTGTCTATAACGGTTTATGAGTTTGGCCACATACATCAATTCACATTAACTATTGGGACACCCTTATATTCCATATTCAAACTTTATACTTGCTCAACTGCTCAACAGTTTGAAAATATATATTTAATTAAAGCGACCATAGAAACACCCTTTAAATTATAACATAAGCAAAACAATCAGTTTCTTTGTAAATTTCAACAGTCTATCTATACCGGTTCAACAGTTTGGCAATAGAGATCAGATTACATCAGCTATTGTAAAACTCTTTAATTTATAATTTCAGGTATTTATACTATTGTACCAAACAGTGTTTAAGTGTTTACATATAACGATTCAAAAGGTACAGGTAAGGAACACTCTTTAATTTCCAAACATTGTTGCCACTGTGTTCCTACATGTAGGTATTTTTGATACTAAAATAGAAGCGTAGGGGAAAATCGGACAGAATTTTTATATCCTCCAAAATGTAGGAATTTTTCGTCATGTCGCATTATTTATGAAATAAATGCAAACATAACCATGATAATTCCGATGTAGAAAGGATTTTTTCAATAATAACAGATGTTCGTACCAAATAGCGAAACAAATTGAGCCACACAAGTTTAAGTTCGATTTGTATACTAAGTTCATTTCTGCAAGACAGTGGAAAAGATTGCATAAATTTCGAATGTACTGATAATCATTTAAAAAAATTAAATTCAAAAGAACTTTATTAATTTTAAAATATCCTGTTGTTTGTATGCTTGTATTAAATTTATTATTTAAAGATTTAGTTAAAAAGAACTATAAATAATAATTTAAAAATTACATTGTTTTTATACTTTAATTAAATGAAAGTTCTCATGTTTAAATTAGATGAATCGAATTACATGTGTATATTAATTTTAAAATAACCTGCTTTGAATTTATCCTTTAAAATTTTATTTAAAAATAACTATTCACATTAATTTTTAAAAAACTTTTTTGTTTTAATTGAATTTATTCAAAGATACATACGTACATATGTATGTATTATTTTTTTAGTTTTTTACTTATTTTGTTACCAAAGCGTTAATAAACATATATTTTTTTATAACTAATGGTTTTCCTCTATTTTAATGACAAATATGTGTAGGGATTTTTGTATGAGGAATTTTTATAACGTGTAGGGAAAAATCGGATTTTTTTAGCATGTGTAGGTATTTTTTCGAGAAATCTAGTGGCAACACTGTTTCCAAATCCAAATTTTGCACTTGTTGTTACAGCGAAGTTAGCAATATAGGTTCGGTGTAAATTCCAAGCGTCTGATTAAAATTGTTTAAATACACATAAAAAATATGTATGTTTTATGGGGACACCCTTCAATTTTTAAAATTAAGAACTGTTTTTAAGACGGTACTAATCTGTAAGCATCATCTTTCAAAAAAAAAAAAATCAAAATCGATCCAGAAATGACTAAGTTTTGAAGGCACAAATATAAAAAAAGCAACATTCAGTGGAATTGATAACCTCCTTTTTTTAAATCGGTTAAAAAGAAATAAAAGTTTTATTAATTCGGCAAATTTAAATGAAACGATACTCACAAATACCAATGTTGTGTTGTCCTAGAATTGTGGTGTTGTCCAATATTTTAGTCTGAAAAGAAATAAATAAAGTGAGAATTGGCTTACCATGTGTGTTTCACTTTGTTTTGATTTGTTTTTAATCTGTCAATGAGTACTGGGTTAATATTAGTATGTGTATGTATAAGTGTTTCATAGTAAGATTGCTTTTTTTATTGGCAACGCAATAATTTTGCGTAAAATGCCAGAGGTACACGAGTAATGTAAGATTAATATGTGTAAACTAGCGGTTGGTTACAAATTTAAATTTAAGATAATGAAAGAAAATTTACATTTGCTAAAAATGCTGAGGTCCTGTTTGTTGAAAGGAATATGATACAAATATCAGAAATCAAGCGAAATGATTATATATAGCGAAAAAAATATAACAAACGAGATGAACTATAAATAAGGAGAAGCGATAGAGACGAATTTTTCTTATATATATTGTTATTAGGGGAGAAGGATCTGGAATGAAATTTTCTATGTACCTGTTTTCCTTTGGATTAAGGATTTGAAGAGAAAGTTCTTATGTGTAAGGGTTAAAAGGGAGAATACTGTAAAACAATTAAGTAGAAAAGCGACAAGAATGAAAATAAAAAGCTTTGAGTTTTATTTGCCCCAAAAGATGAAAGTAAATAGTGTCTATGTAAGTGGAGAAGAACTTTTAAGAAGAAGAAGAAGCAGATAACTTTAATCTGTTATGTATATTTTTTTGTGTTAGCTAGTGGAGCTTTAAAGAGAAGGCCTGTAAAGAACAGCGGAAGGACAAAAAAATTTTATCTTCAGGCTAGGGGCCAGAATTCTTAAGGCTGAAATATTTGCTTAAAAGGGACGAGTATTGAAACTTTAAAGCGCTCATATCTAATCTGCTTTCAGTTTTTACTACCGCGTACTGGCGTGGCAAACAATAAAGCCTGCATAACGCAGTCATTTCTAAACCAATTTTGAAATGTTTTTTTATTTGAAAGGTATTGATTACAGATTGGTTCGGTTTTAAAACTAGTATATATTCCTAAAAATTAAAGGTGTCCGCATACAACACACGTGTTTTTTTTTGTGTATTATGATCTGTAAAAGGCATCACTTTAAAATTAAAAAAAAAATGCGTATCACAATATCTCCCAATAGCAAAAAGTAAAAAATATAAATCTAAAAACAAAAGGGTGTCCCCACAGATGACGCAAATGGACCTATACAGGGCTATCTTCTGAACCGTTATAGACAAAAATTGGACAAAATTACGACTACTATGACCTTAATAATAACAAGTATAAATTTACTAAATTATAAATTAAAGATCGCCCCAACAGTTTATTTAAGTTGATGTACATATATGGCCATACATTTGAACAGTTTGTGTAAAATATGAACTTAGTGGATTTCTACACTAGGATTTGTATTGTGTGTTTGTATTGTGTGTTTCTTTACAATCTATCTATCTAGTGACGCCTTTTGTTCTCGTCGGCCGTAAACATCTTTGTATTTTTTAACTTTGTGTCAATCGCCAATTTTCTTCAGTTTGATGGTGATGTAATTACGATTATATTGATGTTGAGCAGTAAGAAACTTTTATGCGACTGATAAGGTGTGTTCAGTTACTAAAAATTGTTATTAATTGTTTCTAATTGTTACTATAATATATTCACGTACTCAAAAAACTTGCAAGAAGAGATTGAAAAAAGCTAGTGTTTTTGGCTAGTATAATTTTTACTTGCTAGAATTACAAAGTAATTTGCTTAAAAAATGTCTGATAAAAGAAATTTATAATATTTTATTTTTAAAATGCAAATATTTAGCAAATAAAAAATATTATTATTTTGTTATTTTTCTTTAATTTAGCTAGGGGAGTATACAACAAAGAAGTTTAAAACATCAGAAATTGGGGTTAGAATCTTCTAGCTTTGCAAGTGTTTTAATTTTTTTAAGAATTAAAAGTAAATGAGTCAGTGATGAAGCATTCAATTTAATCTACTTTTTTCGGTACGAATTTAATAAAAATTATACAATTTTTATGTGCAATTATAAATTTTATTTCTTAACAGTATTAAGTTTAGATTTACGAAGCTAAGATTATTATTAATGTAAGGATTTTTATGTATAACCACAACACGAATTTTTTTTATTATAAGTGCAAAAAAATTATACCTTTTTACTTTAAATATAGTACTAAACCAAAGTGATATTCAGGAATGGCTGCAGTCTGCGTAAAAAGATCTTTTCAAAAACTTTAGAAAATGTACACAACAGGCTAATAGGTCTGTATGATTTTATGTCGTTTTCTGGCTTAGAGAGCTTAGGAAACATCATAATTTCTGCACATTTCCATTGTGTTAGAAAGTGATCCAATCCTAAAATAGAGTTGTAAATAATTGTCAGAAGTATAATAGCTTTTTTGGACAATATTTTTAAGTCACTAGCTCATATTTTGTCATAACTTAGAGTTTTTGATATTTTTAGTTTGAATTCGTTTGGTGATATACATATGCTTAATGGGCAAATCCATTTGGCAAGCGGTATCTAAAAAGGTATACGTTTTATTAGCATCATTTGAGTCACATAAGGCAAATGATGAAAAATGTGATTTTTAAGTATTGAGGAAAAGAAAATGCTTTATCATAATCCGACTTACACCACTTTCCATTCAGATCTTTTACAGAAACATTTCTTTTTATTGGATTTTTTACGTATTTTGTGGCATTTCATAACTTATGTTTATTTCTTCCATTACATGAAAAGTACGATTTTTCTTTGTCTTAATTCTTTTGTAGCTCTATTCTGATTGGTTTTATCTATCTGATTCCTAATATGCTTTCATATTTTCCGTAATCTTCTGTTCTCCCTGATGTGGTTTCTAATTTCTGCCTATACATTTCAAACATTTTCCGAACATTTTCTTTAGTAACAGGAGGAGTGGATAGAAACGCAGCTTCATAAATTAAATAGGTACAATTTTCGACGACATCAACCAGATCATCTCTTTTTTTTATTCGAACATTTTGATTTATATTGGATTCTAACCAGATTCTAAACAAGTTGGGATCAGTCATAGGTGCAATAACTATGTACTTTTTGTTTTTTGTAAGACAATGGGTACTAAAATTCACTATCAATGGATCATGATCCGAGCTTAACTCGTCGGTATCCAGTATATCTAACAGATGACTAAAAATACCTGAATATACAATAAAGTCTAGCAGGTCTGGAATTTTTCTGGGGTCACTTGGCCTGTATGTTGGACTTCCTATGAATAAAACTGAATACTTAGTGTTTATTATACTTTTGTAGAGTTTTTTGCCTTTTTGGTTAGTAAGTCTTGATCCTCACCACTGGTGCTTGGCATTGAAGCCACCACCAACAATAAATTTTGAACCAAGTGTATTGAAAAAGTTATTAAAATCTTGACTTAATGGCCTTAGCTTTCATTCCATGTATAAATACAAAGAATTTTCTTTAAAATATAGAATATTTATTTTAAAAAAATTGTTTTTTTTAATGTAAATATTACCTCGTAAATTATCTTGGTTTTTTTATTAAATTATTTATTATCTATACTATATGAATGAAATATCTTGTTTTGGATAGTGCCAATCTGTACTTAATATACACATAATAAATCTATTAATAAACAACAATAAAAATAACAACAATAACTTCATCTTTTAAAACTGAAGAAAGCTTTCTGGCCAACCTTTCTTTCTTGGTCTTTAAACATAAATCATCCTAAGATTTGCAGGAAGCTCCAACAGTATCCATCAAACTTATTTTTGTTTCTGCACACTGATTCCAATTTTAGCATCAAAAATTTTTTTCAAGTTATGCAGTACTAATGACATAAACTTTGGAGTTGTATGTAGCTTAAATAAATTTCTGCATGGTCTTAATTCTATCGGGTTTATTTGTAGTATCAGCCTGCAAAAAGAACACAACATCTCAAATGTTAATGTGATGTTTCTTTAGTTATGATATCTAATGGATTCATGCGTGGTCAGGTCATCAACCAAAGGTTTTGGAACGTAAATGCTGAAACAAGCAAAGTAACTAGGTAAGAGTTTATAATTATAATCAGGCATAGGTCATTTTGAAAGAAACACCTGCAATAGTGTACCATTTTTTTCGGATTTTTTTAAGGTGCGTATAAATTTTAATCTTCCGTAGCATAATTTATTAAAGTGAGATACATATTTTTTCATGTAAGAATGATATTAAGGTGGATATTTTTTTGAAACATAAAAAAATTTTAATATTTGATGCTGGTCTCCGAAAATTTTACAAAATTATGGTAAAAACTGTTCAATTTAAAAAGGTAAAAATAAATATGCAATAAAACTTTATAAATTAAGCAAATCAAATAAAATTTTCTGTACATGAGAAGTTGGTCAACTAAAATAAAACAGCAAAAAATCGGCAACATTAAAACGAAGTATATCCTGCAATTCCCAAAATAAGGATAAATAATCCAAAAATTGAAATATGAATCTTTGCCCATAAGGTCCACATATAGACTAGGGCTTATGAAATACTTTAAGCAACAATTCCAAGTATATATAGCTTTATTTTAGCAGTGTTCTTTTTCCGTTCCCAGCTTTGGGATCTTAGAACATATACGCTAAAGTCGAAATTTTGATGTCAAAAAAGTCAAATTGAAGACATGAAGGATCAATTTTTTACGCAATCTGGTTAAACGTACACACATAAAGTTAGCTTACAGAAAAATAAGAAATTGTTATATATTCCTTAGGAAATTTTTTTTCTATGGTAAAATGTTGATGGCTAAATTAGACCAAATTAGATAAAACGCAATAATTTTAGATTTTTTAAATTAAAAATAAGAAATTTAGGATATGCAAAGTATGAAAAAATTGCAGGTGCGAGGTACCTAGCTTTGAGACCACATAGCTCAGATACTCCTTTGCTCATGTCAAATTTTGGATCAATTAGCCTAGCCCTTTACAAATGGCTCAAATTCAGGCACTCTGCTCAAAGCCCTTTCACCTTCAATTTTGTTTAAGTTTTTTTTTATAAAGGGCACATCTCGCAAAAGGTCCCAAATGAATTATAACTGCTTAAAGGATACGGTCCAATACATATGTAAAAATCATATCTTTATGGAAATAACTTTAGGGTATTAAACCTTAAAAATAAAAATTTATAACTTTTAGGGCAGCACGCGGCTCGCCTCTTTTTTTATGCCACGGCATTATAATTTTTTCTCTTTTCGCTTTAGTTTTTTAAATAGAATAGTTTTAGAAATTACTTAGTTTTAAGCAAACTTTGTTTCACTTATATAATCATAAGAAATATAATTTAAAGTTTGTCTGTATTGAAGTCGGTTTTTTTTTTTTGCAAGAATTATCTTCAGTATTATAAAA
This sequence comes from Cistogaster globosa, assembly GCA_937654795.1. NCBI lineage: Eukaryota > Metazoa > Arthropoda > Insecta > Diptera > Tachinidae > Cistogaster > Cistogaster globosa. The sequence continues at coordinate 5,093,885 of OW569408.1, read as the reverse complement.
GTTTCGCGTAATATTAGCAATAAGTAACAATAAAAATTAAATAAAAATATTTTGTCTTTTATATGCCAAAAATGTATCAGGCAAGATAATAATAAAGCTGTAGAATCTTAGTCTGAGATAAACAAAAGCTTACTAAATACTCGTATTACAGTTGGCTTGAAAAAACAAGTTGACGAACGACGCAAGTATTGCAGAATTTAAATGCTAAAGCTTTTTAATAGATAGTGTACCGAACAGAAGGAAATCATCAACAAAATAAAGCAGGATTCCTATAATAATGAAAATATTAAAAGGCTGATTCTGCGGCTTGTATAAATTTTTTTTGTCTCTAAAAAAACAAAACTCCATTATTCCAAGGCTTATTTACAGAATGCTTCTTTCAAAATTGCAGCTTTGTATAAAACTTCTTTGCTAGCTTCTGAGGTGCAGCAAATTACATATTTTGGCAGCGGAAAGGAAGTTCTATTAAAGCTGAACCCTGTGTAGACCCTAGATGGATTTATGATAAACTTTTTGAATCTAAGATTGTTATGGTTAAAAAATATTAATAATGGAGATTCCGAAAAGCATTTCTTGACGATCACATCACACCAGAGGCGGCGAATATGATCCCAGCAGAAAATTGCGTGATGAAGCTACAATCGATTGTTTACAAGAACTTAAAATCTTTTTTTGAACAACACACATAAAGTTTTTACTACTCACATCTACTTTCTAAGAGTACTAATACTATTCATGATTTAAATATTTTTCCGGATAAGAATATGGATAGCCATCAGAGGTTTGCTCAAGTTATATGCTTTTATATTTTTTTATTTCGGTTTATATTTTATTGGTTTTTTTCTAAATTCTGCTTAGTGATTGTATTCGCACAAATAAATAATTTAGGTCCTGCAGTATGCAAAATTTTTTCTAAATTGCATCCGTCTTAGTTTTAAAATTGGTAGTTTTCATACTTAGTTAGATGAATTATCCGCTGCAGTTACCTGTGTTCCTGCCGTTGTCCTATTTCTCTGGTTATTTTTTATGATCGTTCAAATTGCCGTGGTAGCGGTGTGGTGTTATGCTTCGGAATCTAGTTAAGAGAACACTAACTATAGTAGTGCTGAATTCTTATTTATTGAAATTAACTTCCTTGGCCGCATAATTTTAATTCATTTAGTATATATCATACTTGGGTTTTTTTTTTATTACCATTGATAAAATATCATGGACATTGTTTGAAATAATGACAGTGAAAGAAGCTTAACTACCATTTAATGCTAACGATTTTTACTAATTGTAATGAAATTTTCGTTTAACTGCAATTGAATCAAAAATAATTGTTTTAATGACGCAATGTGTGAATCGCAGAAACTCAGTAGAAAACATGCAGAAATTAATAAATTTTAGCACTTTTGTAGATAGACCAATACTGTTACGAACATAAGGTCTGGCAACTCCTGTAGTTGTTGACCGTATGTGCGTGGTAAAAAACCGAAGCTAAATAAGATACTTGCCAAACCATTAGGTTTGTGTATAGTAGATATCTGCATTATTGCTTTCAAAACGCCTTGTGAATCATTCGTTTTTTTCATGTTACGATTTGTTTTGTGTCGAAGTTTTCGAAAAGAATGAAACAATTCACGCATTACAAAAATGAGTTACGAATCAAATCAAAACATAACATAAATCAAATGTGTAAAATAAGTTTTACACTAAAAAACAACGGATCATATTTAATTATGAGTTGATTTTAATCGGCTTAAGAAGAACGATGCAATATTGCCATTTTTAAATTTTAATACTATTGTGTTTTGGGTAAAAAAAGTATTCGTAATTACATTAAAATATGTTTTTTTGAAGCTTTTATAAAGATCGAGACCTTTTATTTTACATTTAAAAAGAATATAGTTTTTATTTTTTGTTTATGTATAGGTATGTACATAAGTACATACATACATATGTTTGTGCAGATAGTATTTACAGTCATGGACTAAAGTTTAAATACACCCCAATAATTGTATGTGTAGAGAAAAGTAAAGGTTTTAGAAATACTAAAGTATGCAGTTTTATGTTTCCTTTTTTAAATTTAATGGTTCACCTAAAACTTATGTATTTAAATTAAGGTTTGTTTAATACTATTTTTATGAAGAAAACCACATGTACAGTGCCGGCAAAAATAATAGCACTGATATAAGTATATGATTTGTGTTTCTTAGTATTTGGACAATATTCGCAGACGGACGACATCAAAATCGTTTTGTACTCTGCGAAAGGTTCTCGTTAATCATTAAAAATTGAGGTTCAAACATAATGTTGTGGGCATGTTTCTGATATTGCGGAGTGGAACCAATTCGTTTTACTTTGAAATATTAAAAAATGTGGTGCTACTTTGTATAGAATAAGAAATGTTTTTGTTTTATATCTTAAAACAAATTATACGAACAGAAAAATACTCTTCAGTAGCATTTGACCTAAGCCAGATATAGAAGCTTTGGACTGATGTAAGCAAAAACATCAGTAAATAAGTGGAAAAGAATTTTCAAAAAGAGATGTGAAGAAAGGGTTTACTCCATGCCAAAGCATAGGCTTTTTTATTATTGCCAATAAAAGCGCAGCAACAAAATATTTATTTATTAGCGTAATTTTCTTAAGTGTATATTATAAGTATTGTTACTCTTTGTGTTATTTAATCTCAATTGTACTATTAATTTTACCGTTAAAATTTTGACTGTTGACCGCACATTGTAGTTTATTTCAATAAAAGTTAATAGATGAAAGAGAAGTATTTCTGATGTGGCATTAATATTTTGATATGTACATTTCGTCCATAGGATACTCCAACTGAAACAAAAAATGCAAAAATGCAGAATTCGTTTCTATTTTTGCTTCATCGGCTAATTCATGATAGCATGACGTGGTTTTTCCATTGTAGGTGTGTAGGAGGTTTTCTCTATGAAAACTTGAACTTCAGGCTATATTATTTTTTAATTAAAATAGCATTTTTGGTTCAATTTCAAAATTAATTTATTTTATCATATAATCAAAGTTCAAAATCTTAACTGTATTGAACAACCATCACCTTGTATTGATATTTTACTTCTAATTGTTTTTGACTAACAACAAAAATAATAAATGCCGCTAATTGTTAGTCTTCTTAATCCACTAAAGCAAAAGTTATTGCTTGTGTGTATGTACATACGTTAGTAATTAATATTTGGTATCCAAATTCTCCCCGCGAAGAATCACGATTCTTAATTCTTATTTTATTGTTTGACGTGTCCCCTGATGAAGTGAAATTATCTGACGGCAGCCGACATATTTTTGAAATTAGACGTCTAGACGACAAGCAGTAATAAATATTATAGGGAAGAGCCGAGGCCGCATGCCCATAGTCCCTTGGTCTCCACACTAAAGCTGCACTTAACCTAACTGCCGAATTCATGGCCAGTTGTTTGGCCATGATATCAACAGGTAGCCAGGTAGAGGGCCTTAGACGGAGTGGTGCGTATAGCATCAGTGACCATCGATGCTGAAGTACGCAGAATCCTATTCAGTATACTGCGGTTCACAAGTTTGCCCAGTGCGGGCCAACAAACAAGAGCCCCATACATTAGTTCGGGTTTAATGACCGTGTTGAAAAGCCAGAACGCCGTGCTGGGGTTAATCCCAGTTTCTGCCCATAGCCTCTCTTATCAGATAAAAGCCACTGAGGCCCTGTCCGCCCGCAAACGGACATTAGAGTTCCATGACGGTTCGAAGTCTAGGATAATACCCAGATATTTTGCCCTGTCAGACAAACTAAGCCCCATTCTATTTAGGAGTGGTAGCGGAAAGGTAGGAATCTTGCGTCTTTTCGTGAAGAGCACAAGTTCCGTCTTCAAAGCGTTTGCGCTAAGCCCGCTCTCGGTACACCACCTACATACGCAGCCCAGTGCCGTTTGCAGACATTGTGATAACGTGTCAGGATAATTTCCTGACACTGCTACCGCAACATCACCCGCATATGCCAAAGTCCTGAACCTCTTGGGGTCCATTTCCGCCAGCAATGCGTTCATGGCAAGTTCCCAGAGAAGGGGTGACAATACCTCTCCTTGTGGTGTACCCCGTTTAGCTACCCTATATATGGTAGCTTTTCCCATGCTGAAAGTAAAGATCCTATTGATCAGAAGATTACAAACAAAGCTTATTAATGGCCAACTTACATTCAGTCTCTCCAGAACCATCGTAATGGCGTCCGGTTTCACATTGCTGAAAGCACCTTCTATATCTAGAAAGGCCACCAATGCGAATTTCTTATGCTCCAGAGATTTTTCTATAAATCCCACAAGCGTGTGCGGTGCCGCCTCAACAGATCTGTCCTTGATATATGCATGTTGAGAGGCGGAGAATCGGTCCGGATTAATTCTTGTTCTAAGATGAAGGACAATTATCCGTTCAAGTGTTTTTAAGAGGAAGGAGGATAGACTTATAGGTCTAAAGTCCTTCGGTGCAGTATGCGTAGTCTTCCCTCCCTTGGGAATGAAGACCACGGAACAAAAAGTCAATGGTTCCGGGATATACGACCATGCAATACATGCCGTGTATATCCGAATCAACCATGGTATGACAATGTCGGCATTATGTTGAAGATCAGTTGGTATAATACTATCAAGACCCGCTGAGTTACACTGAATAAAACTATTCAGAGCCCACATGAGTCTTTTCGTATTAATAGGGAAGGGTACTGATGCTGGCAATACAGAAAGGCCGAGCTTTCTCCCATGAAAGGAGTACAACCGGGAAAATGAGTTTCCACAAGAACCCCTAAGGTCTCCTGTGCACTCAAGGTCCAATTGCCACATGGTTTCTTAATGAAACTAGGGATAATGGGTGATGCCGATAGGATTTGCGAAGTCTACTCGTCTCGGAAGAACCTTCTGCTCCACTGCAGGATCTCCAGGACCTCCGGTTCGCATTTCTTACCAAGTTTTTAAATCTATTCACTCAGGTTTTGTAAGCCGACCAGTTCCCTAATATTTTAGTCTCATTGAAAAGCTTAAGGGAAGCTTTACGAGCTTCCGCAATATCCAAGCCTGATCAAGGTGGTTAGCTCTTACCTCTGCAGATATATAACCAGCAATATTCTGATGTCACACGATCAAGCGCGTTAGTTAATGCGTTCACTGCAACTTCAATGTCCTGCGGATTTTCTATTATCGGTTGAATCAAAAGAAAATCTGAAGGGAGGGACCGTTGTCACATCCAGTCTGTTTTCCTTCTGATCCGTCTGGACATGGCCCTGTTCACCTGAATCACTACCTCGAATTCAATATACCTAAGATCAGAGAACGAGCAGTCACTAGAAACCCCCCATGACCTGATCAAACCTCTCTTCTATATGTTACGACAATAGTGGGTTCTGACCCAACGTTTATAAGGTCTAAATTGTTACAAAGAATAAAATTAATTAGAGACTCACCCCTTGTATTCGAATCCGAGCTACCCCAAACGACATGATGTGCGTTGGCGTCCACTCCAATGACAACCGGCAGATTTCGTCTGGCTGCCATCTCAGTTACCTTGCGAACCATAGGTGGTGGAGATTCGCACCCATGTGCCATATAGCAGGAGACAATTATGACCGTGCCAGAGTTAGTCTCCAAGGCATCTGCTACCGTATCTTCATCACTGTAATCAGACAGAATGAAGATATTCAAGTTGCTTTTAGCCACAATGCATAATCTGATCTTACCTGGACCATTCATGTGCAGTAGCTAGAAGCCTCTAGCACTAAGCCCGCAAACCTTGTCTTGATGAATACAGGGCTCTTGGGCTAAAACAAGCTCCTCCCCTCTCTATGAGATGCGGAGGATTAGTGCAGCAGAAGCTGCTCTAGAGTGGTGAAGATTGACTTAAATCACCTTAACCATCTTTGTTAGTGGAAATAATTGTGACGTTGGCGTCCTCTTGGTCCGAGTTCAAGAGGGCGTCCTCGTCAACTGCCTCGTCCATTCTCTTCAAGAATTCACAAATTCAGAGTTTGATTAGAAATTATGTGTTGATCCTTTTAAATTATTAATGTTTTGAAAGCAAAATATTTCTAACCTAAAAAACAAGAACATTCATTTGAAAATTTTTTAAAATTAAAAAATAATGTAACAAGATATACATAAGTATTTTATTATAAACAAAGTATATCATTATAAAGATACACATATAACTCCCCCACCGTTAAATTGACGCTCCGAGAAAAGTTTTGGTGTATATATAAATTAATATATGTATACAAAATTTAATATATGTATATAAATAAATTTAATAAATTTTTTAACATATAAGACAAATAAAATTATACAATGTAATTTAATTAAAACTAATAACAATATTTACATAATTATATTTTTGTTAGGAATGAAATTCATAAATTTATTTTAAAAAATAAACCTATTTCAGATTTTTAATTCAAAAGCAAACAACAACACAAATTATGATAAAAACAATTTATTGAAATAATAAAATCTAATTTAGACTTCAACATTTCTTTTTCCTTTTAATATGCGACCTATAATGCTTATACCGTGTTTGAGTTTTTACATGATCATTGTCTAATTTATCTACCTTCGCTTTCCGGAACTTGGCATGATTTTTACCACCCCTTTCAGTTTTTAGGTGAAATTCTCCAGTTTGTAACATACAAGCATCACGATTTTTATTCTTATTTGACACTGATTTCTTTTTTGATTTCTGAATTCTTTCCTTACTTTTTGGAAAATCTGAAATATTTATTACACCGTTTTGAAAATCAATGCTTGAAGGATAAACCGGCGAAACAAAATAGTATCAATACAAGTTCATGTACTTGGATTGAAAATTACTATTGCCATTCAACCTCAAACAGTAATTATGTATTATAATAACACCATACACTCTACAACGGGATGTAAATCCATTGATTTTTAAAACGGTGTAACAAATATTTCAGATTTTCCATAATGCCGACATTGTCATACCATGGTTGATTCGGATATACACGGCATGTATTGCATGGTCGTATATCCCGGAACCATTGACTTTTTGTTCCGTGGTCTTCATTCCCAAGGGAGGGAAGACTACGCATACTGCACCGAAGGACTTTAGACCTATAAGTCTATCCTCCTTCCTCTTAAAAACACTTGAACGGATAATTGTCCTTCATCTTAGAACAAGAATTAATCCGGACCGATTCTCGGCCTCTCAACATGCATATATCAAGGACAGATCTGTTGAGACGGCACTGCACACGCTTGTGGGATTTATAGAAAAATCTCTGGAGAATAAGAAATTCGCATTGGTGGCCTTTCTAGATATAGAAGGTGCATTCAGCAATGTGAAACCGGACGCCATTACGATGGTCCTGGAGAGACTGAATGTAAGTCAGCCGATAATATGCTTTGTTTGTAATCTTCTGATCAATAGGATCTTTCCTTTAGCATGGGAAAAGCTACCATATATAGGGTAGCTAAACGGGGTACACCACAAGGAGGGGTATTGTCACCCCTTCTCTGGGAACTTGCCATGCACGCATTGCTGGCGGAAATGGACTCCAAGAGGTTTAGGACTTTGGCATATGCGGGTGATGTTGCGGTAGCAGTGTCAGGAAATTATCCTGACACGTTATCACAATGTCTGCAAACGGCACTGGGCTGCGTATGTAGGTGGTGTATCGGGTGGGCTTAGCGCAAACGCTTTGAAGACGGATCTTGTGCTCTTCCCGAAGAGACGCAAGATTCCTACCTTTCCGCTACCACTCCTAAATAGAATGGGGCTTAGTTTGTCTGACAGGGCAAAATATCTGGGTATTATCCTAGACTTCGAACCGTCATGGAACTCTAATGTCCGTTTGCGGGCGGACAGGGCCTCAGTGGCTTTTATGTGATAAGAGAGGCTATGGGCAGAAACTGGGATTAACCCCAGCACGGCGTTCTGGCTTTTCAACACGGTCATTAAACCCGAACTAATGTATGGGGCTCTTGTTTGTTGGCCCGCACTGGGCAAACTTGTGAACTGCAGTGTACTGAATAGGATTCTGCGTACTTCAGTACCGATGGTCACTGATGCAATACGCACCACTCCGTCTAAGGCCCTCTACCTGGCTACCTGTTGATCTCATGGCCAAACAACTGGCCATGAATTCGGCAGTTAGGTTAAGTGCAGCTTTAGTGTGGAGACCAAGGGACTATGGGCATGCGGCCTCGGCTATTCCCTATAATATTTATTACTGCTTGTCGTCTAGACGTCTAATTTTAAAAATATGGCGGCTGCCGTCAGATAATTTCACTTCATCAGGGGACACGTCAAACAAAAAAATAAGAATTAAGAATCGTGATTCTTGGCGGGGAGAATTTGGATACCAAATATTAATTACTAACGTATGTACATACACACAAGCAATAACTTTTGCTTTTTTTGCTTTTGTAGATTAAGAAGACTAACAATTAGCGGCATTTATTATTTTTGTTGTTAGAATTTTTACTTGTACATTCTTTCTTAAATTTTTGAAGTCAAAAACAATTAGAAGTAAAATATCAATATAAGGTGATGGTTGTTCAATACAGTTAATCTTTTGAACTTTGATTATATGATAAAATAAATGAATTTTGAAATTGAACCAAAAATGCTATTTTAATTAAAAAAGAATATAGCCTGAAGTTCAAGTTTTCATAGAGAAAACCTCCTACACACCTACAATGGAAAAACCACGTCATGCTATCATGAATTAGCCGATGAAGCAAAAATAGAAACGAATTCTGCATTTTTGCATTTTTTGTTTCAGTTGGAGTATCCTATGGACGAAATGTACATATCGAAATATTAATGCCACATCAGAAATACATCTCTTTCATCTATTAACTTTTATTGAAATAAACTACAATGTGCGGTCAACAGTCAAAATTTTAACGGTAAAATTAATAGTACAATTGAGATTAAATAACACAAAGAGTAACAATACTTATAATACACACTAAACAAAATTACGCTAATAAATAAATATTTTGTTGCTGCGCTTTAATTGGCGATAATAAAAAAACCTATGCTTTGGCATGGAGTAAACCCTTTCTTCACATCTCTTTTTGGAAATTCTTTTCCACTGATTTATTGATGTTTTTGCTTACATCAGTCCAAAGCTTCTATATCTGGCTTAGGTCAAATGTTACTGAAGAGTATTTTTCTGTTCGTATAATTTGTTTTAAGATACAAAACAAAAACATTTCTTATTCTATACAAAGTAGCACCACATTTTTTAATATTTCAAAGTAAAACGAATTGGTTCCACTCCGCAATATCAGAAACATGCCCACAACATTATGTTTGAACCTCAATTTTTAATGATTAACGAGAACCTTTCGCAGAGTACAAAACGATTTTGATGTCGTCCGTCTGCGAAATATTGTCCAAATACTAAGAAACACAAATCATATACTTATATCAGTGCTATTATTTTTGCCGGCACTGTACATGTGGTTTTTTTCATAAAAATAGTATTAAACAAACCTTAATTTAAATACATAAGTTTTAGGTGAACCATTAAATTTAAAAAAGGAAACATAAAACTGCATACTTTAGTATTTCTAAAACGTTAATTTTCTCTACACATACAATTATTGGGGTGTATTTAAACTTTAGTCCATGACTGTAAATACTATCTGCACAAACATATGTATGTATGTATTTATGTACATACCTATACATAAACAAAAAATAAAAACTATATTCTTTTTAAATGTAAAATAAAAGGTCTCGATCTTTATAAAAGCTTCAAAAAAACATATTTTAATGTAATTACGAATACTTTTTTTACCCAAAACACAATAGTATTAAAATTTAAAAATGGCAACATTGCATCGTTCTTCTTAAGCCGATTAAAATCAACTCATAATTAAATATGATCCGTTGTTTTTTAGTGTAAAACTTATTTTACACATTTGATTTATGTTATGTTTTGATTTGATTCGTAACTCAGTTGTGTAATGCGTGAATTGTTTCATTCTTTGCGAAAACTTCGACACAAAACAAATCGTAACATGAAAAAAAAACGAATGATTCACAAGGCGTTTTGAAAGCAATAATGCAGATATCTACTATACACAAACCTAATGGTTTTGCAAGTATCTTATTTAGCTTCGGTTTTTTACCACGCACATACGGTCAACAACTACAGGAGTTGCCAGACCTTATGTTCGTAACAGTATTGGTCTATCTACAAAAGTGCTAAAATTTATTAATGATATTTTATCAATGGTAATAAAAAAAAACCCAAGTATGACATATACTAAATGAATTAAAATTATGCGGCCAAGGAAGTTAATTTCAATAAATAAGAATTCAGCACTACTATAGTTAGTGTTCTCTTAACTGGATTCCTTTAGCGAAACATAACACCACACCGCTACCACGGCAATTTGAACGATCATAAAAAATAACCAGAGAAATAGGAAAAGGGCAGGAACACAGGTAACTGCAGCGGATAATTCATCTAACTTAGTATGAAAACTACCAATTTTAAAACTAAGACGGATGCAATTTAGAAAAAATTTTGCATACTGCAGGACCTAAGTTATTTATTTGTGCGAAAGCAAGCAAAATTTAGAAGGTTAATAAAACCAAAAAATATAAACCGAAATAAAAAAACATAAAAGCATATAACTTGAGCAAACCTCTGATGGCCAAAGGCTATCCATATTCTTATCCGTACAAATATTTAAATCATGAATAGTATTAGTACTCTTAGAAAGTAGATGTGAGTAGTAAGACCTTTATGTGTGTTGTTCAAAAAAAGATTTTAAATTCTTGTAAACAATCGATTGTAGCTTCATCACGCAATTTTCTGCTGGGATCATATTCACCGCCTCTGGTGTGAAATGATCGTCAAGAAATGCCTTTCGGTATCTCCATTATTAATATTTTTTAACCATAACAATCTTAGATTCAAAAAGTTTATCATAAATTCATCTAGGGTCTACACAGGGTTCAGCTTTAATAGAACTTCCTTTCCGCTGCCAAAATATGTAATTTGCTGCACCTCAGAAGCTACCAAAGAAGTTTTATACAAAGCTGCAATTTTGAAAGAAGCATTCTGTAAATAAGCCTTGGAATAATGGAGTTTTGTTTTTTTAGAGACAAAAAAAAAAATTATACAAGCCGCAGAATCAGCCTTTTAATATTTTTATTATTATAGGCATCCTGCTTTATTTTGTTGATAATTTCCTTCTGTTCAGTACAAAATCTATTAAAAAGCTTTAGCATTTAAATTCTGCAATACTTGCGTCGTTCGTCAACTTGTTTTTTCAAGCCAACTGTAATATTTAGTAAGCTTTTGTTTATCTCAGACTAAGATTCTACAGCTTTATTATTATCTCTCCTGATACATTTTTGGCATATAAAAGACAAAATATTTTTATTTAATTTTTATTGTTATTTTTTGCTAATATTACGCGAAACTTTCATAATACTGAAGATAATTCTTGCAAAAAAAAAAAACGACTTCAAAACGGACAAACTTTAAATTATATTTCTTTAGATTATATAAGTGAAACAAAGTTTGCTTAAAACGAATTAATTTCTAAAACTATTCTATTTAAAAAACTAAAGCGAAAAGAGAAAAAATTATAATGCCATAGCATAAAAAAGAGGCGAGCCGCGAGCTGCCCTAAAAGTTATAATTTTTTATTTTTAAGGTTTAATACCCTAAAGGTATTTCCATAAAGATGTGATTTTTACATATGTATACGACCGTATCCTTTAAGCAGTTATAATTCATTTGGGACCTTTTGCGAGATGAACCCTTTATAAAAAAAAAAACTTAAACAAAATTGAAGGTGAAAGGGCTTTGAGCAGAGTGCCTGAATTTGAGCTATTTGTAAAGGGCTAGGCTAATTGATCCAAAATTTGACATGAGCAAAGGAGTATCTGAGCTATGTGGTCTTAAAGCTAGGTACCTCGCACCTGCAGTTTTTTCATACTTTGCATATCCTCAATTTCTTATTTTTAATTTAAAAAATCTAAAATTGTTGCGTTTTATCTAATTTGGTCTAATTTAGCCATTAACATTTTACTATAGAAAAAAAATTTCGTAAGGAATATATAACAATTTCTTATTTTTCTGTAAGCTAGCTTTATGTGTGTACGTTTTACCAGATTGCGTAAAAAATTTACCCTTCATGTCTTTAATTTGACTTATTTGACATCAAAGTTTCGACTTTAGCGTATATGTTCTAAAATCCCAAAGCTGGGAACGGAAAAAGAACACTGCTAAAATAAAGCTATATATACATCGAATTGTTGCTTAAAGTATTTCATAAGCCCTAGTCTATATGTGGACCTAATGGGCAAAGATTCATATTTAAATTTTTAGATTATTTATCCTTATTTTGGGAATTGCAGGATATACTTCGTTTTAATGTTGCCAATTTTTTGCTGTTTGATTTTAGTTGACCAACTTCTCATGTACAGAAAATTTTATTTGATTTGCTTAATTTATAAAGTTTTATTGCATATTTATTTTTACCTTTTTAAATTGAACAGTTTTTACCATAATTTTGTAAGATTTTTGGAGATCAGCATTAAATATTAAAATTTTTTTAAGTTTCAAAAAAAAGATTCACCTTAATATAATTCTTACATGAAAAAATATGTATCTCACTTTAATAAATTATGCTACGGAAGATTAAAATTTATACGCACCTTAAAAAAATCCGAAAAAAATGGTACACTATTGCAGGTGTTTCTTTCAAAATGACCTATGCCTGATTATAATTATAAACTCTTACCTAGTTACTTTGCTTGTTTCAGCATTTACGTTCCAAAACCTTTGGTTGATGACCTGACCACGCATAAAAATATCCGCATGAATCCATTAGATATCATAACTAAAGAAACATCACATTAACATTTGAGATGTTGTGTTCTTTTTGCAGACTGATACTACAAATAAACCCGATAGAATTAAGACCATGCAGAAATTTATTTAGGCTACATACAACTCCAAAGTTAATGTCATTAGCACTTCATAACTTGAAAAAAATGTTTGATGCTAAAATTGGAATCAGTGTGCAGAAACAAAAATAAGTTTGATGGATACTGTTGGAGCTTCCTGCAAATCTTATGATGATTTATGTTTAAAGACCAAGAAAAAAAGATTTTCAGTTTTAAAAGATTTTTTCAGTTTTAAAAGATGAAGTTATTGTTGTTATTTTTATTGTTGTTTATTAATAGATTTATTATGTGTATATTTAGTACAGATTGGCACTATCCAAAACAAGATATTTCATTCATATAGTATAGATAATAAATAATTTAATAAAAAAAACCAAGATAATTTACGAGGTAATATTTACATAAAAAAACAATTTTTTTAAAATAAATCTTCTACATTTTAAAGAAAATTCTTTGTATTTATACATGGAATGAAAGCTAAGGCAATTAAGTCAAGATTTTGATAACTCTTTCAATACACTTGGTTCAAAATTTATTGTTAGTGGTGGCTTCAATGCCAAGCACCATTGGTGAGGATAGAGACTTACTAACCCAAAAGGCAAAGAACTCTACAAAAGTATAATAAACACTAAGTATTCAGTTTTATTCATAGGAAGTCCAACATACAGGCCAAGTGACCCTAGAAAAAATCCAGACCTGCTATACTTTATTGTATATTCAGGTATTTTTAGTCATCTGTTAGATATACTGGATACCGACGAGATAAGCTCGGATCATGATCCATTGATAGTGAATGTCAGTACACATTGTCTTACAAAAAACAAAAAGTGCATAGTTATTTCACCCATAACTGACCCCAACTTGTTTAGAATCTGGTTAGAATCCAACATAAATCAAAATGTTCGAATAAAAAATAGAGATGATCTGGTTGATGTCGTCGAAAATTTTACCTATTTAATTTATGAAGCTGCGTATCTATTCACTCCTCCTGTTACTAAAGAAAATGTTCGAATAATGTTTGAAATGTATCGGCAGAAATAAGAAACCACATCAGGGAGAACAGAAGAAATAAAATGATCGTCAAGAAATGCCTTTCGTAATCTCCATTATTAATATTTTTTTAACCATAACAATCTTAGATTAAAAAAAAAAAAAAATCCGTCTAGGGTCTACAAAGGGTTCAGCTTAAATAGAACTTCCTTTCCGCTGTCAAAATATGTAATTTGCTGCACCTCAGAAGCTACCAAAGAAGTTTTATACAGAGCTGCAATTTTGAAAGAAGCATTCTGTAAATAAGCCTTGGAATAATGGAGTTTTGTTTTTTTAGAGAAAAAAAAAATTTATATAAGCCGCAGAGTCAGCCTCTTAATATTTTCATTATTATAGGCATCCTGCTTTATTTTGTTGATAATTTCTTTCTGTTCAGTTTTGTTTCTTATTATTTATGCGGAAGTGGGGCAATCAATGACCTATTTATTGTGTTTAAAATTAGTAGTAGCAAAGCTTGCACTTTGATTGATATAATAATAATTAAAGTATGGATTTATGTACTGAACAACAGTAACGAGCAAAATTTATACAAATGATTGTGTTTTTAAAATAATTATATTCCTTTAAATGTTAAAGCCATAGGTCTTATGTATATGTATATATATATATATATATACATTGAGTTCGCTCTCATGGGTTTCAAGCTGGTAATTGGTAGTGTTAAATATTTTAGTAATTTTCTTTGGTGTGCTTATGTGATCTATGAGCTTCAGTTGAGCATATGACGTGTTTAGGGAGCTGGATAAACCAAGATGACCTTGAATTGTGATAAAGGAGTCCCTAAGAACGCAGCTCAATTCGATTTCCATTATTCCAGTGCCTCTTATTGTTAGTTGGTTATATTCGAGACCGCAAACTGTCGACATTTCTAATTTTGAAGTGGTAGCGAAGACCCATTTATTTTGATATTTAAGTTGTGTCCAAGAGGATTTGCCTACCAATTGGATGAGTTTGCATTTAGTCGTGTTTCGGTTGTTGAAGATGTCGACTTCACAGGAATCGCTCGCTTCATTTTTTCTGAGTATGAGCTGTTTGTTATTGCATATAAAAGCATCATCCTTAGTCGTGATACAGTTCGATATCTCATGGCTTGTGAATGGAATGTATTCATCTCTGTGGGAGTTTACAGCCAGAAATGATTCTTCCGTGCTGATTGATACTAAGGTGTTGTGTTTTATACTTGGAATTGATATTATGTTGAAGAGTTCTAACGACTGGTGGTCGACCAAAGGCAACATAATTTCAAATATGACTTTGTTCCTTGTCACTGCTCCCTTGGCCTTCATCAACTTATATAGCTGTATTAAGCTGTCATCTGCAATCGAGAGCGTTCGTTTGGTTGGAAGATGAGCCTTTATTACCTTTAATTCGTCCTTTAGTTGAGTTGGGGATAACAACAATGGGCTAATTTTTCCATGGTGTGTGTCGGTTAATACATTAATGAGCTCTCTTTCAATTCTTTGCAGGTTTATTGCCGTTAGTGTCAATTGGTTGGCTAATAGTAATATTAATTGTGTTTGGCTAATCTGTTCAGATTGCTTAGTTACTGCATTCTCCTGTTCTGTGAATTTATTGACAATTTCCATTATTTGTTTCTACGTGCTGAATTTATCTTGTTTGATGATATTGATAGTTGAATCCATAATAGACGTTTGGTTTTTAAACAGTTGAACTAGATATTCTGTTTCTTCTCTAGCATTTTTGATGGTGTTTGACATTTCATTTGCGTATTCGGAATCAAGAACGCCAAACAAAGACCGTGCCACGTTTCCTATAATATTGAACGCTCCCCTCTTTACTCTGCTCCTTTTCCTGAACCAATTCTTCTTTCATTTGGTTGAAGTTAGTCGTCAAGATGTTGCATGTTGATTGATGTTTAACGTGTGAGCATAGTTGTTGCAAGGTATTTTCTTCTGACTGGAAAGCCTCTAATTCCGAAGTGAATGGTGCTAAGTTGTAGTAAATCATTAGTCTCCATTCAGCAGTAACCAGTTTTACATTTCCAATTCCCTCAAAGTACAATCCTGGATAACGATCAAAATTCTTTATTTTGACATTGCTGCTCATCGCTACTGGAAGTATAAGTAACATTGTTGTTATAGTGATTATCATTAAAGTGGACATAGTCCTAGATTTTTTAGACGGTGGACTGTCTGCCTCGTCCGCCGGCTAAGAGCATGTTGGCTTGAATGCTCGATTTGTTGGTAGTGCTTCCTCCTGCAGTAGGGGTGCTAATATATGAACGGGTCTTTGCTTTATTGCAGAAGCTGTTTTCACGTCTGCTACCCCAACCCTGCCATCGGTTCCCTCATAAGTTTTGAGAATTCTACCATTACGGGCAAATTATCCTCCTTTATTATGACTAAGTCTCCTTCTTTCGCATTTTCGGATGACATTTTCCATTTTTGTTTTTCTTGTAGATGGTGCAAGTATTCCACTGACCATCTTTTCCAAAAGTCATGTTTAAGTTGTGACACCAATTTCCATCTTTTTGCCAACGAGCTGATTGGGGGAGGTGCTTCAGAGTCTCCTTGTGCGGTTAGTGGCTCTCCGATTAAAAAATGGCCAGGAGTTAAATCCGCTAAATCGTTTGGGTCATTCGATAAAGGAATAAGTGGTCTTGAGTTCAGAATAGCCTCAATTTCAATAACACACATTTCTAGTTCCTAATGAGATAGCGAGGCCGTTACTACGCTGCGGATTAATAACTGTTTGGCTGACTTGACAGCTGCCTTCCATAACCCCCCAAAATGAGGTGCTCTGAGAGGTATAAACTTGAATTCAATTCCATCCTTATTGCAAGCTTTGGTTATCGTTTCTTGTGAATGTTTGGAAAATATGGCGTTTTTCAGTTCATCGAGCTGATTTCGTGCCCCAATGAAGTTTGTGGCGTTGTCCGAATATATAGTTTGACAACGTCCTCTACGTGCGATGAAACTCTTAAGAGCTCCAATGAATGCCTCTGTAGTGAGATCACTTACCACCTCTAAGTATACTGCTCTTGTTGGAAAGCAGATGAACACCGCTATGTACACCTTGTGAGGCCTTTTACCTCTTAGTTTGTAGTGGAGCCACAGAGGACCATAGTAGTCAACTCCAGATATTATCAATGGCCGAGTTTGGAGTGACTCTGCATGCGGGCAGGTCTCCCATTATTTGCTGCATTAACTTTGGCTTGGACCTGGTACATCGGACACATGTTTGAACGATATTTCTGGCAATTGTTTTGCCTTTTATTACCCAAAATTTTTGCCTGGAGACGGATAGTAGCATTTGTGGACCCCAATGATGATTATCGTTGTGCAACATTCTCATTATTAATTTGGAAATGAGATCATTGTAGGGAAGAAGCATTGGGTGCTTGATATTGTATGAAATGTTTGAAGCCTTCAATCTTCCGCCGACTGGTAGTATATTATTCTCATCCAGAAAGGGTCACAATTCACAAATAGAGCTTGTCTTATCGAGCTCCTTCCCGTTATTTAGGCTGCGGATCTCATTTTTGAATTCTAAAATTTGCATAGCTCTAACTACGAGTATGAGATGCTTAGCTGAAGTGAATTCTGGAGGACTTAGCGCATTGCTAGCTGGTCGTTCTATCCTTGATAATTTGATGTTTTTAATGAAACGTTGTACATATGCTACTATCCTTTGAAGTGTCTTGAATGAATTGCGATTGTTGATTTTGTATATGACGTCTTCTAATGGCGTTTAAGTTGTAGATAACACACTAACTGAATTTGGTTTGAATTCCTCGGTGGAGGGCGATCTCTGATTTTTAGTTAACTCTTTTGGGCACTGGTTCTCGTTGCCGTGTAAAAATATTGGCCCGTAAAAACAGATGCTGCTGCGTTATAGTTGTTCTGGATTTAAGCCCCTTGAGATAAGGTCAGCTGGGTTTTGCTTTGAACTGGCGTGTTTCCATTGGACGTGAATGGTTTCTTCTTGGATCTTACTGACTCTATTTGCGACAAAACTGCGAAGTGAAGACAGGGTTGTATTAATCCAATGAAGCACTATCTCAAAATCCGACCATAGATATGTGAGCGTGTTTTCTGCTCATAGTTTCTTTTTTACTCTGGTAGTAAGTTGAGCCCCAAGGAGGGCTTCACATAACTCTAACCTCAGCAAAGTCACCTTTCTTATAGGGTCGACGCGTGACTTGGCACATAGAAGTCTCACTATGAGTCTTCCGTCTTGTAGCTTGGAACGTACGTATACTGTAGCACCATACGCCCTTTCAGAAGCATCTACGAAAGTGTGTATCTGTGTATCCCTTGAAATTTGGCCGTCAAAAATATTCCTCTCTGTGTTTAAGTTGGTAAGATGCTGTAGATTTTTTCGGAACGTCGCCTGTTGGTCGTTGAGATCTGCTGGTAATGGTTCATCCCATGAGAGTTGTAATTGCCATAGTTGTTGTATGAACATTTTAGCTGCGACCACTACTGGCCCAGCCATCCCTAACGGATCGAATATTTGAGCTACATCTGATGTTATAGAGCGTTTGGTAAGTTTATTGTTTCCTTGAATGTCTACTCTGAGACAAAAAATATCCGACTTGGGATTCCATGTTAATCCTAAAATCTTTGTTGATCAATTATCAAAATCTAGGTTCAGCTCTACGTCATCAGGACGAATACCAGACAATAGTTTGATATGATTTGCGCACCACTTTCTTAGTTTGAACCCGGCTTCTTGTAGTAGACTTGTTAATTGTCGTCGCATTTCTATTGCTGTTGTGATGCTATTGGATCCACCCAAACCATCGTCTACATAAAAATCATACCGTAATGTCGTAGCGCCTAACGGAGAAATCTCCATGTTTCTATCTGCTAACTGTTGCAGGCATTTTGTCGCTAAATAAAGGGCTGCGGAAGTTCCATAGATTAATGTGTTGAGTTTATATGTTTCCACAGCTTTATTTGTATCATTTCTCCAATATATTAGTTGCATATTACGGTCTGCTTGGTCTATTAGGATTTGTCTGTACATTTTTTTAATGTCCGTTTAGAAGACAAATCGTGGCGTTCGAAAACGTAATAGCATTCCAAAAAGGTCTTCTTGAGTTGGAGGTCCCACGCACAATATGTCATTGAGAGCTATTCCTGTTGCGGATTTCGCTGATGCATCAAACACTACTCGGAGCTTCGTGGTTTTACCTTCGGGTTTGAGTATGCAATTATGTGGGATGTAATAATGAGGGCTCTTAACCTCTGAGTTTTTTATGCGGGTCATGTGATCCAATTCTTCGTGCTGCTTCATAAAGTCCACATACTGACGCCTAAGATCTGGGTTCATCGATAGACGCCTTTCTAAAGCCATAATCTTGAAAAAGCTAATTTTTTCGTCTCCCCTAGGCAAGTTGGGCTCTCTAGAAAGGGCAAACGTACTACAAATCGACCCTCAGCATTTCTTGTCGTTGTTTGGATGAAATTTTGCTCACATTTTTTCTCTCCTGTAGTGAGGGCGTTGTCTGATTCAATTTCGTCCAGTCTCCAAAATCTCTGTACGAGCTCGTTTGTGGTTTTTTTCGTCTTTATTGTATACTGCACATACCGCTTAGCCGCTGGTGTTTTCTTTTATTTTTCCGCTTACAATCCAGCCTAGCTTTGTATTTTTCAAAATGGGTAACTCTGGTGAGAGGCGAATTTTATCATTTTATCAATTTATTATATTTTATTTATTCGAGCTAATATTCGGCACCTAATAAAATGTCAACATTAGGGGTGCTGCTGAATTCAGGATCAGCCAATTGGATATTTTCTGGAATTGGCCAGGAAGCACGGCTGAATTCTGTTGAAGGTTGGACCGGAATTATGCTGGGAAGTACGTAAGCTTCGAGTCTTGTGCTGAAGTTGCTTGTTGTAGATTGAAGACCCACGTTAATGCGTTGGTTCGTATTTCTAGACTGTTTGCCGATTTCTTCGATGCATAGGGAGGCCTGCGATGGTTTCAGAGATAAACGATTTAGCCGATTAGTCACAATATTAATTTGTGATTCTGAGTCTAAAATTGCCTTGAACACTCCAGATCGGCCATTATGGCCTGTAATTTTTACACGAGCCGTGGCCAATAGTACGTATCCCTTTCGTATGCCTGGAAAGTGAGCTAACGCTACCGTTGATGCGTGAGACTTACTTTCAGTGGAAGAGTTGTTTGCTGATAGGGTTAGCGGTTTGGTCTTCTGTGTATTCTTAAGTGGATACTTGTCCAAGTGAACTAGAGTATTGTGTTTTTTGTTACATTTTATACAGGAACTTGTTGTGCATTGTTTTGACACATGGCCACCCTTGAAGCAATTAACGCAGAGGTTTTGTTGCTGTATCCACTTTAGTCGATCAGGTGCTGACAATTATAAAAATTGGTTGCAGTAATATACTTGATGACTTCCATTATTGCACATCCTGCAATGATTGTTTTCTTAGAAGTGGTTGCTGCAGATAGAGTTCTTTTTGATGCGTTTTGTGTTCGTCCCACTGCTTGTAATGACTAAAATCTGGTTTCCAGGAAGCCCGACAGCTCTTCTAATAATGGCAATAATTTTGGTTGTTGTATCGATTGCTCGTATAACGCATGTGTACCTTGGTCAAGTTTCTTGATCAAAATGTTGATTAACAAGGGGTCCAATGTTGACGTGTTTATGTTGAGATTGTTGAGTGCTGCAATGCGCTCGCGTGTTGTGTCGTGTAATCCTTTTATAGTTGCAGCAGAAGGCTTTTCAGATATTTTTGACTGGCCCAATAATCTATTTATGATATTATTTGACGGTATTCGTGGGTTATTGAAGCGATCTTGAAGAGTTTTCCCAGGCCGTTTCATAATTTGTTTCTGTTAACGATAGATTTTGAATCAGCTTTGCGGCTTTGCCTGTTATATCCGTTTTTAGAAACCACATTTTTTGTATCGCTGGCATTGCCTTTTTATGGATCATTTCATTGAACATATCGTAAAAAGTTTGCCAACTCAGATAATCCCCGTTGAATTTCGGTATTGTTACTTTTGGTAGAGGCAACGAGCTGTATGTAGCTAGATTGCTTTCTGACTGAGATTCGTCATCTCTAGTTTGTTTGTGCTGATCTGCTAAAATGGCAAGGTCAACTAAATGGCGTTGGACTATATCTTCAAGTTCATTGTATTCATTTTAATATAATCCTGGTCTCGAAGGATCATTAGTTTGTTGCCACATGTCGTCATACAGATTTTGGACTTGAGACCATAAATTTTTTATGGTATCTGACCTTAGTTCATAAAATTGTTATGGCTGTTCTTGCTCAAATGATTCCAAACCCCGCAACAACCGTGTTAAAGCTGTCATACGCGCGATTATTCTTCTGGCTAGACCTGAAGTTCCTTGTGGTTCAGGCTGATTGACTGAAACGGTTACTGGCGATCTTGTGGATGGCACTGGCTTGGTGTACAGCGTCGCCCTCTTTTTAGCTGTTGTTAAGTGTATTCCCTAGTTGAACTTAATTTTTCGCCAACGGATTTGTAAAGGTCCCTTGTGATGTTAGGATCCTCCTCCGATAGCGTGGCATCATTCCGAATTCCATTTTCCGCTTTTTCGAACGCCTCCCACAGAGCAATAAATTCACTCTGCTTTGTCTGGTAAAACTCTTGCGATGTCCTTTCAATTGGAGCCTTTCTTATGGTTGCAAGAACCCTTTCAATCTCGCCTGCGGTAGCCACCTGCTGCTTCACTAGTCCTGTATGGTTGCCATTTTGATTCTGTTTTTTGCGTTGCTGCTAATCTGTCGTCAGGAACGCTATTCTATTGCTTTAAGGCAGAATTAGTCTTTACTTTCCGTTCCGCGACGAATCAGCTGATCAATTTCTGTTAAATGGAAAATATGTATTTGTGGTTTGTTATTACTTTGACGTTCTGTTCTGTTCCGTTCGAATCAGTAGAAAATAGAATTCAACGTTAAGTTACTTGAAAGTTGTTTGGTAGTGTGAGTGCAAAATTGTAAACAAACCATTTTTGTCATTGTAATTGTAGTTGTTTTTGTTGTGTTGTGTATTGTGTTTTCTTTGTTTATTATAAACAGCTGGTTTGTTGCTTCAGAAAAACTAATTACAATAATTTGAAAAGCAGAACGGCACGGCACAAAACAGCAACAGACAGTAAAGACTAATGAGGCCCTTAATTGGATACTGTAGCCCCCTGCTACTATTTGTAGGACTTTGCTGCCTTTTGTTTATGGTGTGTATTATTGTTTTACACGTGGTTGCGTGTTTGTTTATCTCCTTCAAAATTCTAAAACGTTCCTTACCACTGGTGGGGTCACCAAATTTTTAAGGTTGAATGGCAGTAGTAATTTTCAATCCAAGTACATGAACTTGTATTGATACTATTTTGTTTCGCCGGTTTATCCTTCAAACACTTGATCTTGAAGAACGGTAGAATCAATCAATAAAACACTTTAAATACCTTAAGAAGATTGATAATTTCTTTATTTTCTTAATTGCTTATATTGTAGTAATACCACCTTAATACAAATGTAAATATTCACGCTCATAGTGGAACCACCCTAATATAAATATTATTACTTACAGTTGATACAATAAGAGGTTTCGAATAACCCAAACAATTGTTGTTGTTTTTAGCAAACTTATCGTTAATACAGTCACAAATTTAAGAACGTATTAAACAAGATCATTTTACACTTTTCGTTCCCATAATATTAATAATATAAAATATTGCAAATAAATTAGTATAAGTATAATTGTATTTAAATATAACAAACTCTAGACTAGTAACAGCCTTCTCATTCGCCCTTTATAAACGGCTATGATTTGGCTGTTAACACACAGATGAATGTTAGCTCCACGTTGAGCATAATCTAATTCTAACCAGGAGCTCCCAGCTGAGCTTTACTAAATTTTACAATAATAAAATAAAACAATTAAATACAAAATAAATTAAAAGTTATTACATGGCGATCCTGCCAGTCCTGGAAGAAAACTAAACAAGACACCCCTGGCGAAAAATAATAAAAATAAAACTATTTAAGAAAAACAATAGTTTTTAGTCCTGGCGGATAAGCCGTGAGATCCGCCAGCTGCGAAAAAAAGGAAAAGGAGAAACAACAAATAATGAGCGAAGAACCGAAGAGGCCTACCATAGAAGAGTATAGAGCCAGGATTAATCAACAACCACCAAAGGACTGATCCAAAATCCCAAAGACAAAACCCCCAAAAAGGAGAGGAGGCTACATCGCAAAACGTAGAAGAGAGCTAGCCCTGCTACACAGAACGCTAGCTGCAACACCACCACCACCTTGGGACGTCTCCTCCAGACTATGGAGAAAAATTGAAAACATCGAGGAAGCCATACAGGCTTATAAATTAAGTAAGTTAGAGTAAGTACAAAAAAAGAAAATTTCCTGTCAAATGGAGTGCGATTTAGTTACGCACCTTTAGAGAACGGAGGCGACTTCGCCCATGTTCGAAAAAAAAAATTTAATTTTTTTGTAATCAAAAAAATTTTTTTTTAATATAGGATAAAATTGAATTTATATGGTCCTTTGAAATGGATTTTAGAAAAACAAATACTGCCATTAATGCAGACATTTTTTTAGGCGAACAAGACGAATTACGAAAAATTCACAAAATGACAATTTTAGCCTTAAGGAAGCTTGCCAAAGACCAAGACTTTAAAACTTTGCAACGTATAAAAGAGACCAACAAGGCTGACCTAAGATTATCACCTCACACACGGGAAGAAAAACAATTTTTAAATCTAAATTAAATTTTGAATAGAAAAAAATACCTACATTTTTAAATTTAATTACTTGCAACAAAAATGGGAAAATCCCAATCTAAGATAGAACACCCAAAAGCCAATGTTTTAAATGAAATAGAAATACAAAAAGGAACAAACTAACAAACCACAGAAATTTGCCTGATAATAATAACAACCTTAATGTTACCTCATTTTGCCCTTACAGTATATGCAATGCATGCTAGACGATTAAAGAAAAGGTATGCTAGTAAAGCAAATGATTTTGACAAAGTTTAAAGCCAAATGGAATGGACAGACATTATAAGAAAACTTAGATTGATTAAAGAAGAATTTAATAAATCATATAAATGCCTCAATATAGACAGACCAACTTCAAACGAAACACTACAAAAACATTTTAAAATTATTTTACAAAGATTAGAACAAATTAGAGTTATATTAAACGTAAACTATAATAGACTAACACTAGCACATAAAGCCGCTGCTGAAGCATTTTTTCAAGATACCAGAAATAAATTATTACAAATTTCTGAAAAAAAAGGTTTTAACATTACGATACCAATAACCTTACACGAACAAATAGAAATATCACAGTTTTTCACTGAGCTAACACATATCAACCAACCAAAAATGGCACAAAAGTACTAACGAAGTACTATCAATAAACCTTATAAAAACTAAATTGAAAGGTAATGCCCGAAATCTAATAAGTAATGAAAATACAATAATGTAGATAGTAAATAAATAAAAGAACACGGTAAAAGTCGAGTCAGTAGAGGTACTAACAGCTAAAATCATGAACATCAAATTAAAAGTTATTACAATATACTAAATTAACTAAATAATAACAAATGGTAACGTATTTAATAAGCATTTTGCTACCACTGTTGTTCCCCCGGAAGTAGGGCAATCAATGACCTATTTATTGTGTTTAAAATTAATAATAGCAAAGCTTGCATTTTGATTGATATAGTAATAATTAAAGTATGGATTTATGTACTGAATAACAGTGACGAGCAAAATTTATACAAATTCCATTAAATGTTTAAGCCATAGGTCTTATATATATATATATATATATATATATATATATATATATATATATATATATATATATATATATATATATTTATTATATATTTTTATATTAATTAAAGACGTCAAATAAAAACTTTAATAAAGTAATATGTTGACCTAAATGTCAACAATTACTTTATAAATCTTCTCCTCTGCAGAATCACTGCCTCTGTCAGGATCATGCCTGAATAAGCGAATGTGTTCGTTCGTTGTGTTATGAAGACGCCCCACATCAGCATTTGAAGTATGGTTATTATTGGAAATAAAGTGTTAATTAATATCTCTTCGTCTTAAAAATTCGGTCAAAGGCAATGCTTTGAAACCTAACTCATTATCGTTTACGATTTTTTCAATATTACCAACTATACTAAGATACTGAATAAGTCCTCTTTTAAATTTTATCCACATTCTGTTTTATCGACTATTGTTAAAAAAATGTGCCCCCCAAACTATAAAAAACATCTACATGTACTATCTGGCATGGCCTATCAGGGGTCTCAGTAATTTTTAAATTTTGCTTAATTGGACTACGGTCATATTTTTCTATATTGCATATGTGGCAGTTATTAACAAATTATTGTATTCTTAATTTAAGTTTCTGATGATATATTTTCTTCCTAAGCTGTTTAAAATTTTCAATAGTAACGCGATGATTATTTCTTTGATGTTCAGTTTTTATAATGTGCTGAAAATCCTTTTCATCTAAAACATCATTAAGGCATTCCTTGCACCTTGCAATTTTCAAACAAGAATTTAGTGAAAAATATTTTACAACAGTATTTCTAAATATGTTGTAAAAAGAATCATCCTCAATAAAAATAGCGTTTACTCTTGTTGGGTGAAAATAATTTTTAACGATTGATAACACTTTATTTTTACTCAAACTTTTAGCACTAAAGTTTGTTCTATTATTTAAAAAAACAGTTTTATTGACTATTTTTAATGACATAGCGTTTGACTTGCTTATAACTATCTGGTTTTTATAAATATTTAATGGGTTATTACTCTGAATAATAATATTAGCATTAACTTGCTCAGCTAAATTTATTCCGACCTTAATCGAGATAAAGCGTCCGCATTTCCATTATTGATTCCACGCTTATAAAAAATCTCGAAATCATATTCTTCTTACTGCAACCGCCAACGAACTAATTTAGAATTTGGCTCTTTTATAGAAAATAACCGTTGTAGTGGCTGATAATCCGTTTTTATTATAAATTTCCTTCCGAAGAGATACGGTCGGAAATATTTAACTGCCCAAACTACTGCCAACAATTCCCTTTCTGCTATGCTATAATTTATCTCATGTTCGTTGAGAGTTCTATTAGCATAGCAAATGGGATGATTGTCCTGTGATAGAACCGCACCTAGAGCAAAATTACTTGCATCCGTATTTAAAACAATTTGTTTATTGGAATTTGGATAGACTAATATTGGATCATTAATGAGTAGAGTTTTTAAAGTTCTGAAACTCTCGATATAAACCGGATCATTTATGTTTATTAAGCACCCTTTTTCAAATACTTTGTCATGGGTTTTGCAATTCTAGAATAATCTTTAATAAATTTACGGTAATAGCCACTGAGGCCTAAAAACTGCTTTATTTGTTTAAGTGTGTTCGGCAAAGGATAATTTGCAACACGTTCAACCTTTTTCGGTTTTGTCTTTATTTCACGACGTGTAACAACATATCCTAAAACGTCTGTTTTATGCTTCAAAAACTCATATTTATCTATTTGTATTTTAAGATTGGCCTTTGAAAGCCGATCAAGAACACGACGTAAGGAATCCGTTTGTTCCTGAAGAGAAGTAGAGTATATTATGATATCAGCCATATATACCAAACATATCTTATTAACTAAATCACCTAAAACATTGTTCATTAATCGTTGAAATGTAGCAGGTGCCGTTTTCAATCCAAAAGGCATTCTTAAAATTTCATAATATCCACCCTCGATTGAAAATGCCGTTTTATGAGTGTCTTTTTTATCAATTTCAACTTGATGAAAGTCCTTAGCCAAGTCTAAAGTAGTAAAGTACACACACCTACGAAGTTTGTCTAAGATGTCCTCCATATTTGGAATAGGAAAAATATCATTAATTGTTTTTTCATTTAACTTTCTATAATCTACCACAATTCTCCACTTCTTTAATCCACTCGCATCATCTTTCTTTCGGAACTACCCATATTGGAGCAGAATATGGTGAATTAGAATGTTGAATTATTTTACTTTCTATTGTTTCTTGTATTTGTTTTCTTACTTCTTCCTTATGCGTCAAGGGATCGGTAGTAATTATTCGATGTTTTACCGCATTTGTAAACGTGAGATTTGAATTTTGTCTATAAAATAACTGACTATAATTTTCTAAAATTTTAACTAATTTAAGGTTTGCCTCAGCATTCAAATGACCCGTTCTAATTTTTTGTAGATATGCTTCATCAAAATCATTTTCCTCAGCCACATTAGCATCTATTAAATGATAGTTTTCTGGAGAAACTAGCCAAGAACTACCTTTAGTAAGATGAATATTATTTAAACACTTTCTACCTCAACCTTAAAGTTATTTAAATTATAATAACCTTCAGCAATAATAATCTTACACCAACATCCTTGTGCTCCTTAATATGAGTCAGACCGCATTTGATATCTGAAATAAATGTAACCAAATTAGGTTTCTGATGCTTTAATAAAGGAATGGTTCTGTTATTAATTTTTAATTGATTATTGCCGTAATCAATAACAGCTTTGTATTGCTGTAAAACATTATTCCTTATAATACCATCATACTCACTATGAAATCCACATTCAATTAATAATATTTAATCACTTGAATCCCTTAATTCGTTAAACATTGGCACTTCATAAACGATATCAGTCTTTACATTATTCTACAGAGTTTTAAATATTTGATTCTACATTTTGGGTTACAAATTCTTGGATTTGTAATTGAATGAGTGGTTCCACTATCAATAATAAATTTGAGATTATGTTTTATTATTATATGTGGTAATTCTCCGCAAAAGCTGGAAAAGGAAAATTTTGTATTTCAATGTTTGGATCCAATAAATTATTGTCGGACTTCTTCATAACGTATGAATTTCCTTGGATATTTGGCATACTTGATTCCGAAACTTCAACAAAGTTTTAAACAATGTTAATATCCATAGGTTCACAAAAATTAGAGCCGTTTTGTGAATTTAAAAAATTTGTCACAAAACGTCGATCATCATTATTATTGCGATGAATGTAATTTCTACCAACAGCTCTATTGCCATTAAATTGGTCAACTCTATATTGATATCCACCACATTCTGTCCATAATTGAATCGATTGCCCTGATAAGCTCTAAAACGATGATATGTTGTATTATTTCCATTCAAATGGTTATTTTATTTTACATTTAAATGAGTCATGCGATTGTTCTTTACGTTATAATTATTATTTTTTTAAAGGTACTTTCTTTATTTTCATAACTATAATAAGCGTATCCAGAAGTAAAAAGTATATCCATTGCATTTTCAATTTAATCAGGATTCCTACAAGCTAAAATAGTTCTCATAGGTTAACGGAGCTTTTCTTTAATTATCTTAAGAGCTGTCATCATATTGCTTTTAGCTAATTGTTCACTATTAGGGTTAATTCCTAGATCCGAAGAAGTCTTATTATTCAAGCTTCGAAGCTTATCCTTTATTTCATCATAAAAGTCAATGGAATTAGTTTTAAAAGTTACCGATCTAAGTCTATCATATAATTCTTCCATACTACTTTTCTCTCCAAATTTGGTTACTAAAACTAATTTTATATCTGCCCATGACTGGACATAAAAATTTATTTCTATCATCTCATTTGCTTTGCCACTAAGTTTACTTTTGATAACGTCTAAAAATAAAACTTGTGAAAGAGCATCATATTCATTGAGAAGGAGATTTATTCTATCAACAAGAAAAATTAACGTATATATTTTTCTTTATCACCAGAAAATTGAGGTAGTTTATCAAGTAACTTAAACGGAAAAAACTCTTATATATAAATTCCAAAACAAAAGGAAAATATCAATTTAGCAATTATTTTCCTTAAAAAAATTATTTTAATTTTTTTATGTCTTTTTATACCAAAGAGTAACTTTAATTAAGAAAACCGTAATTAGCTTACAATGTTCTTGAAATAAATAATAAAATTTTTATTTACTATATTTAAAATAAATCTAAATATTTATGTTAATGTTAACAACACTAGTGGCATATATATGCAACATAAATAAGTATAAATATACATATATAATAATATATTTGAACAGGTTAATTATTAATTATATATTAAAAATTTACTATAAAATACGTTAATATACATAAATACCACTAAAAAATTTGAAATTCTGCTAGACGTACAAGTTGTGTGTGACATCAACGTTCTTCTTCTTTCCTTCTTTTCTATGGGGTATTCTTCCACTTCTTACTTCTTATGGAGTATTCTTTTGCTATCCTCTTTGCTCAAGTATTATTCTTTTTTTAAATTTTTTATACAGTAATCAGGAGGGTCACCCTTTAGGTTGGAATCGCTGTGCTACTTATTTTTTTTTACAAATATATTTTATTAAAGTTTATTTAGTATAAATTTACCGCCTGGTATTCTTTCTTTTCTTGTTCTAAGTCACTTTTAGAATTCAATTTATAGCCACAATTTTAGTTTATAGTTCCAATCTTCTGTTTTTTTATTCGTTAGTTCACAACCTATATTATTATAGTTTACAGTAACCAAACAATATTTTATTTTCTTGTCCTTTTTTTGTATGAGATTTTTTTAATTCTTATCTTTTATTATTTAATATATCCTTTTCCAAGAAATTTCGTAAACCTTTGATTTTTTTGTTATTATTTTTAATTTTGTTGTTTTTTTTTCTTTATTAAACCACAATACTGTTTCCCCACACTAGTACACATTCATTTATATATTACATTGCATATTTTATATATATATATATATATATATATATATATATATATATATATATATATATAATTTACCCAGTTTTAATTTGATTTTCAAAAAATAAAAAAAAACCTTTGTGTGCATTTAAAGGAAAACTTCTTTATGTAAATATTTTTGCTACTTTTAATCAGGAATTTAATTCATGTTAAATTTCCATTAAACTAAGGGAGGAAATAAGAAGACTTAAGGTACGGTCACACTTGATAAACATTTGCCTGAAATCGTCAAATATTTGCTTGTCGTAGTCTGACCACAAAATATTTATTAGGAGCAAACAACACCACAGCTGATTTTGGGCAAATTAAATTATTTTCCAGCAAACAAAAATGCTTCTAATGTGAACATAGTGTAACCGCTCGACGGCAAATATTTCACTCATTTTTAGGCAAAAAAATATTTGTTCTTAAAAAATATTTGTAAGAAAAAACACAGGCAAACAACAGCTGTATCATCAATGTTGCTAAGTATTTAAAGTAAATAATTAAGTTTCGGGAAAAATCGCATAAAATTACAAATAATAGTAAAATTGAAAAGCAATTTTGAAAAGAAATGGTAAATGAAAACATAAAGGAAACGCATATTTTTCTAGTTATATATAATTAAAGTTTTTATATATAATTTGGTATATTTCGATATTTTCGCTTTTGAATGGACTACGGTTTCAAAATTTTACGTAAAAAAATTGTTTCATTCTACGTTATTGTTTTTAAAAGCCGCGGTGAGATACAAACAGTTTATTTTTACCTTCCGGAATCGGATATATAATATTAAAAAAAATAGTTTTTTAAAAACTGGAGGACTTTATGTCCCAATTTAAATTTAAGCATATTCATAAAAAAATTAAAATAACTTTGAAATGTGTTTTGTAACAAATTTTCTTTTATAAATTTTTTTGATAAATATTGATTTTAAATCGAGTCCCTGCAAACTACATTAACATTTTTTAAAAAAGTTTTTTTTTACAACAAAAATTTTCTGGTCGACAACAGATAATTTTTTTTACGAAACATATATTACGATTGGTATAATACCCTTTATTATATATAATATATAAACTTTTGGGGATATATTACTCGAAAATAAGAAATGCTATGCTAAACTAGACTTAAACAAAATTTTCCTTACTTCTACCGATAACAAGTAATCCTGTTAGAAGCTATTAGTTCCGAAATTATAGAGATTTATAGTTATAAACTATATGTTGTTATATTTCTGAACACAAAGCTCTGATTATAGTGAAATGTATTTATGTTGTATTAAAATTCTTATTAATGAGATTACATAAGGCCAGCTACGTGCTTTGACATTAATAATCAATATAGATTAGTTTACATTACATAACCTAGAATTTAACACGCTTAAATTTAACTAACCTAAATTATATATTCCAATAGTTCAACTTTAATTAAATTTACAAATCATTTAAACTGCATAAAGAGCCGAAAAAATTCGGATGTATGCAGAACAAAAAAAAGCATCACCCGCAGCGTGAAAACAAAGCTAAGAATCCGTAGCCTAGTCCACGACACTCTTAACAGTGCTTAACAACTTGAGTGATAATCCATTTCAAACACCTAAATTATTCTTCCAAAACTTTCGATTTGCAATAAAAAGAAATGTGTTCCATAACTCCTAAGCTAAACACTTGTTTTACATCTGAATGTGAACTGAATTTTTTATTAATTCAGTTCAGTAAGTAATTACGCAACAGTTTTTAAAAACCCCAGTGAGATTCAAGTGTTTTTCTTCTATCTTCCGAAATTGGAAATTGTCCCAATTAAAATGTTGTATATATAATGTTATATTCATAAAAAAAACATTGCAAATTTGTCATAAAATACATTTTAAAACTATTTTAGTATTTTATGAACACGGCAGTTACAGTTTGATTCGTCGTCAAATTATCTTTTAATTTAAGCGACTTAAAAAAATTATTTGTCTACACTTATATAAAATAAACAAATCAACAGCTGTAGATTGAAAATTATATTAAATTAAATAAAAATTTGTAGAAATTTTAACTAAAAAGATGTAATGAATGCATAATACAATTTTTTATTTAGAAGTGGAACCTAATTCCTATTTAGGTTTTTCCTTTTATTGTTCTCTTCCCTGAGAATAACTATTAGTGCTTCTTTATAGCATGAAAGGTGAAAAATTTCACATTTTTCCATGGCTTTGTTTACTTGTGACTTTCATACATGGGAGTTATTCATCACAAATTTTCTTCTCTCATTGCCATTATGTACAATAATTACTTTGATTATTAATCTGTATACATTATACACGTATAGTATATAGTATAGTATTTGGGACTTTAAAAAGAAAGCGCATAAAGTTTGCCTAGATAGGATAGATTTTCCTTCAGTTATTTATTTTTGTTCCCATCTCAAATGGTTATTGTTTGTTTGTTTTCAACTTATATTGTACTGCAAATTAAAACTTAATAGGAGCAAATATTTTTTACCATTTGTTATTAGTATTTTACCAATTCAATAATATTTTAAATATTTTATTTGCATTTATTTCGTAATAATGCTGAAGAAATTGAATGCCAAATAAATTTATGTTTTTTTACAGTTTTATCAAATATATTTTTAAGGCAAATATTTATTTAAGTGTGACCGCACATCAAACATGTTTGCCCATATTTTATTTGTCATTATTTTATAACTGTTTGAACAAACAAAAATAGGCAAATAAAGGTGCGTAGTGTGACCACAAAACAAATGTTTTATTGTTTTCAAAAAATTTAGGGAAAACAAGAGCAAACAAATAATAGGCAAATGTTTGTCAAATGTGACCGTACCTTTAGAAGAATTATTTTGTTTTCTATTTGCACCTTAGGTTTGGAGGGAAGTATATAATTTATTTGCCTATACTAAATCACAAATCATCTCTAACTTTTAATTTTTCTCATAAAAGAAGAATCTAAGTTAAAGGTAAAATTTTCATAGTTAGTTAATTTTTTTTGTTAATTCAAATCTATCAAACTCTTTATTTTCATAATTTATAGAGTTGGATTTGCTCTCATCGTTTTTATACGTATATTATTTTATCAACACAAAACTCAATTTATCCAGTAAATGATTAGTTTTCATTGGGATAATGTGAATATTTAATTTGAAGCATCAATAAAAAATGAGACAATTTCGGCAGTTATCCAAAATTTTGTCAGTATAAGTTGGACTGCAAGCTGTGATTAATAAAATTTATGCATTAATAAACTTAAATTTTTATGTAAGCAAAAAAACTACTTGAAAAAAAAGAACCAAAATCAAAATTTCATATAAAAAGGCCTAACCAAAAAGAATATATAATATAGTCATTTAAATACCTGTTTAATATTTGTCACAAATAGTGAGCGGTTTTTTTTTAATTGTTAACATTTTAAATTGTTATATTTTTTTTGCGTAAAGCTTTTGCGTATTGCTAAGAGTGTTTTATGCATAGTGTTAAAAAAAACTTATGTTTGAAGAGATTAAGTTATAGCATACAATTATTTTTATCACAGCGGTATAAAAAACCAACAATCGCTGTAAATAAGTAAATAAAACAAGAGAAATATATCTGTTAATAAGTAAGCTGTCTCAACGAAAGATCTTTCTTTTTGGGAGCAACATCACCAGTAAAGTAAGTCTCTCTTATAATTTTTTTTTCGTTATTTATTTTTATACAATTTTATATGCAAGTTTTATATATTTTTTTTGTTTGTGATCAAATAGGCTAAATTTAAATTGTAAAAAAATAAAAAAAAAATAATAAAAATATTGTGTTCTATATACATATATATTTGAGTAAAATTTATTTCGATTCAACTTATTCATCATAAATTCTTTTTTTCGGTCAACTCAATATAACTAAATTTGTCTCGTTAATTTTTATATTAATATTGCTTTGTTTTAACTTGTATATCCAGTAAATTTAAAATCAACCACAAATTTTATATACTTTTTTTTTAGTTTTTAGTTTATTTTATACTCCATGCTTTAAGGAGAGAAAATGCAAGCCATTCTAAAATTTTTATTTCTTAGTATAAATAAATAATATGATTTGTACTTGAATTCCTAATTCAACTGTTTGATTCTTAACCTTTGGTGGTTATTTTTTTGTGATAGGAATAGGGATTACTACTGAAATGTTCATTTTAGGCTTTACAGTTATAAGTAATCATGGTAGGGCGGGCAAAACATGATGTCAACATTACCGAAGACATAGCAGAAAGTATTCTCGAAGTCGGCTGTATCTTTAGGCTCTCCTAAAATTACTATCCCATAACTTTTATTTTATGTTGCATGTAAATATTAAAATTTTATGTGTGGCAAAGTGATCTGGAAGCAGTAAGCAATGAACCCCCCATCTGACGAGCAGTAAGGCTGGATGAGATGCTTTCATAGATAAGTAGAAAAAAACTTATTTTTTTTTACCTTGTATAATACAATAAAGATTTTTGGGGCCCAAAATTTCATATAAAAAGGCCTAACCAAAAAGAATATATAATATAGTCATTTAAATACCTGTTTAATATTTGTCACAAATAGTGAGCGGTTTTTTTTTAATTGTTAACATTTTAAATTGTTATATTTTTTTTGCGTAAAGCTTTTGCGTATTGCTAAGAGTGTTTTATGCATAGTGTTAAAAAAAACTTATGTTTGAAGAGATTAAGTTATAGCATACAATTATTTTTATCACAGCGGTATAAAAAACCAACAATCGCTGTAAATAAGTAAATAAAACAAGAGAAATATATCTGTTAATAAGTAAGCTGTCTCAACGAAAGATCTTTCTTTTTGGGAGCAACATCACCAGTAAAGTAAGTCTCTCTTATAATTTTTTTTTCGTTATTTATTTTTATACAATTTTATATGCAAGTTTTATATATTTTTTTTGTTTGTGATCAAATAGGCTAAATTCAAATTGTAAAAAAATAAAAAAAAAATAATAAAAATATTGTGTTCTATATACATATATATTTGAGTAAAATTTATTTCGATTCAACTTATTCATCATAAATTCTTTTTTTCGGTCAACTCAATATAACTAAATTTGTCTCGTTAATTTTTATATTAATATTGCTTTGTTTTAACTTGTATATCCAGTAAATTTAAAATCAACCACAAATTTTATATACTTTTTTTTTAGTTTTTAGTTTATTTTATACTCCATGCTTTAAGGAGAGAAAATGCAAGCCATTCTAAAATTTTTATTTCTTAGTATAAATAAATAATATGATTTGTACTTGAATTCCTAATTCAACTGTTTGATTCTTAACCTTTGGTGGTTATTTTTTTGTGATAGGAATAGGGATTACTACTGAAATGTTCATTTTAGGCTTTACAGTTATAAGTAATCATGGTAGGGCGGGCAAAACATGATGTCAACATTACCGAAGACATAGCAGAAAGTATTCTCGAAGTCGGCTGTATCTTTAGGCTCTCCTAAAATTACTATCCCATAACTTTTATTTTATGTTGCATGTAAATATTAAAATTTTATGTGTGGCAAAGTGATCTGGAAGCAGTAAGCAATGAACCCCCCATCTGACGAGCAGTAAGGCTGGATGAGATGCTTTCATAGATAAGTAGAAAAAAACTTATTTTTTTTTACCTTGTATAATACAATAAAGATTTTTGGGGCCCATCTTAGTGATCACATTTTATATATGTGGATCAAAATAAATCTGTTCGGCTCTAAATTAAATTTCTTCCCCCTCTAATTTTTTTTTCAATTGAGTAATTTTAAAATTTACTGGATTTTATGGTCAGTTGGAGTTATAGACTCCCGATTATAACCTTCTATTTCACACTGCTTAAATTTTCTTTATTTGTTTGTATTTTCGTTTTACCCTGGTCAATACTGCTGGGACTAACCGCAGTATTGACCGCATACTAGGTTTAATGAAATTTAGATGAAAATAAAATTTTGTTTTTATATAAAATTTTACCCACGAAGTTATACTTTTCTTCTCTGTTTCTTTCAATAACTTCTTGAATACTTGCACGATTTTTAAATTTTTTCACAGCAAGTAATTGCGGTTGTTATAGGAATCAAACACTGTTAACAAATGAAAATATATAAATTAATTTTTATTTTTGTATTTTTTGTTTTTGCAAAAGAATCGTTAATAATTTGTTTTTATTGTTTTTTATATATTTAATTTCCAATTCCTTTTTATTTTTCTTCCGCATATATTTTTTACTTGGATTTTTTATTTTGTTTTTATATTTCGTTTTTTAGATTTTCGGCAGCTATTACTTAACCTTAATGCTTTTAAAATTTTTATAAATAAAAAGAAAAAAATGTAAAAAGGAAATTAACTAAGTACATAACTGGTTCCCTTTTTTTATAATATTAAGTTAGTCTCAATATTCACTCATTATCTAAAGGCTTTTTTTAAGGTAAATATCTCTCTCTCGTGATGATTGTATTTCCCTGTTACAATGAATAAGGAAGGCAGTACCGTTGATGATAAGTGCAACACATGTGGGCTTAGCCTTAATGAGATTTCTTCAAAAACAGCTTAAATTCAAACTTCTTGTGGTCGCATCTTTTATAAATATTGTCTAGGGAAGGCTGTAAAGGCTAGACCTTATTGTCCAATATGTAATGCAAGGATTGTGCATCCAGCAGAAAGTGCATCTTCCATTACAACTTGGTCAAAAACATCCGATGTAAATGCCACACAATCATCTGAAACATTGAATTGACCAGCGGTAGTCAAGGGAGAAGCGGGTGTTCTCCAGCCTGCGTTTGTTTCTTCCAGTTCCGACACATCTAGTTCTAATGGCTTATCATCAAATGCGGTCATTATCCAACCCGACGTGTTGAAGGATCTAATAGCTTCGGTGATTTCGGTACAAAACTCCAAGTTGTTTTCGATCATAAACTGTCACATTTCTTCAGTTATTGAAGCCAATATAAAGATGAGTATAGCTAGTGCTAGTTTAGACAATTTAACCTCTGTTTAACCTTCACAGCTGTACCAATGTCTCCAAGAATACAAACGTTGCCAGATGTGGAACAACAGACTTTTAGGGAATTATTAGGCATAGGTCCTAGAGTTTCTACTGCAGAATCCCCTAGACACATGGGTAATGTTAAACAACAAAGATCGAGACTATCTGCTGATATGTATGTTCGCCTGGATAATGTTTTGCAGACTATTCCTAATTACAAAAATAAATTCTCAGGATTGGCTTATAGCTTATTTGTCGATAGTTTTATTTATCGATTGGAAGCTTTGGCACGCAAACTCTAAACGGCGATTTCGAGCTATTATGTAGTTATGCTGGATCCTTATTCGAGGGAAAAGGAAACGATTAGTTCTGGCGATTCCATCAAAAGGAAGGAAGAATTACTTGGCTCAAGTTGTGTGCTGCTCTTAGGGAACAGTACAGGGATTGTCGTACAGATATTGATTTTTTTGAACTGATTAGAGATAGAAAACAAAAGCCTAACGAATCGTTTGACAGTTTCTATAAGACAGTTAATGATATAGTTGACCCTTTAAACGGCCACTTAATGATTCCACTCTTGTAGAAATTTTGAGGCATAATTTGTTACCGGAAATACAGCATGAAATTTTGAATACTCAGATTTATACA
This sequence comes from Cistogaster globosa, assembly GCA_937654795.1. NCBI lineage: Eukaryota > Metazoa > Arthropoda > Insecta > Diptera > Tachinidae > Cistogaster > Cistogaster globosa. The sequence continues at coordinate 5,056,485 of OW569408.1, read as the reverse complement.
GTACAGCATTTGCGTGATGTTTGTCAAAGGCGTGAATTTTTTATGGCTAATCTTTGCCGGAAACATGGCAGTAGTTTTTTTAGAGTCCCACCAATTTCTAAATGTATTTGTGAAGTATGAGGGAAATTGGATGATCATACCAATGACAGTTTAATCTATGATGGCGGGGACATTGAGGAATTTACTTTAGTTTGTTGGAATTGTCAGAAGCCTGGCCACAGATATCAAAACTGTCTGTCAGTCCGTACAGTCTTCTGTTATGAAGACAGTCCACGAAATGGAAAAGTAGTAACTATTCTTCGAAACCCTGATAAAATTAATAGTACACAGTTAGAAAACGATAGCATTCTTACCGCAGACAGTACTATATTGATATCACCAGCTTAAAAACCTCAGGGGTATGTCTAAGTTCGCATACCTCTCTCGCATATAAACCCTATCATATCAGAGTAAGAGAATATAATCAGACTCGAAACAGAATATTCAACCAATGTTCTAGGCCCCTTGCGTATGCGAAACTTTTGGTATAAGGTCAACCGTCTATGCTCGATAAACCGTGTGATGTAAGGCCATATGTTGAGGTTGTTCTTTTTGGCAAAAATGTTTTTGGTCTATTGGATACCGGCACTTCAATAAGTTGCATTGGAGCTGAAGCAGCACATGAATTTTTGTTGTCAGGAGCTCCATACCGAATGTTAAAATCGTATGTGAAGATGGCAGATGGTAAAAATCAAGATATTGTAGGTTGTGTAAAAACTGTTACCATTTTTATTATCCCAAGTTCAGGAAAAGCCTGTTTCTGGGCATTAATCTCTGGCATTTATATGACTTGCTTCCCGATGCTTTGGTTAAGGCTCAGCTCTTTGACCATATTTCCTTATTCCTCTTACGTTATCGCAGCAGCAAAATCTGCATGTAGTTACACATTTGTTTCCATCGTTTACTAAGTCATATTATTAATACTGGCAATGCAAAGCCTATTAAACAAAGACATTTTCCTGTTTCTCCAGTTATAGAAAAATTAAAATATGGAGAGTTAGATAGGATGCTAGCTCTGGGAGTGATTGAAGAGTCAAGTAGTCGTGGTCTTCCCCGTAGGCGAGGCGTACCCCCTTCCACACATTCACAGTATCCTAAGTAGACTCCTTAAAGCCGAGTATATAACAAGCTTAGACCTCAAGGATGCTTTTTAGCAGATTCTATTGGAGCTGGGATCTATGGAGAAAACAGCATTGACCGTTCCTCGGAGACCATTATATCATTACAAGATTATGCCGTTTGGGCTACGTAATGCCCCTAAAACGATATCACGCCTAATGGATAAAGTGATACCACCGGATCTCAGGACGGAAGTGTTTGTTTATCTGGATGAATTTCTGATCATTTCGAAATCGTTTAAAAGGCATCTTGAGGTTTTAAGAGCTAAGGTAAGGAAAATTAGAGAATCAGGACTAATCATAAATGTGGAAAAAAGTAACTTTTGTATCAAAGAAATGAAGTACTTGGGTCACTGGGTCGGTAATGGGGTCATTAAAACTAACCCGGAGAAAGTGTCCGCTATAACTGATTACCCAGTTCCAAGATCGGTGAAGCAAATACGAAGATTTCTGGGAATGACCGGTTGGTACCGGGAATTTATCAGAAAGTATAAATCTATTACAACTGATTTGTTGAAAAGTAGAAAGAATTTTGTATGAACCGATGCGAGCCTTTGAGGTTTTAAAGTCCTGTCTGAGCACCGCTCCCGTTTTATATAGCCCTTATTTCACAAAACTATTTTTATACGCTGTGATGCCATTAAGACGGGTATAAAAGGTGTTTTGGTCCAGAAGGATGCGGATGGTGATGAGATTCCTATGGCATTTATGTCCAAGAAACTAAACCAAGCCCAACGCAACTACTCGGTGACCGAACAGGAATGCTTAGCGGCCTTGCTAAGTATAAAAAAATTCAGACTTTATATTGAGGGCCTTGAGTTCATTGTGATCACGGACCATGCATCTTTAAAATGGCTCACGTGTCAGACCGATCCGACTACGCGGCTTGCTCGGTGGGCTTTTAAGCTTCAGGCATAAAAATTTAGCATTCAGCATAGGCATGGTAGTTTTAACATTGTCCCTGACACTTTATTGCGGGCCAGTACTCAAGACTTGTCTGCATTAGAGATAAATAGCATGACCAACTTGGACAGTGACGCAAGAGTTTTTGTAGACCTGGATTCTACGCATTTTAGCTCGGGCGATTACAGACAATTGATGGATACGACTGGAAAAAAAATGGACCAAATGCCAGATTTAAGAATAGTGGACGGCTATCTTTATAAACGACCAGAACATACAACAGGAGAGGCGACACATGGCGACTTAACATGGAAACTGTGGATTCCAAAGGACATGGTTCACGAGATTTTGTTTAAAGCACACAACAGTACCTTATCAGCACATGGTGGTATAAACAAAACACTGGAAAGAGTTAGACAATTTTGTTACTGGGCAAATTTAGTTTTGGATATTACAGATTATGTAAACGAGTGCGAAATTTGTAAAAAGACTAAATACCCGATGGGAAATACTGGGGTTACGCAACGGTTTTTCCAGAACATTTTTATCGATTTTTTGGGCCCTCAAGAGCAGGGAATGTTGGTATTTTCATTGAACTAGATCATTATTTAAAGTTTTCTTTTTTGAAAGCTGTTAAAAGATAAACGTTGGAAGTGGTCATGAAGTATCTTGAGCAAGATTTGTTTCATATCTTTGGTGTTCCCGAAACTATAGTCTCCTATAATAGTTGCCACTTTAAATCTAGACAATTTGCTACATTTTTGAGGAAATATAACATAAATCATTTGTTAACGGCTACTCATTCACCTCAAGCCAATGCTTCGGAGCGCGTGAACACGACCGTGCTGTTGGCTATCAAATCGCATGTAAAACCAGATAAAAAATTCGGATGAACTGCTTAGTAATATAGGTTGTGCTTTGAGGTCGTCTGTTCATTCGGCTATAGGCACGTCACCATATTATTTAACTTTTGGACAGCATATGATAACGAACGGCGCTGCCTACTCATGGTTGCGTCAATCGCAAATGTTGGATGATAGGTCTGTGCGTTTTGACAGGAATGATTCATTTCAGGTAATGGCTAAAAGAGCGCCAGAGCAAATGCGAAAACAGAAGGAACGGAACAAGAGGGCATATAACCTACGCTCTAGAGAACTATCCATTGATGAGGGAGGTTTACCCTAGGAACTTTATACAGAGTAATTTTGAAAAGGGATATAATGCTAAACTTGCTCGTACATTTGTTAAGGCTCGCGTACGTAGAAAAGTTGCGAAAAGTTACTTCGAACTGGAAGACCTTCGGGGCAGTTTGATAGGAAACTATCACGCTAAAGATATATGATAGTAAAATTTTTTGTAATATACTTGTCGTTTTAGTAAAAGGCGAGTGATATCAGCTTTGTGATTTGGTTCCCTTTTTAAGCCCCAAAGTCTTATTTTTGCAGGAAGATTGTAATGGCGCTTGCTTCAATAATTTTTTTTTTTCAAATACATATTATTCACTGATCTTACTAACTTATTAAGGAGTTATCCGCTACAAGCCCAAAATAGGACTTCTCTTTCAACCCGGAGACTTTACTGTTTTAAATTAGGATACGTTATTTTATTCATTAACGAAACCTATTAGAAATCAATTTGAGTCATTCCTTTAGCAGGCTTGAATTTTACATTACTATTTGTGTACTAGCAAAAAAAGGAAAAGGGAGGAAATTGGGAATAAAAGTGTTATTTATTACAAACCGCTAATTTACTGACGCCTGCTAAGGTTTTTTGAAACTTGTAAAAGACAAAAACGTGGCATTTTTATCTGAGGAACTTCTAGAAAGTTCTTAGAAAGAAAGAGTATTTAATTTTATTTACCCAGTTTTAATTTGATTTTCAAAAAACGAAAAAAACCCCTTTGTGTGCATTTAAAGGAAAACTTCTTTATGTAAATATCTTTGCTGCTTTTAATCAGGAATTTAATTCAAGTTAAATTTCCATTAAACTAAGGGAGGAAATAAGAAGACTTAGAAGAAATATTTGGTGTTCTATTTGCACCTCAGGTTTGAAGAGAAGCACATAATTTATTTGCCTATACGAATCATCTCTAACTTTTAATTTTTCCCACAAAAGAAGAATCTAAATCAAAGGTAAAATTTTCATAGTTAATTAATTTTTTTTATTAATTCAAATCAATCAAACTCTTTATTTTCATAATTTATCATCGTTTTTATACATATATTATTTTATCAACACAAAACTCAATTAATCCAGTAAATGATTAGTTTTCATTGGGATAATGTAAATATTTTATTTGAAGAATCAAAAAAAAAATGAGACAATTTCGGCAGTTATCCAAAATTTTGTCAATATAAGTTGGACTGCAAGCTGTGATTAATAAAATTTATGCATTAATAAAATTTAAATTTTTGTGTAAGAAAAAAAACTACTTGAAAGAAAAGAACCAAAATCAAAATTTCAATTAAGAAGGTCTAACCAAAAAGAAAATGAAGTGAATTTATAGCTGAATGAATTTATCTACATACTAAAAATATTATATGAAAAAATTAAAGAAATCTTTCACATTTATAGAACCTCCTATTAATGGAAATAGAAATAAATAAGGAGGAATTAGATTAAATCAAAAACATTAAATGTATTAAATAAAAGAAGAAACAACTACAGAACAGTGACAATTTGAACAAAACACTTGGAAGAATAGAAAACATTAAATTATTTATTAAAATGAAAGAAATTTTTTCCAACAAAAAAGTGTAACACAGAACTTTTTATCCGTTTTTAATAAGAAAAAAAAAACAAACAGAAAAAATAACTAAACATAAGTGAAAGAAAAAGCTATTTTGTTAATTTTAAGAAGTATGAATATAATGCAATTGCAGTACAGCAGACGCAATATATATATATATAAGAGAATTGTATGCTATAACTTGATCCTTTCAAACATAATTTTTTTTAGCACTATGCATAAAACACTCTTAAGGTACGGTCACACTTGACAAACATTTGCCCGAAATCGTCAAATATTTGCTTGCCTTAGTCTGACCACAAAATATTTATTAGGAGCAAATAACACCACAGCTGATTTTGGGCTAATAAAATTATTTTCCAGCAAACAAAAATGCTTCTAATGTGAACATAGTGTGACCGCTCGACGTCAAATATTTGACTCATTTTTGGGCAAACAAATATTTGTTCTTACAAAATATTTGTAAGAAAAAACACAGGCAAACAACAGCTGTATCATCAATGTTGCTAATTATTTAAACTAAATAATTAAGTTTCGGAAAAAATCGCGTAAAATTACAAATAATAGTAATAATGAAATGCAATTTTTAAAAGGAAAGGTAAATGAAAACTTAAAGGAAACGCATATTTTTCTAGATATATATAATTAAAGTTTTTATATATAATTTGGTATATTTCGACATTTTCGCTTTAGAATGGACCACGGTTTCAAAATTTTACGTAAAAAAATCGTTCCATTCCACGTTATAGTTTTTAAAAACCTCGGTGAGATACAAACAGTTAATTTTTTTACATTCCGAAATCGGAAATATAATATTAAAAAAAAGTTTTTTAAAAACTAGAGGCCTTTATCTCCCAATTTAAATTTCGCCATGTTAATGAAAAATTAAAATAACTTTGAAATGTGTTTTGTAATAAATTTTCTTTTATAATTTTTTTGATAAATATTGGTTTAAAATAGAGTCCTTCCAAATTACATTAACATTTAAAAAAAAGTTTTTTTTTACAACAAAAATTTCCTGGTTGACAATAGATAACTTTTTTTCGAAACATATATTATATTTGGTATAATATCCTTTATTATACATATATAATATATAAAATTTTTTATTACTACTCAAATAAGAGTTCCAGAAGTAACTCTTGTTTTTATTTTTAAATGCTATGCTAGACTAGACTTAAACAAAATTTTCCTTATTTCTACCGATGACAAGTAATCCTGTAAGAAGCTATTAGTTCGGAAATTATAGATATTTGTAGTTATAAACTATATGTTGTTATATTTCTGAACACAAAGTTCTGATTATAGTGAAATGTATTTTTGTTGTTTCAAAATTGTTATTAATGAGATTAAATAAGACCAGCCACGTGCTTTGACATTAATAATCAATATCGATTAGTTTACATTACATAACCTAGAATTAAACACGCTTAAATTTAACTAACCTAAATTATACATTCCAATAGTTCACCTTTAAATTAAATTTACAACTCATTTAAACTGCACAAAGAGCCGAAAAAAAACAAGCACCATCCATAGTGTGAAAACAAAGCTAAGAATCCGTAGCCTAGTCCACGACACTCTTAACAGTGCTTAATAACTTTAGTGATAATTCATTTTAAACACCTAAATTATTCTTCCAAAACTTTCGATTTGCAATAAATAGATGTGTTCCATAAGTCCTACGCTAAACATTTGTTTTACGTCTGAATGTGAATTGAATTTTTCATTAATACGTATAAATGCGTTTAATTGTAAGTAATTACCCCGGCGGGATTAAAGTGTTGTATATATACTGCCATATTCGTAAAAAAACATTGCAAATTTGTCATAAAATACATTTTAAAACTATTTTAGTATTTTATGAACACAGTTTGATTCTTTTTCAAATTGGCTTTTTTTTTAACGACTTAAAAAATATTATTTGTCTACACTTATATAAAATAAACAAATCAACAGCTGTAGATTGAAAATGATATTAAATTAAATAAAAATTTTTAGAAATTTTAACTAAAACGATGTAATGAATGCATATTACAATTTTTTTATTTAGAAGTGGAATCTAATTCCTATTTAGGTTTTTCCTTTTATTGTTCTCTTCCCTGAGAACAACTATTAGTGCTTCTTTATAGCATGAAAGATGAAAAATTTCATATTTTTGCATGGCTTTGTTTACTTATGACTTTCATACATGGGAGTTATTCATTATAAATTTTCTTCTCACATTGCTGTTATGTACAATAATTATTTTGATTGTAATCTGTATACATTATACATGTGTGTATATAAATATAATGCCAGCCTCCATTTCTTGACTAATTTTTATAGTATATTGCCATCAGCGGTGGATATTTTCTTTTTATATCAAAATCTGGAATTTTACTCTTCGTGTATAGTATAGGAAAAGCTTAATTTGGTACTTTTAAAAGGAAGCGCATAAAGTTTGCCTAGATAGAATAGATTTTCCTTCAGTTATTTATTTTTGTTTCCATATTAAATGGTTATTGTTTGTTTGTTTTCAATTTATATTGTACTGCACATAAAAACCTAATAGGAGCAATCATTTTCTAACATTTGTTATTAGTTTTTTAACAATTTAATAATATTTTAAATATTTTCTTTGCAATTATTTCGCAATAATGCTGAAAAAATTAAATGCCAATAAAGACATCCCATCTGTAATAGTTTCAAGGCAAATAAATTTATGTTTTTTTACAGTTTGATCAAATATATTTTTAAGGCAAATATTTATTTAAGTGTGACCGCACATCAAACATGTTTGCCCATATTTTTTTTTGTCATTATTTTATAACTGTTTGAACAAACACAAATAGGCAAATAAATGTGCGTAGTGTGACCACAAAACAAATTTTGTATTGTTTTCAAAAAATTTAGGGCAAACAAGAGCAAACAAATTTGAAGCAAATGTTTGCCAAATGTGACCGTACCTTTAGCAATACGCAAAAGCTTTATAAAAAAAACTATAACAATTTAAAATATTAACAATTAAAGAGAACCGCTCACTGTTTGTGACAAATATATATATATATATAGATATATATGTATATATATATATATATATATATAGATATATATATATATATATATATATATATATATATATATATATTTGCCACACATATATATATTTACGGTTCTCTTTAATTGTTAACATTTTAAATTGTTATAGTTTTTTTTTTATAAAGCTTTTGCGTATTGCTAAGAGTGTTTTATACATAGTGCTAAAAAAATTATGTTTAAAAGGATCAAGTTATAGCATACAATTCTCTTTATCACAGCGTTATAAAAAACAGACAAATCGCTGTAAATAAGTAAATAAAACAAGAGAAATATATCTGTTAGTAAGTAAGCTGTCTCAACGAAAGATCTTTCGTCGTCGGAGCAATATCACCAGTAAAGTAAGTCTCTCTTATATTTTTTTCTGTTATTTATGTTTATACAATTTTATATATAAGTTTTAATTTAAATGTAAATTGTAAAAAATAAAAAAAATAAATAAAAATATTGTGTTCTATATATATTTGATTGAAAGTTATTTCGATTCAACTTATTCATCATAAATTCTTTTTTTCGGTCTACTGAATATAACTAAATTTTTGTCGTTAATTTTTTTATTAATTTTGTTTTGTTTCAATTTGTATATCCATTATATTTAAGATCAATCACAAATTTCATATAAATTTTTTAGTTTTTAGTTTATTTTATACTCCATGCTTTAAGGAGAGAAAAGGCAAACCATTATAAAATTTTTATTTTTAAGTATATATAAATAATATGATTTGTACTTGAATTCCTAACTCAACTGTTTGATTCTTGACCTTTGGTGGTAACTTTGCTGTAATGGGAATAGGGATAACTACTGAAATGTTCATCTTTGGCTTTACAGTTACTAGTAATCATGGTAGGGCGGGCAAAACATGGTGTCAACATCACCGAAAACATAGCAGAGATTAGTCTCGAAGTCGGCTGTACTTTAGGTACTCCTAAAATTACCATCCCATTTCTTTTATTTTATGTTGCATGTAAATATTAAAATTTTATTGTGACAAAGTGATCTGGATCTGACGAGTAATAAGGCTGGATAAGATGCATGCAACAAGCTTGGTTATGCTTTCAAAGATAAGTAGAACAAACTAATTTAATTTTTTTCCCTTGTATGCTACAAGCTTAGCGCCTTCTAATAAGCCTTCAAAAAAGAGCGATGGCTTGTTTTAGTAGCATAACCTAACGCTCGTTTGACCATGCCATGAGTTTGTCATGTTCGCGGAACCATCCTGCATCATCACATTGAGGAACCGAATTATCTTTAATGACCTTCCAGAACACTTCCATCAACTTTCTACGTACCCCCTCCCAGCTTGCATGGGGATGGAGCTATCCACGTCATTTCTGTCGACGACAGCACACACGAGATTGCCTTTATCAACTTCGCTGAAACTTCTGTCAATCGACTTAAATTTAGGACGCTTAGTGGCGGGCTGTTGTCTCCTCGTTTGAGCCTCCTCCTCAGACGCATCCGCATTTTATACATACTGCGATGTGAACTTTTCCTACTGCCTAGTATGGACTAGACAGACCACCAAGCCGCGCCAATGTGGTGAATAGACGCTGGTGGATTTCGGACAGTGGACCGGATCTAGGTGGACCCAAAAACGGACATACCTTGACAGAGTTCCCAGTCTCATTGAAACGGAAAATACACTCGGTACAGGGTAGCTGTTAGCTGACCCATCGGGGACGTTTATGTTTTGTTGACTTCACTTCCACCGAAATGGGGGAGGCAGGAGGGATAAAATGCCACGTGGTACCTTGGTTAGCTAAAGTTTCAGCAATATGCTCGGGCAAAGAAAGTTTATTTCGCTGATAAATTACCTGTAGTGTTTTATTTGCTCCAGGGAAGTTTTTACCACAGTCCTGGTAAAAATCAGTACAGATGCCTCTGCGAGCTGTTCAGCGGCGGAATGCCGCCAGAAAAGCATCAACGTTGAGGCTCGTTACGGACTCCAAATGTATGAGCTTGGTGCAGATATATATAAAAAGAGACGAACTCCCTAATGCTGACGTCTTAATACTGATTGGACCGGCGTAGACTAGTTCACTATGTTTAAAAACACGGGTTGGCTAAAGGAGAACGGCCGATAAGTTACCCATTGGGTTTTATATTTGCAGCACACCAAGCACTCACGCTGGGCCCTTTTTGCAAGGTCCCGCCTCGAAACGATTCACTAATATCTAGAAACGTGAGACTGCTTCAATAAGAGTCTTCCATGACACGTTTTTTGATGTGCGTCTGAAAAGATAAGTTTAGAAAGAGGATTTTGTTTGGATATTAAAATAGGGTGATGTGGAAAGGAAATGGAAAGGAACCTCAGCTTGAGATTTGCGGTCTCCAACCCTTAAAATTTCGCTTTTATCTAAAAATGGTGCTAACTTTAGTATCCTGCTGCTATTAGGAAGAGGTCTTTTAGATCTTAAACATTTTATTTCCACGGGAAATGTTAAAGCTTTTGTTAACCTTATAATACGATTTCTTGCTCTAGTAAGTTACCATGTTTTCAAAAAACTGGTATCAATTTCGCTGTCAAAAGTTTTTCATTTTAAATTGTTTAGATATCTAAAGATGTATGACGTAACTCGTATTAATTTCGAAAAACTTTAAAATTTCAAAGTAATTTCTGGATATGTTGTGAGCAATTATATGGTTGTTGCGAATTTCGTCTTCGATTGTTAAACTAGCTGTAGTAATATCTACTGAGGCCGTAGGCCAAAAATATGTTTTCTTCTTGAGCCATGGTGGACCATTCCACCAAAATGAATGTGTTAAGAGTTCTTTTGGAAATAAACCTCGAGAGGCACAATCAGCTGGGTTATCAGATAAGGGTATATATTGCCATTCGTTCACATTAGACAGTGTTTGACACTGTTTGTTATAATATCTTAGCCACGCCAGAACGATGGTGCTATTCCTTCAGTATAAGACGTGCCGAATTTTTAAATCGCTTTTGGCTTTAATTTTAACAACTAACTTCACTAAAAGTGTAGCTGCACATAATTTAAGCCTGGGAATAGACTCATTTTTTACTGGCGCTACCTTCATTTTAGCTTGTAGCAAATTGGCAAATAGTTCACCAGATTTATTTGAAACTCTTGCATAAACGACTGCAGCATAAGTTACTTGAGATGAATCACTAAATCCGTGAAGACCAACAGATGATTCTTTTGGTGTATGTCTTAACCATCTGGGTATACATGTTTCCTCCAGGGATTTTAATTTAGTTCTAAAGATAAGCCATTCATTTTTAATATCCTCAGGTAATGTATCATCCCAATCCAAGTTTAGCTTCCAGAGCTTATGAAATATAATTTTTGTCTTAACAGTAATGGGGGATAACTATCCTAGTGGATCAAATAGTTAAGCGGCATCTGAAAGCGAACTGCGTTTAGTTATTGTTTTTGAAAAATTGAAATTATTTGTGAAACAAAAGTTGTCGTTATCAATATCCCAACCTAGAGATTTTGCCATAATTCCTTGACTTATATTAAACAGATTTTTATTTTCACGATCCTCCAACTTTTAGAATTAGTATTCCACTTTCGAAGGTGAAATCCACCTGTAAGTTTAAGGCCTCAGCAAAATTATCTGCTCCAGATATAACGTCATCGACGTATGTGTCAAAGCGCAGAACTTAGCTAGCCTTTGGAAACCATTTCTCTTCTGTTTTTGCAAGTTGTTGCAGCACTCTTATGGCCAAATAAGATGCAAAAGTAGAGTCATACGTGACTATCAGTAAACTGTAAACATTAATTTTACTGGTTGATTTATCTCGCCATAGTACGCATTGCAAGGGCTGATGTTCTTTACAGACATTAATTTGTCTAAACATTTTCGCTAGATCAGCGGTAAAGGCTATTTTAAGCCTTCTCCATCGAGTAATAATTTCAGACAAATCATTTTGCAGTAGAGGGCCGGCTGATAACTCTTTATATTAAAGTATCAGGTGAATTTTATTTCGGCCATCAAACACAACACGTAATTTTGTTGTTGGTCTGCTTTCCTTCAGTACGCCGTGTTGAGAAAAGAAATAAGATTTCTTTGGGATCGCACTAGGGTATTCACCAAGTTTTTTCATATGGTTAAGAGTGCTGTACTCTGTCATAAATTTCTTATACTCATTAGCAAATCTCGGTTTTTTTATGAATGTAACTTCCAGTTGCTTTAACCGCTAAGAGCATTATAGTCAGTGTGGATAAATTTTGAAAGAGGTTTTCCCTGTAGTAAACTCTTAAAGGGTAAATGTACTGTGAAGCTTCCTTTATCATCCCTCGTGTATGTTTTTTCAAAAAACTCTTCACTTAAGCGTTCTTCGGGTGTAAATTGTTGTTTATCTAAAATTTCCTCCTGTTCTAATGAACACAGATTTGCAGAAATTGTGGTAGCGGGTTTGATTGATCGAAGAGATCCAGAGATCAAATAACCAAAATAAGTTTTTTGTAAAAATAAGGGTTATTTTTTCATATTAGATAAAATTAAAAAAATTTAAATCGCCATATACATCGTTCCCAAGTAGAAGGTCAATTTTTTCTGATAGCTCAAAACTGGTGTCTGACAGATATATTTCTGAAAGTTCTGAAAAGAAGTTTAAATTTAGATTTGGTGAAACATACTTCGATACTTTTGGAATTATTAGTGCTGTTAGTCTTAGTTCAAAGTCGTGATTGTAAGTAGAGCAAAGAATTAATTCAACTGACTTTTTTTCCGTCATAGATCTTTTTCCTCCAATACCTGAAATATCGACATGAGTTTTAAATTGGGGCAGAGATAAAAGTTGCGCAAATTCCTCGGATATAAAGGAAACCTGGGAGCCCTGATCTGCAATAGCTTTCACAGTATAGTTTAAGTATTTCATTTTAACAACTACCTTAAGAGTCGCAAGTAAGGCTGGAACTATTTGGTTTGTATTCCAATAATGAGTACTCACTGAAGTTGTGTTTGTTATGGACGAACAAGATGGCTGAGAGGTTATATGATTTTCCACAGTATTACATACATTTAAAGCATTTTTAGTAGGACCATTTCCTGTATAAAACTCTTTGTGGACAAAAGTGTAATTTGGCAACGTGTTGATAATTTGCAAGCAGTTTGTAAATGCCCGTTTCGAAGACAGTTTTTGCACAGTCGATACTGGCTGATGATGTTTTTCTTCTCGGTTGAAGATATTATCGCAAGTTTAAAACATTTATATAATGGATGTCACTTTTTGCAGCAAGGGCAGTTTTCATCCAATACGGTAGGGACAGCAGTGTGAGCACGAATTAGTTTAGTTGGCTTACGACATTCATCTTGATTTTTAACTTTAAAGCTCTTAGTTGTGGCCAAACAGCTTTCCTCTTAAACACATTCAAGAGCCCTGAAGGTTGTTTCAAGAAAAGCAAGCATTTCTGTGATTGCTGGTATAGACGCGTTTGTTTTGAGTGAAAGCTCCCACTCTTTACGACTTTGATGATCAAGTTTTTGAGACGTGATAAAAACTAATATTGAGTTCCATGTACTTATATCGATACTAAGAACTTTTAATTGAGACAGGCAGCTTCTGGTGGTGTCAAGTAGTTGTTGTACCGATTGAACGTTACCTGCAGTTGGTGGTATTGAAAAAAAAAGTTGTAGAATTTGGTCAGCAAATTTTTTTTCATTATGAAATCTGCTCTCAAGAGCGTCCCATTCGATATCGTAGTTGGAATCAGCAGTTAGACATTCGTTGACAATTGAAAGCGGCGTACCTATACAAGAGCCTTGTAAGTATAAGAATTTTTAAATGTTTGTGAGCGAGAGATTAAAAGGTGCCCCGATAATATTTCCATTCCAGATAATCTCCAAAAAATGTGGGCAAATTGATTTTAGGAAGTCGTGCACTTGCAAGGAATGCTTCGTTCTGGCTGTCTGTGGCAAAAGTACTGGCGTGGACGGTTGGAGTCTGTGGAGATTCAAATTCAAAATTTAGATCAAGCAACATTGTTATAAAAGAAACATATGTACCATAACAATTATAATACACATCATTACTGATGAACGGTACTTCTCTTTCAGGGAGAGATTTGTCCCTTAGGCTACATACCATCTGTTCGTGTCCATCCTTATACGTGCGATAGTTTTGTTATAACTCCTCCAGAATAGTTTGTACATACCCTTTAGTATTGGCTTCTCTTGGTTTTTAATTAAACAGTTGATTCCATTTTGCTGTGAATTTAAGCGTGGGATTCGATGCAACAAAATGAACTAGGTAACCGTAGCAAGACGGGGGTCATCTATTTTCTCTAATATGTGTGATGTCGATCAGCACAAAAACAGTTTCCCGAGTTTCGGCACCAATAAATGTGTAGGAGGTTTTCAGTATGAAAACTTGAAATTTAGGCTTTATTCTTTTAAAATTAAAATAGCATTTTTTGATTTAATTTTAAAATTCATTTATTTAATTATTTAATCAAAGTTAAAAAGCTTAACTGTATTGAACAACCATCACCTTGCATTGATAGTTTGCTTCTAATTTTTCTGACTTCAAAAATTTAAAAAAGAATGTACAAGTAAAAATCTAACAACAAAAATTAACTTAAATTTCAACAATTAAATATAAAGCAAATATAATATATGCCGCTAATCATTAATCCTCTTAAATTAATTACGTTAGTAATTAATATTTGGTATGCAAATTTTGTGCAGGGGTTTCAGTAGAATATAAAAGTTGAGAATAAAAAATTTTGTTTGGGTGTAATAATTCCCAAACAATAGGTATAAACATTTTACACATCTTACAAGCTACAATAGTAGGGAACTCTTCGTGAGTGTTATTCTTTACTCTACAAAATATTGTCCAAATTTTGCTTCTACCTTTTATGTTGGTCAAATTCAATTCTCCATTTGTTATTTCTGCTTTAATTTCAACCTTTTTTGGAAAACAACATGGAATATTTATTTCCACTTCATTGTCAACGGAAAAATCCGTTCATCCATTTCCTGAATCACAGAGAATAAATAAAAACATTTTACGACTGCTTAACAAATATTCTGCTGAAATATGTGATAAATTTCTACCAATCAGAGAACATAACACAAAAACAGGAAAAACACAAAAAACCAAAGTATTTGAGCCATTCAGAGAAGAAGAAGTGGATGCATTTTTTTGGTATTCTTATTAATGCTGGCGTTCACAAATCAAATAGAGAACAGAATTGTGGAAACCAACTTATTTGCTATTGTTCCGGGCAGCAATGCCCATCTCCATATTCAAAATGCTCCTACAATATATACGTTTTTATAGTGCTGAAACCCGTATGTTACGCACAGAAACTAATAAAGCTGCTGCTTTTCGTGACATTTGGATGATGTTCAATGAAAATTTACGTTATAGTTACAAACCTGATGAGTGCATTACAATTGATGAACAACTCATCTTGGCAACTCGGCAAACAAATGTAGGCGGAAAAACAGTTTTGGACCTAGTTCTTACAAATAAAAATATAGGTAGAAATGTTACCACAGACAACTGTTTACGTCTCTAGAGCATAGATAGGAATGGTGATGTTTTATTATCATTAAGTTTACGGAAAATATCAAAATAAATATTTATTCTAATCGCTTTTTCACAAAAAAAGTATGAAGGTACCCAGGTACCTTCCTATGCTGTTAAGGGTGTCAAAAGAAAATATGTCGGTCTCGCTGACATAAAGTTATGTTTTTAGCTGAAGTACAGTAATGATTTGAAGCCTATTAAAAGCTAGGAGTTTGCAATAGGTTTTAAGAATGTAGATCTTCGGCTTCTTTGAAAAAATAGTGTTAAAAATGCTAAGGTACCCGGGTACCTTGCCATTCACATAAGGGTTAAATTTATTTGTATAAATATATGTACATCCAAACATAAAATATAAAAATTAAATCTAAAGTTTTATGTATGCATGTATAAAGATGCCTTTTATAATAAAGTAAGAGAGCTCTAACTTATAGCGACAGATGTTAAGTTGTTTGGTAAATACGACACTATAAGATCCTAAAGACGGGTAGGATTCAAGTATGTAGCCAGATAGAGGCAAAAGAAGTTAAGAAAATAGCGAATTTATAATGTGCCACAGTGGTAAAACTATTTTAAAATATAAATAATTTTTCAATTTAAAGTGAGATAGTGAGATCTTATGACTTGCACGGAAACAAAAGTATGTTTCCATAGTGTCTCATTTTTCCTAAGGAAGTTAAAACATATGTACATACATATTTCACCAAATTTTTGTGATCAAAATGCCGTTTAAGTGTACAAAGATAATGAATACATTCACTAATGATAACGATTTAAAACCATTTAATCATTAGTCGCCGGTAATGATTTTGTTTTTTAACTAATTATCAATGAAACCTTTTTATTATTAGAGAATGCAATGGTAATGCTAAATAAATCATTAGCATTATTCATAATTTAATGCTAATGAAATCGTCATTTAACAAGTTCATTTAATTATCTACTCCCATGTATGATATATTCTTAAGGTACTAGGGATTTTTAAAAACAATATTTCAGATTCGTTAGTTACTTATTTTGGGTGTCTTTAATGGAAATATATTTAATAATGACAGTGCTTTTAATACGAGAGAATTGCTTAGAAAGCTAAATGTCTTATGTCTTATTAATGTTTTGCCTACTTATTTATGTCCAGATTCTGTTAGTACATTTTTAAAAGTTTATTTTCTGTTGCTCTCTTCGATGTCAGTCTGTTTCTCTGAAGTATAAACATCTCAACTCAAATTTATTTATCACTTAACATTAAAGGGAAAAAAATTTTCGAAACTAGATTATTTTACTATGATAGTGTAAACCGGTCCATCTTAATGGATATTTTTCTTCGTGTAACTGCGTTTCTGTTTTTAGGACTGCAAATGAGAATGAGCAAGCCGATATTATTGCAAATGCCTACTGTTGTAGTTCCTATAAAGAATATAAAGATCAACTATGTCATCTATAAGTCCTGGATGAATTTGTATGAGTTGCGAAGTTGTTTATGGTTCGTAATATTGCCTATACCTGTAATGTGATGTCAGAGACTGGGTAGAAATTTTTCTGTGTGCGAGGCGCGTTTTGAAAGGTTGGTTTGTATTTCCACAAACAAATTTGATAGTGGGTTGGGTGACATAGCTAAATACTCAGTTAATAACGTTGTTGCTGAAGAAATAAACCTATCTCTTGCTTCATATCAAGTGGGCGAATCTTTTAAGTAATTTTTGCCTGTATAGACATCTCTTTTAGTCAAGTTATCATATTGTTGCGAAGATGCTTTATTTAGGTCTTATAAAGTAATAAAAATAATTGTCACCAACAAAGTAAAACGACATCGCCTATTTTGTCTGTTTACAAAGCCAGAAGTTTCTACGAAAACTCCTTAATCATAAAACAAAAACAACTAACATAAAACAATAAAACTAAACGCAACACACAACTACACAAACTCCTACATAACGACTAATAAAAAATACACAGCATGTATAAATAACAATAATGGGAGGTTTTGGAATCAAATAACAATCATCATGTGTCTAAAATGATAAATGCGTAGTAAGGAAATTTTCTACTAACAGATGGAAGAAGTTCTAGTATATTCAAGAACCTTAACATTGGATATATAAAAGCAACGGCCATACAGGCTGGATTCATTCTTAGTGTAAACGTCAACCAGTGAAGATCTTGTGGTAAACAGTGCTAAAGTTGCCATTGCGTATTTTTGTGTACTAATCGCGAATAAGTAAAGTGTAATTTAATAAAAGAACTCAATAAAATGAACGTTTATAAATTTAAACAAACGTAACTATATTGTGCTTTTCTAACTAAGGTATATTTTCTGAGTTCTTAGGTATAGGAAAGTCGATTAAGCGATTTCCGTCTGTCTGTCCGTCCGTGTTTGGGTTAAAATCAACTTTGCCAACTTTGATCAGACATAGTTTTGAAAATTTTGCTATTGAAAATCAGCAAGATAGGTCCATGTCCTTCAAGGGAACAGGCAATATACCACGACTGTCTCTAATTTTTTTTTGTCTGAATGTTCCTTTTTTATATTTGTTCCAGCAGAACTCAGTAATTTCTGAACCCATTTTGAAAATTTTATTCTTTATTTGAAAGACTATACTTATTGTTAAAGAGTGTCCCCATACGACATACATATTATTTACGTGTATAAAATATCGTAAAAAATACCACCTTAAAATTAAAAAAAAATCATATCACTAAAGCTTCCAGTAGCAAAAAGTAATAGAAGTAAGTCCAAAAATTAAAGGGTGTTCCAGTAGGTGACACTAATTGACATATAAGGGCCTTTCTTTTTAACCATTATAAATAAACGCTTGATATTAGGACAGAATGTCGATTACTAAGAATGTTATACTAACAAGTATAAATATTCATCCAATTTCTACTCACGGACCCCTGGTAAACTATATTTTTTCGCGGACACCTCTGAAGCGCAAGTTGTATTTTGTTTTTTATGTTAAATTAAAAACATTTAATATAAAAATTCATAAATATGTTTAAACATCAACTAATAAAATAAACCACTTAGAATTATTAAAAACAAAGTAACAAACATAAAAAATAACAAAAGGAAAAGATAAATACTATTTCATATACAGGCCTGTCACAGAAATTATTCGGAATGGTTTCGATTACGAATTTTCAATTCGATCGAATTTATTTTGCCTTCTTCAGAATTTGATTGATTTGCTTCATTCCGATAAATTCTCGTTTTGTTAGTTTTAAGTTAAATGTGACAATATTGCTCACTAAATGTAGCTATATTGTGCAAACCAAAATAAAAACATATGGTTATTAGAAAAGAAAATGAAAGCTAAATAAAACAAAGTTTTATATTAAATTAAAAAAAGTTTCAAACAAAAAAAAGCCTGGCGTATCAACCATTGCGGTTTTGACCGCACAAACGCAAAAGGAATGCCTCGAATCCCCTTTCCTGTCCAAACGGAGTGTAAGTGTTATTATTTATGCCATAATCAGACATACTTCATATAAATGTAATTACATATGCATTTTAAGGTTTATAAGTTATTATCGTCTAAGCAAAGAAGCGTTTGTAATGGACTTAAACAAACTGAGTCCTCATCTTAAAAAATCTTTAGTTCCACCAATTATACAAGTGGCGACCACACTGCGGTTTTTGGCCACAGGCTCGTTTGTCAAAAGAACATAAATGATTAATAAATATATAACTTTCAGCTAAGGACAATGATATTAATTTGAAGAGGAGTACGGTTTCAACGTTGATTCGGGGGGTGATAAATGCGGCGGAGAATGTCTTATGCCCACACTGGATAAAGCTGCAAATGACAGAATAAGAAATAGAAAATTCAAAGGCTCTTTTTTCAGAAATTTCAAATATCGGGTGTAATAGGTTGTATTGATGGCACACATGTCAATTTCTGTAAGCCATCTGAATATGAATCTCTATATTTAAACAGAAAGGGGACGTTTAGTATCAATGCAATGATTGTAAGAAGCGTTGAAATTATTATTTTCTTTGACTAAAAACATATACTATATTTTTTTCTCACCGATATGTGATTACAAAATGCAAGTGCATGCTGTAGACGCTTGTAGGCCCAGATCATGCCATGACTCATTTACTTGGCACATCAGCAGATCACGGAACACACTTCTTGACAATTTTTCAAATGGCAATAAGAATTATTGGCTATTGGGTGATTCTGGCTATGGTTTAGAACCATATTTAATTACACCATACGAGTATAAAAATGTTGTTGCCGGAAGCTTAGAGCACAAATTTAATTTAAAACACTCCTCAGCCCGAAACATTGTTGAAAAAGTCGTTTTAGGTGCACGCATGGGACTCTTCTGTATACACCTCGTAAAGCTCCCCAAATAATTAATGTTTGTTGTGCATTCCACAATATTTGCAGAAAACACAATGTTGTGCTTGAAGAAATTGCAGCAGGCGTCATTGAGAAAACTATTGTAGCGGAAAGAGAAATGTTTAGAGTAGGGCAACGCATACGTAATGTTATCAAATAATGTAGGCAAATAAATTAATGTACATGTGCTGCTTAAGTTTAAATGGATATATGTATATATTTATTTAAATTAAAAAAAAAACTTAAAATTAATACCTTTTAAATTTCATTTCATTTAAAAATAAACGTACCTTTGTATTTTTCAAATACTTACTTTAACATTAAGAACAAAAAAAAAAAAAAATAGGAAACTTTTTAATTCAGTCCTTATATTCCAATTGGTACCACTGTTTTATATGCAATAAATTAATTTTGGTTAAAAATTAAACTTGTTTTGACTTAGCTTTTTTAATTTCAAGTTTAAGATCTTATATTTCCAAAAGCTTCACCTTTATACCAATTTTTTTCTTATACAGTTTTTGAATATCTCGATCGCGTTTTTTTTTTTTGTCTTCAAAATAGCTTTTTAAAAATCGCAAAGCATTCCCAATTTTCGGTTTTGACTTTTAAGCTTTTCCCCCTGTTCCTCCATCAATTTAACAACAGATTGAAAGCTAATATTTTTTTCAAAAAGAAGATTGTTAAGGTCATGTTATTGCACTGTTTTGGGAGTACATGCACTTGTTTTCTTCCTGTTTAGGTTTAGTGATGGGGTTAAACTAAGATGTTTACTTTTTGGCATTGTGTATTTTTTTCCGGGTGATTTTTGTTCTTCAACAGCATAATTTTCTTTATTAGCTACAATCAAATCACAACGCGAGGAACTTTCAAAAATTTTTTCACCTTTAAAATGCTTTGGAGTGCTTTTTGAAGTAGAAGGTGCACAGCTAAGCAGAGTGACATTAGCGTAAGCAGCTTAATCCTTAATACTTTGAGAGCTCTTCCTGCACTTTGTGTCAGTGCACGTACCGGCTTTAGACCACTTTCTTCATTTTCTTCTTCGAAATCTAACAAAAGAGGTAAATCTGTATCAGCAAAATCTCTTGCGCCAACAACGCCTTCAACACTTCCATAAATGCCACTCAACGCTGCGATAGATTCCTCCACGTCCGACAAAATGTATTTATTGAATTGGCCATCACCAGTTTTTAGATTTTCTTTTTTGTTATGACTCATTTTGTTCTTTACATATGCCTTCCAGTCTGTCCATGTCTTTTTCCAGCCACGGCAATCTTTCCTTGGTGAGCCAGAAGATTTCAACTTTTCGGTCAAGGATTTCCATAGAAAATCTTTTGCCACTCGGTCACCTTTTACATAGCCCCTAGCTATTTCTTGGTGATTTTCCATAAATTCAAGAAATATTTTTTCTTGCTGTGAATTTCTATGTTTACGCCTTAAAAAAATTAAAATAATTTCTATAAATCTACAATACATACATTTTTTATAACCTCCTTAGCTCATGACACAAACAGCTGTGTTATTATTTTTTCATGATGCCAGTATATTAATATATTGAACAATGAAAATTTTTGTTAGGGAATTAAAGTGATTTTCTTAAAAAATAGTCTGGTAGCCCTTAGTTTAAGTTTTTGTTATCTGTTTACTTTTTTACTTAAAACATGGAAAATTGCTTCAATTATTTTAAAATAAAATAAAAAATAGAGCTAAAAGCTTAACAAATTATTTTCTTTATTAAAACAAGAAAGTTTTTAATTTGTTTTTGTACTATCTCATACAAAAAATACAAATTCGATCATAAAATTAAAAGTGGTTTCATTTCGAGGAAATTTGTTGATTTTGGTTTTCTGAAGAAGCTTTTTCGGAATTGAAATAACTTTCGATCGAAATGAATTTCTGTGACAGGCCTGATAGTTTTGTAATGTGTTTGAATAAATTAAATATTTAAAGTTGCTTTTGATATGACATAAACATTTAAAAAAAACATTTTAAAGAACTCGTTCTTAAACTTAGAAAAGTAAAACTTATTAGCTTACGAAACATTAATTTGCACATCGAAAATATTACAGAAAAGAATGTCATTTTAATAAAAAAATTATGTGTTTACATTCAAAACATAAATCCATACATATGTGTCTAAATATATAAAATAGAAATTATTATATCCAAAATAACATAATTTTAAAGTAAAACTTTTTTATTTTTAAAAGCACTGTTTTTTCGGCTCTTAATGCGGACCCCTTGGATGGTTGCTACGGACCCAAGAGGTCCACGGACCCCCATTTGAGAACCGTTGAGTTAAAGGATGCCCCAATGGTTCATTTAATTTAATTGATATGACCATATACTTTAAACAGTTTAGAAAGACGGATAAAATTTACAGAGAACCTGTATTACTAAGCCTGCTAAACAACAAGTCTATAATTTGAATTTAGCATTCAAAGGGTGTTTCTATAATTGACGTAAATTGACCTATCTTTTAAACCATAATATACAAACACTTGAAAATTAGACAGAATGTCTTGTATTTGTTTGGTATAGAAAGAAACATAAATATATATTATTAATTAAACACATATAGCTAAACTTTTGAACCGTTATAGACAGACGGTTGAAATTTATAAGAAACCTGTATTGCTAAGCTCTTTACAACAGCAAGTATAAAATTTTAATTCATAAATTAAAAGATGTTTCTATTATTAATGTAATTGACCTTTTCTTTATCTCGTATAGTTATTAGTATAAATATTTAAAATAATAAATTAAAGGTCTTTACAATAGTTGATGTAATTTAATGTACTTATATATATAGACAGGCGGTTGAGATTGAGGTTGTTCAGATTGAGATTTGTTAAGTCCATTAAAACGGCTAGTATAACGTTTGAATTTAAAAATTAAAGAATTCCCCTAAAGTTTATGTAATTTGATGTATAAAACTGTAAACTGTTGAACTTTCATAAATTGAAGGTTGAAATTTACAAAAAAAAAAGCCTGTATTGCTAAGTCCGCTACAACAACAAGTACAAAAAATGTAATTTGATGTATCTGTCGAACTTTTATATACAGACAGCCAAAAGCCTGCTGATAAGCCCGCTATAATAACATGTATACTATTTGAATTCATTCGTAAATTGAAGGGTGCATTCGTAAATAATGCAATTTAGCCTATATGGCTCCATCTTTTAAACCGTAATATACAAACAGAATGTCCAATAATTCTTCTGGTATAATAAAAATTATAAGTATTTAATAGTGTAAATTTAAGTGTGTGTAAGAACAGAAAGTTCTGCTTTTACACTTACGAGGTAAAACACGGCAAAATTTTCAAGATGGTTTCAATTGATCTACCTCGATAACAGAAATAAAAGAGGTTGTGTTTAATAAGAAGCACAATATAAAGCCGGTGGGTGTAAAGGAAATTACAACCAAACGATCTAATAAGGATGATGCGTTACAAATAATTGAGTTCGACAGACAAAATATTTGAAAACATAACTAATGAAAATAAGGTATTTTGCAATTTCCATTTCGGGGAACTAAGGGCCCTACCCAATGTGCCAAATGTTTAATGTATAGTCACGTTGCTAAGAACTGTAACCGAGACAACATATGCTCGGCGTCTGCAGGTAATCGCGATTTCACTGTTTTAATTTAAACACAGGACACAGGGAGTCCACACCTGATGAATTTTTATCTTGACTAAAGTCAAATTTATATTATGATCAAAATTCATCCTGTGTAGACTTTATTTATTAATATTATATCATCGTTATGATATAATCGTCAGAGCTCATAATGTGAAAAGTCATTTTATATTTAATATTTTTAATAAAAATTTTTTAATCACTATAGCCTTATTACATCATTATTGTTTAATAATTATTACGAAAACTAACCGATAGTTTAAAAAATAACAATCGGATAGAATTATTTTGACATATTACCTTCACAATGACCAATAAAGAATTATTCGTTATAAAATTAAATTATCAACGTCTACCTTCTTAAACTGATATCAACATAAATTTAACAGTTGATCCGCCGGCGTTTTATAAGGCATTATGATGAAAATTATTCTCATGTGGACATAGTGTTATAACTGCACTAAAAAGCATCTGAGAAATTTTAACCATAGGGCTGATGACTCAAAGTACCCTTGTCACAAAGAGTATTTAGAAATAAGCCAGCGTGTAACGACCAGAAAGAAATGTTCATGTTTTATATTGGAATGCTAAAGGCATAAAGACAGATTCAGCAGCTTCACAGCTCGAACTAGTTCTCTATAAAAGGAAAGTTTATATTATTTTACTAAACGAAACTCTTTAAAACTGCATAATAAACTTCAACTTGAAGGCTACAAAATATACCGATAAGACCGCTCACGAAGGAGATGTACTTAAAGCGTTAAAAAGTAATATAAAACATAAGATACCGGCAACAGGTAAAGTACATTGTATTGAGAATATGTTTACACTAGTTTTTATTAATAGACCATCAGTTATTTATACCTTAAGTCTGACTTAAATTTACTAACTAATACTTTGTATGAGTTCTTTATATTAGGTGACTTGTACGCCCATTGGAACTGTGTTGCCAACAACACTGCTGGTAAAGAACTTTAAGAATATTGTTTTCTATCTAACTGTTATATAGATTGCCCAGGCTCTTTTACCAGTTTTGGTCAAAATTTTTCACCTGTTCAACCTTCTACAGTAGACATTTTGATATCGAACTCCTGCATACCTTTTTCGGCCTTGGATACCTATCCAAAATTTTTAATTCATTTGCTAATTCTCACATAATAACTATAAGTAATCCACCAACTATGGATACTTGCCTTGCGGATTACGTAGAATGTCTTAACAATAAGTTCTTGCACATTGGTAGTAATAAAGTATTAACTGATGTCATTGAAGTAAAGTCATATGTATTTTCACTAAAAATAATAAGGACTCAGACTTACATTTTTTCTAAACACATTCCTGATTATTATTATTATTATTATTATTATTATTATTATTTTTTTTTTGTGTTGGAACATTCAGCAAGATATTTAATATTTGTATAAGTATTGGCTATTTTTCTCAAAGTTTCAAAAAGGTCAAAGTAATTCCAGTAAATAATGCAGGAAAAAATCCTAAAAAACTAGTTACAAACTAATTATCTTCTAGACCTATTGGACAAAGTTTTTGAAAAAATCTTTCACAGAAGAATAATAGAGATATCTAACTTAAACATTATTGTTTACCAACAGTTTGAACTCCGAAAGGAGCATGCTACCATACATCAATTAAAGAGGGTTATTAAATTTATTGAAAACAATAAAAGTAAGCGCAGAAGTACTGGAATTATTTTCCATGATATTGAAAAGGCATTTGATTTTATCTGACATGATGGTTTGTTATACAAACTTTTTAGTTTCAATTTTCCCATTTAAAAAAATAGTAAAAAATTTTTGAATTATTTATTGCTGAATATCATTATTTTCAAACTCCTTTGTCGTAAGCTTGGATCTTTACATTAGTGTTAGTGTTTAGTTCAGTATTCTTACCGTTGCTGCCAATTCTTTTCAGAATCAAAATACTGATTTAAGTGTTGATTCAGTATTTGCTTAGCACTGCTGCCGGTTCTTTCTAGTAAAACAAAAAAAAAACCCCGAGTTTTAAAAGGTCTATGTCTTTTACCTTGAGAATTATTATGTCTTTATTCAATAATTTTTACAGCTTATATACTAAATTTATGGCTATTCAAAATAATTTCATTCAATAAATTTTCACATCAAGTGAACTTGAGAGATAATGAAAATGTGTTGGTGTTAACAGAAGGAACTTAAAATCAACAAGTGTGGCAGTAGTAAAAAATATAATCATGTTCAATATATTTTAAAAAACAATAACAAAAATGTTTAATCGCATTATATGCATAGTAAACTAAAGTATGCCAAGTTATGTAAAATATAAGAAATACTTTTACAGTGTGTCTTAAAAAAAAAGAAAAATAG
Source organism: Cistogaster globosa (assembly GCA_937654795.1). Lineage (NCBI taxonomy): Eukaryota > Metazoa > Arthropoda > Insecta > Diptera > Tachinidae > Cistogaster > Cistogaster globosa. The sequence continues at coordinate 5,030,749 of OW569408.1, read as the reverse complement.
GAATTGTGTTCATAATGTACACCCTATACAAAAAATGTATGCAGATTTCTTATAAATTGCATTCGATAGAATGTTTACGGCAATGACAAGGCGAAATCTATTCGCCTTGCATCAAGATGAATCAATTACAGTTTTGGCAGTCGTGTATACCAGTAAAAAATACTGAATTCACCTACGCTGCCACCTGGTAATTGATTCGTTACCTGCAATGTCTTCGCCATGACGAAATCATGTACAAGATGGTGGCAGTAGCGAATTCATTAATTTTCGCCGTTACAGAAAATGTCGAACTACATATAAAAAAGCAACGTTACGTCAAAACGTTTTGAGTACGATTATGCTTAAAAATGACAAACTTTCTAATTGAAATGTCAGATTGCACTTGGCAGCACTCAGTGTTGCCAGGCCAGAAATATATTTAGCAGCCCTCGTATAAAGTTTGACATTTCTGCAACGGCCAAAAATTAATGAATTCGCTACTGCCACCACCTAGTACATGATTTCGCCTGGTATTCGCCTGGATCTCCCATGAAAATATTGATGTCGATGGCGAATCAATTGCTAGGTGGTCGCAGTGGGGAATTCATTAATTTTCGCTAAAAGTCTAAATGTCAAACTCCCTATATAAGAAATATTTATAAAATTTTTTTATATGGTGTTGGACCTTTAGGGTTTTGGGCGAAATAAAATAAATAAATAAATTCGCCATCGCAACCACCTAGTAGTCGATTCGCCTTGCTCATATCACTTATATCAATACGTTTTGCACGGTTTAATTTTACCCCCTTTTTCAATGCTATATGCAATAGTTTATTGCAGATATCATGGAAAAAGGCTTCAGTCGCTAGTTTATGTGCCTGAGGTTACCTATTGTAGTTAACGTTTAAGATTATTCTAATTTCTTCTAAATGATTTAAAAAATAATGTAAATGATTATTGTTTCTGATTTTGTTGGTCTATCTATATTTAGACATTTAAATAATTTTTCAAATTCCTCTTTTATTTTTCTACAGCGCTCTAGTATGTTTGTCTAATCTATTAGATTTTATCGAAGTCATTTGCTTTGCTTGAATATTTTTCTTCAACGATTTCATGTTCATTTTTACTACTAGTAGGGATACTATTAAGTATACTGAAACATCAATATTTGTTAAATTAACCATTTCTTCTTTTACTTCTATGCTATTAACTTCGTTGGCATTTGGGTTTACTACTTTAGAACTGGACTTTCCCATATTGAAAGGGTCATACAAAATTAATTTGAATAACATTTTGATTAAAATGAAATTTATATAATTACAGTACTAACAAATTTTATTTTTAAATAACATTATTTTTATTTTTGTATATATATTTGATATGTTATTTATTTGCTCAGTTCGAAACCACATTTGTCCTGACCCATCCCAGTTCACGCATTAAATTTGATATTTATCTTTTTAACTTGGTGGTAAACCTCTTCTTTTAGGTTTTTTATAAGAGAGAAGTAGCGCTTTAGGCACTAATATCTATTTAGTTATTTTTTGCGTAACCGTGCTACATTCTTTAGATAATTAAGTGTTAAAATAAGTGGTGAAAGGAGAAAGATAGATAATTAGTTATTTTTATTCCGCTGGCGAATATGCTATGAAGAAGTACCGACGAAGGAGGCTGCAATGTAAATGTGGATTCTGAATATGTAGTTATACCACTAAACAAAAAAAAAACAATTTTCATAATTTTTGATCCCCTTTTAGGTTTTTAGTTTTTGGTTTTGCTGGGTGCTCTATTAGAATAAGCACTTCCAAACTGGCAGGATCGCCATGTAACTAAAAAAATCTTTATTTATTTAATTATTATTATTTATTATTTGTAGAGAGCTCCGCGATTAGAGCTCAAATCTACTTCTTCAATCATTTTTTTTATTCATTCCTCGATTGCTACAGGTAATAACGCCACGCTTCACTTTGTCGGTAACAGTGACTACGGGACTACGCATAATAACATTAAGATGGATTATAAAAATTGCAAGAACTTAAATATTTATGTCATGTTCTTCGGCTTTACAGCGTCAAAATTAAATTAGACTGATTTAATACCTCGAGTGGATAGTTTTAATTCTGACATCTTTATCCAATTTCACCCACTGCAGTATAAGGTTATTTTTTAATAATTTATTTTTGATAGCTTCTTTTTGATTATTATTTTATTTCTTTATTTATTATTTTAGTCTTCAGCAAACTGTTTTATATTTAATATATAATAATTAATAATCAATAAAAGACTTCTTTCACATTTGAAATACTTATTAGAAGTGAGTTCTTCATTTACTCTCCTTTATGATATTTAATAATCTATGTACATAGGCAGGGTGATTCGTATAGTCATTATTAATCTTTATATACACTGTAAAACGTTATTTAGGAAATTCAAATTTAATGATAATAACCATACAACACAAACACACAACGTCTAACACTTTATTTTCATATTCCTGTCTTATAAAGTTACATTCTATGCTCTTTCAGACACTCATATTTATGAATGTATGAACGTTGGTGTTGCAAATTTGTGATCTTATATAATAACCGTAATTATGTATTAAAACAAATATACTTGTTTATTCTTACAGAGACTGGAATTTACAGTGGTTCAAAGTCCTAATTATACATAGTTTGTACAAATGAAAAGAATAGTTCAATTTAGGAATTCAATTTAACTTAACAATAAACTACTTAACACCAAATATAGGATGATAACTTAAAAATAAGCCATCAACTAAAACAAGTTATAATATCCAGCCTACAATATCATCTTAAAATATATAATTACAATAGTATGAGAGCTTACTTAAAAGTATTACAACAACTACAAACTGCTTCATTATATATAAAAAACTTTTAAAAATACTGTGTTAAGGAAAAGTTTATTTCCAAATACCATATACAAACTTAAAAGTTATAATGAAATTTTTTAACCAATTACCAACTTAGATTCTTTCTTTCCAAAAGAATCTTAGTGATTGCTTAGTAAATTTCTTATAGTTTCATAATAAGACGATCTGCATTTTTCATTAAATGACAGCGTCAAATCCCTTACAAATGAACTAACCATGTTATGTTCAAAATTTGAATGTAATAAGTCCCTAGGGAATCTACGGGGAAGGTTGTGTATTATTTTTAAGATTTTATTCTGGATAATTTGAAGCTTCTTTGTGTGAGTTTTAGCAGTTTTTCTATACCAGACTTGGCAACCATAAGCCAAGATCGGGCGAATACACATTTTGTAAACCATTATTTTGTTTTTAGGGTTAGCCTTGACCTCCCGTTTAGTAAAAGATATAGATATTGTATAAAAAAACAACTCCTAATAAAATCAGTTTTTGTTTTACTGTTAGAAGAAAAATTTTTAGAAGCAATTATTATTTGAATTTGTTTGTTTATTTTATTTAATTATATACTTGTTATTTAGTGATATTTTTATATATTAAGAAAATATTGTTTTTTGTAAACTTAAAATACTGTATTATGAATTAGTTTTGGTAAGGTTTATGTGAATAAATTTGTATAAAAGTATGTGAAATTATTTTTGGTTTTTGAGATAATGGAATGATGGGGTGGTAAGTGAGGAAGTGATACAATATTTAGTGGGTCGTAGAAAAAAGATTTCAATTAAAGCATCTACGAAATGGTTGGGAGGGCAACTAAGACGACCATCTGCCTCAAAATTCTTTGTGTGGTATACTGTGTGTGTAGTTCAGTCAATTTTGATTTTTGTTCAATTTTAAGTGTTCGGAAACGCGGCTGGTGAGAAGGGTTGGGACCTCCTGAGAAGAGATAAAACAAAGAGCTAGGCCAAAACCTCGCCAGACCAACCGGTCCGTAACAAGCGTAAAATAATGCTAATGAAATATTTTGTTTAGTATTGTATTCAATATCATTTATGTATATGAAAAGAATTGTAAACATCAAAAAGGGTATATAGACAGTCAGATAATACAAATAAGAATTTGGGTGTGTTGAATTTTCTAATAAAACACTACAGAGATAGGTACTGAGTAAAGGTAATCAGCTTGTGCCTGTGTGTATGTTTTTATACGAGTGTGTGCGTGTATGAATGTGTGTGTTTTTAGTCAATTAAAGTTTTAGGTTTTATTGAAATGATCCTGATTAAAATATTTAAAAAGGTCAATAGTAATATTTGTATGTTATTAGCTATGTTTAGTGTAATATTCAATATCATTTATGTATAAGAAAAGAATTGTAAACAGTAAAAGGGCAGGTGTATAGAGTCGGGTTTCTTTACGACTATGACGGCGATGATTATTGCTTAATATAAAGAAATAGCGGTTTAATGAGAATGGTCATATTAGGGATAAAAAATGTTATATTTAAAATTTAATGAATATATTATATTATATTATATTATATTATATTATATTATATTATATTATATTATATTATATTATATTATATTATATTATATTATATTATATTATATTATATTATATTGTATTATATTATATTATATTATATTATATTATATTATATTATATTATATTATATTATATTATATTATATTATATTATATTATATTATATTATATTATATTATATTATATTATATTATATTATATTATATTGTAATATATTATATTATATTATATTATATTATATTATATTATATTATATTATATTATATTATATTATATTATATTATATTATATTATATTATATTATATTATATTATATTATTTTATACTATATTATATTATATTATATTATATTATATTATATTATATTATATTATATTATATTATATTATATTATATTATATTATATTATATTATATTATATTATATTATATTATATTATATTAAATTATAGTATGTTATAAAAATATTTAGTCTTTTTTTATTTTATAAAACAAAACTTGGGCTATATAATAATTATTTCATTTTAGTGTGCAAGATTATCACGTTGTTGTTTTAGTGTTTATTTATTTATTATTTTCGTTATAATTACTTTTCATATAAATTTAGTAAAAATTCAATAAAGTTTGACAGTTAATTAAAAATTATACAACGATGAACACCAACACGGAATTAATTGCATCTTTTAACAAGTTAAATATAAGGTAGAGACTTAGTATCAGGAATATGATAAATTTAGAAGACTATCATATAACTGGAGCAGAGCGAATAACAACAAAATGTGGAGAATCTGTTGTGCTAGAGGTGGGAACGAGTATATTTTACCTTCCTAAAAGGTTTAATTCGTTGGGCGACTAAGACGTTGAACTCTTATCTACAGGCGCTTATATGATTACAAAATGACCTTTAAATAATAATAGGAATAGCTCACTCTGCAGGTTGGAGTTAAAACCACTTCCTCCAATGAGAGACTATTATCCTTTTAATACATTTAAATGAAAATTATTTCAATAAAGCAAACCATTATTATAACAAAAAGAAAAAAACTATTTTGTTTTTCATTTACAATTTAATTGAATTCAGGCTATGAGAGTTGTCTATGGTTAATCTATTTACTCAGTATTAAATAAAATTTTAACCTAGAAAGATGAATACTATTGAAGACTTTCTACAGAAATTTGGAAATGAAATATTCCAAGAACATTTAGAAGAAATACAAGCGTTTAAAAATAAATATACAGATTGTAGTATTTATAATGTAGCTTGCGCACACGATACTTCAAACGGAGATGTAATTGGTATGTGTGGATGTTATTTCTTTCATAAAAGAAAACTAAAAGTGATGAAAATTATCAAGAAGTATAAAAAGTTATTCATTCTATTGTCATCAACTCCCATAAATCAAAAAGAAGAGTAATAAGTAGTAAGTTTCAATACCCCGGAATTTTATTATCATAAAAACAATATATATGAATATTTTCAAAATAAAAAATAAATTATTTATTTATTTTATATTTACATAGAATTATTATAATTTAGTTTAACAGCTTTTACATGTATTATTATTATCAGTAGTAGTAGTAGTAGATAAGTATTAGAAATCTTCTTAAAAAGGCGAGCTTTAAAATGAAAAAAAACAACAGTTAACAACTCACCTTCGAAGAGAATGAATAGCATTATAAAAAATACTTTGCAGTGTAATCAGGAGCGTCGACCTAAAATATATGACGCTGTGTTTGAGATGGAGTACTTTCTCAAATTAAAATTTTCCTGTGGCTTTTCAACCCTTCATGGATTTAAGCCGATGATATGGTTCCATTATAAGAACAACCATTTTATTGGATTTGGACAAGAAGAATGGCTACACCTAATGAGTTATAAGGACTACATTAGCAGCACGCTTTTTCAGCGAGAACTTTTATATTCAATAAACTTGATTAAAAATACAAGCGAGGAAACTACTGAGTATACCTCCAAACATAAAAGGGGTGTTTGGTATTTAATAATCCGACAAGGAAAATTCCATATAAAAATTAATCTTGAAATATGGAAATCGATAATTAGGATAGGAGTATTTTTAACATCAATACTTTGCTGGAATGGTATTCTAAGGAAGCAAATATTGCTTTTTTATTATAACTATTACATACCAACGTGCTCGAAGCTGAAAAAGACTCAAATCCTATTGAGTGATATTGACGGATTAAACGAAAGAGACATCGAAATAGATTTAATACGCCTCTGCTATGAGATTGGGAAAAAATGGAGAGAAAATTAATAACCGATGTAAAAATTCATAGATTGTATATAAGGATGGAAAAAAATATGAATAAAATTGTATAAACAAATTGTATGAGTTTTTTATTTCATTTATTTTATTTTTTACTTTAAAATTAAGTAGAAACTGCAAACGTAAGTGACCACAATTAACAGAATTACTTTTCTGATATCTTTTGTAGTTGTATTTTATATTATATCCTAAATATCTTAATACTTCCAGTGGTGGTTGAAGATTTTTAAAACTGTCGAAATATTCCACATAATCGTTATCTTTATAATAGGCTACCCAATGTGTACCATTTCTTCTATGATAGTTCAAATTGATTATTCCGCATTCAATTTGGCGTGGAGTTTTAGGGAGTGTATCTTTCGTATAAACACACCTAAAACAAGGAATATACTTTTTTCCAAACCTTTTCAAATCCACTTCAGCAAGCGGTCTATTGGGTAGCTGCTGTATAAGTTTTTGATGCTTTCGTTTTATTATAAAATATTCCATATCTCTTCTTATAAGGTTTGAGATAGAAACCCTTTCCCATTGCTATTGCTTCTAATGTTCTATTATGACCCTTATTCTCCTCGAGCTGCTGCTTAGCATTGCTAGCTGTAGGAATAGCCTTAGCAATCGACGACCCACCAGAAGCTAAAGCACCCAGTGCTCCAAGTGCTGTAAGTATAAGTACAAGCGGTGGAACAACCCTAATTTTAGGAACGGTCATAACTCTTGGAAATTTGACTTCTGATTTTTTGCCAAGAAATGATTCATCAATAATTTTTTTAGCAGTTTTTATTGCCTTTTTAACATTTGTTGGTTTATCTTTTCTTAAGACCAAAGTTGCTGATTTAATTGCATTGCGAAAAAGTTTTCGTTTACAAGTTTTTTTAAGATTATTCATTTTAACACCTAAACCAAATTTAACTTTAGACTTAATTGCGTTAGTAACAAGATATGCACTTAGTTTTTCTCCAAGTGTGCTACCTTTAGCTTTGACTTTCTTCCAAGCTTTATCAGCTAGTTCACTACCAGCTTTTATTAATATCAGATTTCTGTGAATAAGCAATATCATGAATTTTACAAGCAGCATCCAAGGGATTGATTCCTTTATCTCCACCTTGGATACGTTTATCCAATTTCGTTCCAGGTCCGCAAAATTGATAACCAGTAGGTGAACCTCAATTGGTAGCGAATTAATTAGCTTATTTAGTAGCCCTTCTTCACTAACTACCTGTTTACCAACAACATTATTCTTTGTGTACACCTTCATTTATAACATATAGTTTCTGAAAATATGTATGTATGTAAACTATTTACATAATATAAAGAAAAAAATGTTCACTTGCTTTAACTTTCCATTCGTAAAGATGCGTTTGTTTAAACAACATTCAAATATTTTAGTGAGAAATCTAGATTTCAGTGAAAAAAAAAATGTAACTAAACATAGGTGCCTTTTACCAAACTCTATAAGAGCATTAATAGTAGGACCGGCCAATTGCGGAAAAACTAACGTTATGCTTAGTTTAATTGATAGTCCTAATGGATTGAAATTCAGAAATATTTACCTTTATTCTAAATCTCTACATCAACCCAAATACCAGTATCTACGAAAACTGATTTCCTCGGTAAAGGGTATATATACATTTTCAGAAAACGAAGATGTTTTATCACCTGATGATGTTAAAGTAAATTCTGTGATGATATTTGATGATGTTGCATGTGAAAAGCAAAACAATATCAGATCATATTTTTGCATGAGGAGACATAAAGATATCGATGCATTTTATTTATGGCAAACATATGCACATATTCCAAAACATTTAGTACGTGTAAATGCAAACTTAATTATAATGTTTAAGTAAGATGAACTAAACCTTAAACATATATTTAAAGATCATGTTGGAGGTGACATGAGCTTCGAAATGTTTCAAAACATATGCAAAGAACGTTGGAGGGATAAACATGGATTTCTTGTAATAAGCAAAGATGAAAAATAAGTAATGGACGTTATAGAAAAGGTTTTGATATATGTATTCAAGCTTAGTCATTAAGAGCTATTTTACTATTAATATAATCTGTTTAGCTGTTTAAAGAAGCTGCTTTGCTGTTTAAAGAAGCTGTTTATCTGTTTAAAGAAGCTGTTTAGATTTTCAAAGAAGCTGTTTAGCTGTTTTTTAAATGCTGTCAATAGATCTCATACATTTTTGAATAATTCAATCTCTTGTACACAAACATAAAAGAAAATGTATTAAGAGAGTTGGTGAAATCCAGAAAAAATTTAAAACAGAAATTTTAAGCTGTTAAGCGCGGGAAACAGAAACAATAAACAAGTTAGAAAATACATTTAAACCTCTAACAGAACCTTTAAAAAATTAGTCAAGCTATCTAGCGAAAAGACATTTAACCCAACAGAGGTAACTAAGTTTAAACATGATAATAAAACTAAGAACAGTGATAATGGTATTGTGACTAGCACTCCAAAGAAAAAAGAGTATTTGGATTCGACCCCAAAAACAAGTAGTGCTAAAGAAGAAGAAGAAAAAGATGTTGACTTAGATAATGAATCTTTTTATTCACAGTCTGATGATTGGCAATTTGATTTAACAGATCTATAAAAAAACAAAAAGCTTAATACAATATTTGGACCTTACAAAAATCAAAATGGTGACTGGAAATTTGGAAATTCGGATTTAAAGATATGTGATGAAAAAATAATGATAGGAAATAAATCTGGGGCGTTAACTCTTGGTCTATACTCGTTACTCTTTCATAAAAGGCCAGAGCACTATGACTCATCAGAATTAGATATATTTAAACGAATTTTGATGGATACAAGTGCACACAGAGGAAACTTTGATCCTAATAATCAACTAAAAGGAAATAGAGGTTATAAATATAAGAAAATAATTGATAAGCTATTTGCTACTACTCACATTGGTGAAGGTTTAATGAAAGTAAGCCCTAATAAGCCAAACTATATATACTGGGATTATCCTAATAAAATAGTAGAACGGTTAAAGCTGTTGATGGCATCACAACAAGCACATTAACAAAACAACAAGCACAGTAACAAAAACCATTCTAATAAGATAATATCAATAATTGAGGAACTAAAAGAGTCAAACATAATTGAATAGTTGTGGTAATAATAATAATAATGACTGTTGATAAATTTGGCCATTACTTTAAAAAACATAGTAATGAGTTGAGAACTAAAAATCTTTTAAAAAAATTTAGTTTTACCCTCGATGGGAGCAATATAAACGTAGAGAATAGAAGAAGTATAAATATAGCTTCACCGTTGGGCGAATTTGATGCTATTAACAGAACTTACATGAGTTTAGAAATCAAACGTAAACAAGAATATTAAAAAATTATATAAGCCAAGAATTAAAATATTCTAACAGGAACTTTAGAAACAAGTTCGAAGAAAGAATTAATAAAATTGAACAATACATTTGCAATAATAATGAAGCGGAAAAACTTAAAGAAGAGTATGATTCCCAGTTGAATATAATTAAAACTAACATAAAATTGTTGCAAGATTCGTTGACAAAGGATATTGATAAAGATGTTAAAATTATTGAAAAAGCTGTGAATGATCAGATATATAGTTCAAATAAAGACTTTATAAGCAGTATCGAAGAGAGATTTAATAAGATTGAGGATTATATTTTCAAGTGGATTAATAACAACTCTATTAAAGTGGATGTTATAAAAAAAAAACAAAAGCTGGAATCGCCACCTCTAATTAAATTATCGTAATATAAGCAAGCATATTTAATATCTAAGAGTAACACAAGGCTCATGTAACATATATAGACATGAATATGGATAAGAGAAAAATAGTTAGTGAACTACATTCAAGAGCGCGGAAAAAGTTCTTACGACGGCGAGTTATAATGAAGTTAATTGACGATCTATGGCAAGCTGATTTAGTAGAAATGGGGAATTATTTATCTAAAAACAATGGATTTAAATATATGTTAACAGTTATTGATACATTTTCAAAATATGCTTGGGCCGAAGCACTTATGTCAAAAACTGCAGCAGAAGTTTGTAAGGCATTTCACAAAATATTTCGTATGCGGCGTATACCTAGAAATTTACAGAGCATTAATGAGAAAATATTCAGTAAATCATTACTCTACATATAGTGCTATGAAAGCTTCAATTGTTGAACGCTTCAATAGGACATTGAAAGAAATGATGTGGAAAGAGTTTAGTAACAATGGGTCTTATAGATGGATTAGCATTTATAAAAGTTTGATTAATCAATATAACAAAAGAATACACGGAACGATCAAAATGGCTCCTATTCATGTAACTCATGAACACGAAAAACAATTACTGAATACTGTATATAATCATTTAAAATTATTTAAAGCTTCACGGTTTAAGGTTGGAGACTATGTACGTATTAGTAAATATAAGCACGTTTTTGAAAAGGGATATACACCAAATTGGAGAACGGAAATATTTAAAATAAGATCGATACAAAATACTTACCCAGTCACATTTATACTCAAAGACTATGAAGGAAATGAAATAAAAGGTGGATTTTGCAAGGAGGAGTACCTACGACTCGTTTTCCTAATGCATACTTAGTTGAAAAAGTATTAAAAACAAAGGGTGATAAAGCGTATCTAAACTGGTTGGGATTTCCAAGTCATAATTCTTGGATAAGTAAAAATGAAATATTGTAAAACTAGCAATAAGATAAAATAAATACATATATTAAATAAAAACAAACTGTAAATAGTGTTTTTTATTTATTTACATTCAATCATTCGTTATGTCAATAACATTAGCACTGAGCGGGAATTCTTTAATTTTTACGGCAAATTTCTTTCCGCCAAGAGAGTTAGCGGTAGATTATGAATGTTCTCTAATTGATTTTCATTCATATAATTCGATTCCCAACGTAGACTTTGATAATAATCTTTTCCATATTGGAGATAAAATAATTGAAATTTCTATAGGTTCTTATGAGTTGATTATATAATCGCAGAATATAAAGAAAAAAAAATGATAATAAGTCAGTTGTGATTGAAGCCAATAACAAAACTCTACAAATTAAAATAACATCCTCACATGATAAAATTTTCTTTGATCGAAAAAGATCTATTGGTAGATTACTTGGTTTTAATGGTGGTACTTTAAAGCCTAGTATAAAACATTTATCGAATCAGCCAGTAAATACTTTAAAAGTTATGCTGTACAAGTTAAATGTAATATAATACGGGGAGCATATATGAATAATTTTCCGGCACACATACTTCATTAGTTTGCGGTGGATGTTCCTCCAGGTTATAAATTAGATGTCATCTCGAATAATCTAATCTATTTACCAGTGAATGTGAAGGAAATAACATATCTCAAAGTTTGGATTGTTGACCAAGAGGATCGCTTAATAAGCTTTAGAGGTGAAGAAATAACAATTAGATTGCATTCAAGACCAAGGGAAATATGATTATTAACAATAAAACTGCGCAAAAGGAGGTTGCCGAAAGCAAACTGTTAAAGCTAAAAGACTTAAATTAACAGAAGAATAAAAGAGATTTCTAAGATTACTTAATTTGAAAGTAAAGAAAAATGTCTGATATACTAAATGTTATGGAAACTCCTATTTCGGATGAGAATATAAGAAAAAAGGATTATCATAGTTATGTACCATACATTCAATCATTTAAAAATAATGATGAGATACGAATTACTCTACAAAATAAAGACTTTTATGTTCTTCCTAGTGAAAGCTACTTGTATATAGAGGGAAATATAAAAACTCTAACGGTGAGAACTCTCCAAATACCAGACTAAGAAATAATTGTGTTGAAATTGATCGTACACGATACTTGGGGATGTCTAGCACAGTAAAAAACTATGTTTCTCTTAATGAGTTTTAAAGCAATATGATGGGAAATGCTGGATGGAGTGTTTCTAGAGACTTCGCCATCCAAATATTTAATTTTTATATACCCCTTAAACAATTGTTGGGATTTGCCAAAGATTTCAATAAAATAATATTAAATATTAAACATGAACTCATCCTTTTACGGAGTTCAAATAACGAGAACGTTTATTACTCAACAAATGAAAATGAAAATCTTACTTTATCGATTACGAAAAAAACGTGGAGAATTTGACACGAACAAGTCTCAGAAAAGGAAATAATGAAGATTACTAAGGATGGTATCTCTTTACCCATAGCATTTCAGAGTTGGGACCGTTATTTTAATCCTACATTTTTTGGCAGAAGAAACCATATTTGGAATGTTAAGCTATCAATTAACCGAGAGAGGCCTAGATTTCTATCATTCGTGTTAGAAAACAATAAGAAATATATCCACTCTGATTTAAAAAACATAAAAGTAAACTTAAATTCAGATTCTTATCCGTACGATGATTTGAATTTAAAGATTGCAGAAAATCGCTATGCTATTTTGTATGATATGTATGCGAAATTTCAACAAAATTATTATATAAAGCCTGCACAACTACTTCTTTCCTGTGAAAAGTTTAACTAAAACCCAATTGTCGTTATTGATCTAAGCTATCAAAATGAAATGATTAAGGGCGGATCTTTTGATGAGAAAATTGAGTTTGAGACTACTATTCCGATTCCTACAAACACAAATGCCTATTGTTTAATTCTCTACGATCGCTTGATGAAGTACACTCCATTAACTGGAAATGTCCAGAAAGTTATTTAATCTTTTATTAATTATGAATTCATATTACTTACTTTTTTTCTTTTTTTTTTCTGTCCAATAAAATAAACACATAATAAAATTTTCATTATAGCTTAAAACAATGTCATTTTTATTTTTAAATATCTATATACATACATATGTACATATTATTGAATAATTATTTCTTATTATTTAGTTTTAGATATATTTTACTAATTTATACAATTTGTTATTGTTTAGTTATTTCTTCAGTTTCCTTAATTAGCATGTTTAATTCGCATTTACCATTACCGCTATTTAATAAATAATGATGCCAAGCATATGTATTTATATTATTATTCATAAATTTACGCTTAGTATCGTTAAAACTTAAAGCTACTTTGTTAATTTCATTTGTTAAAATACTATGTAATTTTGATGTAAATGTACATATATATAGACGCCAAAACTGTTTCTTTAGAAAATAAAACATTTTTATAAATATCTATATTATAACTGTCTACTATAAACTTTTTAACTCTCTTTGCCTTTTTTACATTTTCTTCATTGTCAATTGCAAATGCGTAAATGTAGAAAAATGGAAGAAAAAATAAAAATAGTTACTGAATGTTTGCTGCGTTTTTTGTATATAAAACCTGTTGAGTTTTTATTGTTTTTTTTTTTTTTGTTTTTTGTTGATTCAATATAGTTCTCATTTAATCAACTTGGCAATAGAT